>CM075854.1:67171760-67529260 GCA_037975125.1 Latrodectus hesperus | reverse complement strand
AAAAAAATTGAGCACACAACTGAAGTTAATAAATTAAACAATGATTTCATCAGAAATATTATATTATTATTTTAGAAATACTTTTGACTATAGTATAATATATATAATATTCTTGCTGAGTAAAGTAAAAACATTAATAAAACACTAACCTGTTAAGAATATTCCATCCATATATACATGCAGAATTTTTTATAAATTTATCAATAGCTATTTTTAAAAAAAGCTACATGCTAATACCTTGCTACTAATAATTATCTGATTGCTTAATGCAATGATAGTACTTTTCCTCTTATGTATATCCTCACATACTTTTCGGACCAGATAAGCTTCAAGATTTCCAATAAATCTTAAGGTATCCATAATTATAAGAAGTTTTATTCTCAAATATGCCAGAATAATATGAAAAAGTAAATCAAAATAATATTTAATTGGAGAACAAAATATAACTTCTGTTACCCCTTTATATTCTGATTATTAAATAATACACTACAAAAATGAAACATCATAAACTGATATTTCTCTAAGTAGTTTCTATAACTTACAATATTTTTTATAATTATAAATTTGCACTACAATATGCTATTTAAAATTTCTAAATATCTGTATCAAGTTTTCTTCGAAAAATAAAATTTCGGTATAAAAAGTATCATCGATTTTAATTAAATATTATTTAATCAATTTGCTATCAATTATTTGAAAAATATATAAATTCGATAATATTAGTTTTTAGACTAAAAAGATGAAAATGCTCTTAAAATACTCAAAAGGAAGTTATTACCTACTTCATCAGGAAATCTTATGACAACAGCTAATCTAAAATTGGGAGATTCTCACGCATGTAATGGATACCAGGTAAGAAAAGACTGCGAGAAAGTTTCATATCCATTTGTTTTTCTACTCCCTAATGCTTTCGGTCAAGGTGAAGTTCTCCCCGAGCAAAAACTTGTTTACCGACTTTTTACTTTCTTTTTTCTCGAACAACGAGGAAGCTGGTCAAGTTCAGAATGTATTCGTGAAAGGGAAGAAAATAGTTATGAAAAGATAATTTTTTTTCCATTAGGGTCATCTTTGCGGGTCTATTGTGGAACTTTTCCGTTGTGATTGGCAGGTCAAGCATGTGATTGACCAATTAGCGTGGGGAAGAAATTAGAAGTAAAACCAACTTTAACTTACATTTTTGTCAACCAGTAAGGCTTTGATGACCACGTTGCAATCTTTCCTCATACTTTCTGCTCATTTCAAGTCTTGCTATATGACATAATCCTTCTGTGCTTCAGTCAAGTTACTATTGTGTAAATCTAGTCATTTGCAATAAATAATTTAGTTTTTATCAGCAACAATTTAATTAATCCTTTATTCTTTTAGCAGAACAAGAAAGTTTGGTAAAAGGAAGTAATTTTTTGTTTTGTTACTTTTAAGAATAGAATTATATTAAACTATTTTTCATGATACATACAATTCGTATTTTTATTTGTACATTTACTATAAAACATATTTAATAAATAGGATATAATAACTTTTGAGAAAACTACGCATGATATAAAAACTACTATGTTCTTCTTTTAGCCAGGCATCAAATATTTGCTTTTTAGTATTTTTTAATAATTAATTTGTTTTCACGTTTACTAAAATAATTTTAAGGGTATAAAACTGAAATTTATCTAGTTATAATGCAAACTATTTTTGTATTTTTTCTCGATAGTCTTGAACGAATGAATTTACTTCTTGTTCCTTAATCAATGAAGGTATTCCTTTGCTTACTACGTTAAATATTTTCAGTGCCGCCCAACTTGTCCAGTGGTCAGCGTGCCTGACATCTGATAAGGAGGTCCTGGGTTCAAATCCCGGTTCGGGCATGGGTGTACTTTCTCTCTCTATCCATATATCCTGTCTTTGTCCTTTCCTTGTATGAATGAGGTGTGAATGGTTGCCAACCCTATAAACGGGTACCTATGGCATATCTGTAGAGCAAAGTCGTACTTTCACTTTCATGGTGCTTTGATTAAAACAAAAGACGCTCCCAATTGACTTAAATTCGCATAGCCAAGGCATAGCGAGCTTGGCTTGTCCAAGTGTCATTATAACAACAGCATATTTTCAGTTATTTGAACGCAATTTCATAGGATTAGCTAATAATTTTTGCTATTACAATAGTATATGTTAAGAAAATCTGCATTTACAGGTACAGTAACGTCATTGAGCTGTCGCATCATTCTAAGAAAATAAAGGAAATTATTCATTTATCATTTCCCCTTAAAAAGGCTAATATATGGGTAATCTTTTTTATTTCATTTATTGTTCAATATTATATGATTATAAAAAGCTTTGTTCTAGCAAAATTTATTTTTCTTAATGTTAAATTAAAAAGTACAAAAATATTTAATTAATTGTATTAATACTTAAATACAGAATTTATCAAGTAAATTTACTTCTGATAATATTAATTAATGATAAATTAATTAACATTATGAAAACTTAATTCTTTTGAATAAATTTCTGTGATATTCGTTGCAACACAACAAAAATTTAAAGTAAGAAAATTTAAAAAGACTTAACGATTTTAGCATAAACTCACTTTAAGTCTTGGGCATTTTTCTCCATAACTCATCAAAGGGGATTAGATGTTTTTAAACTATTTTTTATTTTTAGTTTTTTCAACACATTACCATTGGAGTATTTAAATGATAAAGAATAATCTCATTTTTGAGAGAAATTTTTATTCCTTCAAATATATATTTAAAATTTATAAATTTTTAATGGAAATAATTATGATTTGTAATTTTTAAATCTTAGTTTGCACATACAAAAAATAATTTTCTGATAAAAACAGGAATTTCACATGGTCTAATTGGAATACTAAATTTTATTTTAAAATGAATTTAACCTTCTAGAAGCAGTTTTTTGTGAAAACTCATCATTTTCTGAATTAAAATTAAATAAAATTGTTAAATGGAATATTTTACAAAATTAGTAACCTATTTTACTTTATTATAGATTGCATTTATTCTTTTAACTATTTGAATATTTTGGAAACGCAACATAAATATAATTTGATATAAATTTAAAACAATATTATTGAAATTTTTAGCAGAAATTTTATTTACAGATTTAAAATAATATAAAAATCAAAAACAAAATGTAGAATAAAAGTTTTTATAAATTTGGCTCTTTGAATTATTTTAGAAATCCGATCATTTAATAATATGTTAGATGCAGATACACAAACACGAATTCAGATCAAGGCTTATGGATTCGGGTCACAGTTGTAAGGTTCTTATTTAATATATTTTTGATTTATTTGTGTGTGAATAAATTTTAAGGACATGTTTTTCAGGAAATTATCTGTCTGTTTGTCTGACTATCTATCCCCTATCTATATGTATGTACATGTGTTTGTGTAAGAGTCTTGTGCTTGTATGTATACATGTGTATAGATTTCATCTTAAATAATTCCTTAAAGATTCTTATATTAGTTTAAAACAATTCACAGCATTCATACGAGAATAATTTTTAAGCATTATACACGTAAATAATTATAAAGTGAAAATACGCGTATAAGTATTACACCATTATATAATAATCTAAACATTATTAAATAGTATAATATCATACATTTAAATAAATTAAAAAACTATGTATAAAAGTGAATTACCTGGCACTGAAAAAAGAAAGTATAAGAACACGCATGATCACCCGTGAGTATAAATAAAGATTAAACGGTTCAATGAATAACAAGAGTTTTATAGTTTTGCTTAATTTACAACTTTCATTTTCTCTAGATCAAATTTTGGGGTCAAAGAAAAATCAATGGTTGCGGAGAGAACACGTGTTGTTGGTCTTGCAATAGAAAGAGCATTAAGGGCAAGTCGAAAATACAGATCAAGGTTAGCAGAGTTCTTTTCTCTATAACCTTCAAACCGAGATGTTCGAAGGAAAGATGCTTGAGGACATAAAACTTTCGGATAGCAAGGATTCTCTTACAACATGATTTTAATATACTGGCAAAACTAGTTTCTCATTTGAGTTTCCTTGTCTAAAAATCATGTTTTGAATTAATGAGATAATAATTGAAGGATTTATTTAGCAATCTGGCTATAAAATAATTTCTAGAGTTCTCTGAGATTTTTTTAGAGTTCTAATAATTGTTTTTAGCCAGATAGATATGGAAATCAGCATGGAAGTGCGTTATAGATTGAATCAGATGCGTTTGCGCTAATTATGTGATTTTAGTAATACTAATGTATTTAACTATTCGTCATATCATATTCAAATTACCAGTTTAAAAAAAAATTATATATTTAAATGAAGTGAGTTACTTATACGAGATAGAAAATAAGTGGTAATGTATTAAATAAATATTTTTTTGATCAAGAGGAGAACTTTTTCTCTTGATTTACTCTTGACCAAGTTAAAAACACTTATGTTGTCATAGCTTTATTCATTTAATCTGATATAATTATACATTACATGCTATAAAAGGTTCGGGAGGGAATGTAGGCAATTTGAATATAGACTTTGTTATTCATTGATATTCTGGGACGTTGTTATTCATTGCCCAATGCAACACCTGAAGACATAATTTATTGTTAGCTCTATAAGGACTTAATATTAAAAATAGATAGATTTCGCTTGATAAAGAAGATGTGTACATTTCCATTCATTATAGGATAAAAAATAGCTCTAAACATTTCTTTGAAAATGTTTTTCTCAATATGAATATTTCTTTTATATTTTAAAGCCTTTTTTGAAATTATTTTAAACTGTTCTTATTCCTTTCTGCAAACATTATAAAGTTAAGTATTCTAACTCACAAATTTTATTTCTATTATCAAAAAATATAAATCAAAATGTAGTTTCCTTTGTTAAACGAAATTACGTTGAGCCTGAATAAAACGCTGATATAATTACTTAGTGAATTAAAACACACATTATATTTATTGTTCTTTTATGCTAAACTCCAAAGTTTCTGATACAGTGAAATTAAGCTTCATACTCAAACAGAAGATTGAAATATTTGAAATAATTTTAATTATAAGAGCAAAGTTTTATGTAATGGGATTATGCTGACATTTAATGGGAAAATTAGTCAAAGCGGAAGTTTTCTTGAAAATTGTTCTTTCAGGACTTAATTAGTTTCTGATCGAAGTATTTCATAAAGGAACAATCTTTTGACTTCTAATGTATTCATTCATGGCATCTCTCTATTAAATACTTTCTATAGGCTAACAAAAATCAACTCAATTCTTAAAGTTTTCTGCTAATTATTTCCATTAACTTTCTTTGTTTTATGTAACTACTTTTGTAACTTTCAAATATTTATCTACAATAGAATCTAAAATGTATATCAAATGTATATGCTCGTTACGCTGGTCATTATAATTAGGATGAACTTTATATTTTCTAGAATCTGAATCAGAGTATGAATCCTATATTGTTGTAGAGATTTGTTAATATTTTGATTCCAAATAAAAATTCCTTATTCAAAAATAAAAATAAGCTTAATATTTTGTAATAAGTACTTTTAGTTGAAAACAAAGATTACGAGCTATTCAATATGAAAAAAATACATGTGTGTACATTTCAAAAGATTACGAGTTTATTAAAAAATAAAATTGATACTTAAATTCTGTGTTAGGTTGTTAAATATAGTTGAAAAATAGTTATTTTACACTGAAAGAATATTTCAGTAATGAATATTTGTAAAACAAGGAAAAAATGCCTTTAAAAGTTCTGCTTTATTGAGGAGAAATTTCATGAGGTAGAACGCTTATATTTTTGTCTCCTAGCGCATTTTTGTGTTTAAATATAAATATATATCTAAATATATATCATGTATCTTAATGTCGTCCGTGGTAATCGCATTCCTTTCGTGGCCTTCATGTTTCCTAGAGGATACACGAAAGTAAATTTTATTTCTGAATGTAGAATGGAACTAGAGTGTAGATTATTTTTTCAAATTATAGTACCAATTCATTTTGATCCGTTCATTTCTTACTTTTAATCAGTTAGTATCTTCAAAACAAAGCCTCTGTTGACACTTGAAATAATTTTGCAAAATAGTTCCTGAGAATTACAAGAATAAAATCATAAAAATATACTTATGTGTGTGTGAAGACAAACATTATTTTCTTTAAATGGTAAGTTATATTTTTTTTAACAGTTATAAGTAGGAGAATAAATTGATTTCATAATCTTAACATTGTTAATCCATTATATGAATATTTCTGAGCGCACAATATGCTACAATTGTTTGTTAAAGCCCTGTTGGTTTCAAAACCACCTTTTGGTACTTGACGATATTTTTACTGTATATTATTTACTAATAACTCATTCAATTAATTTTTTTAACATTTATCATATTTGATTTAGCAAATACCCTCTTTATATTGATATAATCGCAATAAAAATTCGTGTTTTATTATTATTAATTTTTTCATATTGAAGGTATTTTTGATCCATCTTCTTTGATGAAATACATATTGGCTGTTTGCAGAAGGTGCCTCTTTTTAAAATGAAGCATCGGTCGCTGGAAAAGTAATGTATCATTAAGATATTCAATTATACACTGCCTAACATTAAAAATGCAACACCAAGAAGGAGTGGCCAAAAAATGATACGAATTTTAGGATAGACGCACCTTACTGAGTTTTACCAATGATGTGAAATGCACGGCTCTCAAACTCATGTAGGATAAGGTATAAGGTGAGGAAACGGCAGAATGGTAAATATTCACACCTTTATTGCTTCTTGGAAAATAATCATTGAAAATTTATTCTTGTCGCAAAAAATGCCTGTAATTGCAGAGAATGCCAGGCCATCGCCAACAGAGTCAGTTCCAGCCGACAGACAAATTTACGAGAGGCATGGTGATTGGACTGAAAAGGACTGGTTGGTCCTTATGGCAATCGCATATGACAGACACCAGGACCCTTTCACAGCGCACCGACTGTGGCAAATATGGTTGGAACAAAGAACTATGGAGCGTTTACGGGTGCTGATGCAGCAGTGATGTCAGCAAGTGCGAATCGACGCGACTGATGGGAGGTGGGGGCGGTCCAGCAAAGCACGTCTACCGAAATTCTGCAGAATGGGCAAGACACCCTGGATGCTCCCATATCGGACTGAAACATTTGACATCGGTTGATTGCTAATGTCCTGCGCTGATGGCATCCGTTAAGAAGACTGCCATTGATCCCAGAGCATAGACGCCAACATCTGGAATCATGTTGGATTAGAACGATGTGCAAGACAGAGTGGCACAAGATCTTCTTCTCAGATGAATCATGCCCAATGCTTCTGTTTCTGCAGGAATAGTACGAGGGTGGCATTAAAGTGGAGACAGATTCAATCCGGCATCAGTTATGGATAGGTCCACTCGAGACAAGGCGGCATCACGTAGTGGATGCATCGCTCATCACGTGGCGTACGACTCCAGGTCATCTCTAATTCTTATTCAAGGCTCTATGACAGCCTAACATTACGTGGATGATTTGCTGCTGTCGGTGACACTCCACTCCCAATGCCCATTATCAGCAGGATAACACCCGATCGCAAGTTGCTTGCATTAGCCAGCATGACCTGCAAAGTGCACAGCTGCTTACGTGGTCACCGTGCTTACCAGATCTCTCACCAACGGAACACGTTTAGAATATGATTGGATGCCATTTGCAGACTCTACCACTGCCTCCTTCAGAAGACGCAATTTTACAGATGGTTGACAGGGAATGGTGAGCCATTGCCCAGTCCGCCATCCATACTCTCATTGACTCTGTGCCTAGACATGTTGCTTAGTATATCACCATCCATGGTGGTGTGAATATAATTTTAAATAAACTCAAGGCTGGGTCGTAAGTGGGATCCCGTAAATGTTACAGAAGGCTCTTTTAGATGGTGAGGCATAACCCGATAACCAGTGTGTAAAGTCCGGGGCCCTGCCACTTCGTTATGTTAACCATTTTACCCCTGCCGGTTCTCGCTCTGTATTATGCATATCATTTTGAAATACAGATTGCTTATTGTTCGTTGCTGTCTCTGTCTGTTTGCCGAGTTACGTCCCTTCTCTTAACTCCTTCATGGTGTTACATTTTCAATGTCGGGCAGTGTATATAAGTAAAAGTATGAGAAATATTTATGATTTTTTTCAGATACTACAGTAATTTCATAAATTTTGGTAAAAGTATAATAAAGATAATTTTAGTTTAAAAAGAGTCGATGCTTTGTGATCAATATGCATGATAATATTATTTAAACATTCTTATTTCTTGCTCTTATCATTTGAAAATATTTTGATAGATTTATTAATTTTCTTTTGCTAATAAAATCATCATAATTGGATGATATTTACAATATTGATTACTTGGAACATGGATATTTTTGATGGCACAAAAGAATAATTGATACAGAAATAATTTCAATGTTCCATATTTTTTAATATTAAGTACTGAAGATTTTGATTAATTAAAATTCTTGTTAGCTATTATGCTTGAATGATTCTTTGTTAATGACTCAGTACTAATCTCTCTCAGTTAGAAATTGTAGCTATTAATAGTTATTATCTTGATATGAACTGTATTTATCTAGATAATTGACTGTAATTAAAAATGCCTATCCTACACGACTGTTCTAACGTCAGTTGATGACTCGTAATCTATCTTTAATTCTCAATCTGTAACTTCTAAAATGACTTTACTGACTTTCTAGGTAAAATTTTGAGCATGAAAACATGAAATTTTATTTACATCAATCAGTACAGTTTTGCTTAGAGATTTAACTACGGTTTCATTGAGGTAAGAATGAAAATAAATTTTATTTACTAAATTTTAATATTTTGCAGAAATGTTTATTAGTTTTTTTTTGTTACTATTGAGACACAAAACTTTATGTTCTAGAATACATGAAATTTTTTAAACATTTAATAAAAATGATATTTCTTATTTAAATATTTAAAATTATGTGAACTAATAAAACTATGCTCCAGATATTGAACCATTTTAGTACTTAATATAGTCAATGAGTTGAAACATTTGTAACACCGCTAAATTTTCTTATTTCCGAACAGTTTTGTATGAGTAGATATAAGTAAAATAATGTATATGTGCGTTTACTTTTCATTAATTTGAGTGCTGAGTAAATGAGTAGCTAAATAATAATATTTTATATTGTTTTTATGTTTTGATAATTTGCGCAAAAATGTATTACACAATTCTTTAATGATGGAATCATAATTTTTATTATAGAGATATGATATGTTAACTAGGCACAACTTGTGTATTTCTGATTTTTCTAGAAAATAAATTTCCAATGAAAGCGACAGTTAAAAATATAATGAAATAGATTTGCTGTTTAATAAAGAACTGCATGTTTATTGTAATATCAGTTCACTTACGATTTTATTTAGATTGTGTTTTAATGTTAACTAATTTTCAAGCAGAAATCAACAAAGAGATGTAATATTTAAAAATTATATATATATATATATATATATATATATATAATAATAATATTTATCATACAAAAATGAAATGAATTTTTTATTTTTTACCTCAAGTAGTATTTAATATACATTTTGTGTCTCGTAATACTGTTTGAGTACATTTTCTTTAGCAAACATACAGTATGCAGGATAATGTTTTTCCTAGTATTTCTCTTTCACAAAGAATCGACTACTAATGATATTTTTTGAGAGATAATATTCTTATATAGTTATATAGTTTTATAAAGAATTCCTAATAAATCCTTTAATTTAATTAAAATTTTAAATGGAGAAACAAAAATAAAAATCTTTGAATTTCTATTAGCATTGTTTTGCGAAATGTTCTGTTTTAATCCCGAGATTTTATTATAGACTGCATTATACCTTATACCTGTAATTGCAAAAAGTAGGAGAAAAATTCCAATATAGAAAGTTTCAAAATGATTTTATTCTGAAGATTACTTTTCACTTTCACCATTGGAGTATTAATACATTTTTATTTAAAAATACTAAGCACAATTTAAATAATGTGTCACAATATTAGGAAAAATATAAAATGAATTAAAATGTTTTGGTTGTTTTGAGAGTGCTAAGTAATTTGTAAGACTTTTCGCATAATATAGTTGAAAAACAAACTCAGCTAAAATATAAAAGTACGGTAATGGAAATGTACATTCGAATAGTAATTTAATCAAGAAAAAAGTTAGAGTGAAGAAACTGCTTAAAAAGTAAGTGCTAAACTTCATAAACGCTACTTACCACTTTTTATTTCGTTTTGTAAATTTTCGTAAGACAGCTTAATAAGAAAATTGAATTCAGACGAAGGAAAACCCTACGAAACAAAACCAGCTGTTACGCTTATATGAACTTATTTTCTAAGAAAATGGTATAAGCAAAGCAAGAAAAAAATGATTTAGTATAAAAGAAAAGAACTGTGCATGCCTCCAAAGATATTTCAAATGCTTTGAATTTTCCATTCTAAAAGAAATGTCAAAAAAGACATGTTAAGAAGCAGAATTCTTTCAATCTCACTTTAATATTTCTTTTAGTTTAAACTTTTTGATCTATGTAGTTCTTAAAGCAATGTGCACATTTTCATATTTCGATGATTATTGCACAGGTTTTGATTTTTGTGAATCAGATATTGATTATTGATTCAATAAGAATATATTTCTTTAAACATAATTAACTTTGAATTTGGCATTATAGAAAAAAATAACACAGCTATTAAAAATATAAACTTGTATGCAATAATATTAAGAGAGTTTGTATGTAAATAACATATGCTTATTGTGTTAAATTAGATTTCTGAAAAGACAAAAAGAAATTTTGTCACTAGCTTTAAGAATTATCAGTTTTATTTTAGTAATATTTTCCAAACTTTTTTTCCAAACTTTTTTGGACAAAAACAACATTTTCGCTATGAAAGATTAAAAGTTTTGGAAAATATGCTATGATAAACACACTTAGATGAAATAAGCTATTATTCTCAAAATTCAGTAGAATAATATAATTTTGAAATAAAGTGACACGTATTTTTTGAATAAGTAATTTCAATCTACTATTATGATAAATCATCATTTTAGGCGCTGTTGATAGAGAAAGTAACTTCTTTATTATCTTGTTTAGAAATTGAATCAAAATAAGCAATATATTATAAGGTTGTAGAAGAAGTACAATTGAATTTAAATAAACATTTACAGTCACAGTTATCCATAAATAATCTAGAAATCTAGAATGAGATGAAACATTAAAATCAGTTTTGTAGCCGAAAATTACTTGCAATAGAGAGAGAAATCATTGTAAGCAGCTTATATCATGTCAATTATGCCTCAGCTTGAGTTGTTTACTTCTCACCAAGTAAAGAGGTGAAGTATTAAAAGCCAGCATACCAAGACATCAGAATTAATTCTTAATCTGAGATTGAGTAATCGGTTTTCAATGAAGTCTCAATATATAGTAATGAGAGATCACTGATATACTTAGACAAATTCTGTAATATTACGATAAAATACTTGTTAAGAGAGCACTATATGATTGCAATATATCTTCTAGTTAGCACATTGATTGATAACGTTCAACACATAACATATTTATCTCCAAAAACCGCTGAGGTATCGGATCATTGATATAGTTTTATAACATATATCAATGTTAATTTAGTTTCAAAAATTCATTTAAATTTTTATAAGAAATTAAAATTATTATATACGACTCGAGATTGTATATATCTGTTAATTAATTAAAAGAAATTTTAGTATTTCAAAATTTCAGAACATTCAATTTTCATTTTGAACATTTATTTTTTCGAAATGTGAAGAGCGATATAGAAAAAAACAGCGAATGCAAATGTCGATTGAAAATGATTGATGTGTGATTAATCATGTACTATAAGACAATGTTTCAACTGCATCATTTTGTTTAATCGATAAACTAATTCAGTTCAAGAAGAATCAAGTGGAAATGTTTTACTTTGAAACCTCTGGAATGTTTCCAAATTTTATATTCATTTAAAAATAAATCAGTTACTTGAATGAAATTTTTTTTTCTAAAGGGTTAAATAAAACTTTAAGCGTTGAACTTGTGAAATGAGTTAAATACATTAAAATCCCAGGTATTTAAAATAGTTGCATGAAAATGATGCCGTTTGTACTGCACTCTACTGTAATAATGAAATTTACTTGGCCTCTTTGGCTTGATTTCGAAAGCTGTCTTTCTAGATATCAGAAAATAGTTCTATTCTAACTCAATCGAAAATTCATTCTGTTTACCAATTTTGGCACAGTGAGCTTTTGACTGAGTTAGTAACACCTAGAATAGGTCGTGATGGCAATGTCTTCCAAGTAAAATGATGTTTCTGAAGTTGGAAATCCAAGCCTGAGTGTCCTTTGCTTGGTTCCTGCTTTTAAATTATGTGCACGCACCAATTTTCGGGGCTACAATAGTACAACTACTGAGTGCCCAGTTATGTAAGATGCAACCATTTCCACCCTTTGGCCAATAGATGGGACTTAAGGGCATCATAGTCAATTATCTGGTCATTTAAAATGAGTGGAAAACATTGTAAGTTATAAGTACACATTTATCTTAGTAATAAATAAAAAAATTTGATTTACACGCTCGTAAACTCATAGTATGTTTTGTTTCCTTAACAGGGCGACATATTTCTGAATATAGAAGTAAATGATGATGAAAGGGATGAGGTAATAGTTTTCTTAGCCAATGCTGTGCAGTCTGGCAGGGCAAGGATTAATTTAAGGTTTGAAATATTTTTTTATCATAGGAGAAAGCAATGATTTTACAAAAAGTGGAAACTTTATTTCAGTCAGCTTTCTTAACTTCTATATAAAAGGAAACTTTTTTTTAAATCGTAAACTGGTTCTCCTCGTATTTCATTGCGAGTAATGTGTTCAGAAACATTGTGGTTTCTTTCTGTGGAGAAACCCATGATAATTTCATCTTCATAAATATTTTGTGGAATACATCATATGATACAAGCGACTGAGTTATATTTTATTAAAAGAATCCTACCAATGAATTTGATAAATTAATCGTTCCAAATGTGCAGCTATCTTGCTATGTTAGACTCATACTTGGAGATTAAAAGATATTATAAGATGAAGTATTTTGACCAAATATCACTTTAGAAGCAATTTAATAATTTCAAATTGGTCTTTACATATGGATTAAAAATTATTAAGCCAAATTTATAGAAAATCGGGAGCTTTACTCATAAATAAACAATCCCTTTTAGTCTGTGGCAAACATAAAAGTATGATTTAATCAAGAAATCAAGGTTTTTATTCACTTTACTAATAAAAAATACTGTGTTAATTGTAAGTCTTGTCAGCAAGTAACATTATTGAAAAGGTTGTTTTCATCATCACTGATATTAATGTTGATCATCAATGATAAGTGAAAATAATTTTTCATTGAAATGAACTCGTAACAGTTAGTTTTTGCCAGTGTTTACAATTTCTCAATTGTCAGTGCTTACATACTAGAGTTAAGCTAATTGGTAATCACAATTAAAAATAGATTTTAAACCTTATTAAGCAACCACATACTTATGGTTGAGATTGAATCTGTAAACCAGGGAGTTAAGCATTCAGTACCACCTCGACCATTGTTTTTTCATATTCTTTACACTAGAGTTTTTATTCGATCCATATGTATGTATTCAAATTATGAGTAATATTATTTAACATTAAAAAATACTCTGCTAACTTTTTCATGTGCTTAAACTATCGAAGGTAAGATAAAGAATATTGACAATGTATTTTTAATATTGGTACAACTTGTTTTGTACTATGCCGACCTTTCTGCATAATCTTTAATTTATTAAAATTTTGTCCGCTAAAATAAAATTTAAAGATACTAAATTTTGTATATAGTTTAGATAACATCTTTAATTCCCTTTAAGCCTCAGAATTATTGAAACCCAATATAACTAGATTCATATTAGAATCAACATTCATCATATTTTTGAATTAGTAAAAGTAAAAATAAATTTTAAAAATTAGTTTAACTTTGTTTGAGATTTTAATTTTTCAATACACATTTTCAGATAAAAAATTTTCTTTGAGTTCTACAGTAACAAAATTTGAAATATAATAAGTATTTGCTTTTAAACAAACTATAGTTTAAAAATGTTCTCTCCATTTTCTTTCAGTGTCAATTTCTTGATGCATACTGCAGCAAAAATACTAGCTCAAATAATAAAATTTGTCTTCACGGAGAGCAAAAATACTTATTGAGAATAAATCCCATTTGAAAGTTTTTGGTGTATTGTGTTGATGATATATATGGGTTTATTTTTGCTTGCATATGCATTTTATACGCTATTGGTGATGTAATAAATTCAAATAATTTTGCTCTTAAATTATGGAGCATTTCAATAAGGTTTTTTCAAAATGTAAGCATTAAGGTTTTATTGTATAACATTAAAGCTTCCTAATATAAAACATGACTATATCTATCTATCCATATATATATATATATATATATATATATATATATATATATATATATATATATATATATATATATATATATATATATATATATATATATATATATATATATATATATGTATATATATATATATATATATATATATATATATATATATATATATATATATGTATAAATCATGAACCTTATTAATCAAAATTTTCTTTTATCTCCCTATTATTTAATTCCAGTTACTTTAACCTTGCAAGTCCAAGAAAATAAAACATTAAAATATAGTCTCATTTTGTATATTTGTAAAATAAATCTAATGATTGAGCTATTATAATGGATACATTTTGCCTTCTATTACTTCCTGTTAAAGTCTGAACCATATATAAATAGATTAAAGTTTTCACTAACTTCTTATTAAATATAATGTTTATTGAAATAAAGTTTTAAAATTTTAAATGACTTTTTCTTTGAAGACAATACCTAATTCGTAACTTCTAATTGATAAAGAAGTTACGAATCATGAATGAACAACCAAATTTATCAATTTTGAGGTAATTTAAAATAGTAAATATAGATTTCGAACATGTAATGTAATATATGTGCAATATTTAAAGGCGAACAGGAAAACAAGTTTTTTATTTCATCCAAAATGAATTCATATGTGGCAATATTTATGAATAATAGCAAAATTTCAGTTAGAATTACTTTGTTTCTGAGTGACATTATCGATTTTACCTCATTTTATTTAAATTGATTCATATTTTAACACGTTATTGAAACCCATTACTAAAAAGGAAAAAGTGCAAAATCTTAAGATGCAATATTTCACTCTTCACATTTATTTTGGTATTTTTCTAAATGATTCCTATTTAATTGTCCTTTTTCTAACAACATCATATAAATTTTAATGCTCTATTCTTTTGCAGCAGTCGTTGTAATATAATAATTATAATAATAAATTCAACTAAGTATATATTGCTGATAAAACTTCCTCTGAAGTAATTTTTTAAGAAATAGGTATTTTGTGAGGGGTTGGCTGTTAAAAATTTATAATTTTAAGTAAAATATTGATTTTTCTTAGAAAAATATTGAAATAAAAAACAATTTTATAAGAAATATTTTGATAAATAAAATTACATTTCACTATCAAAAAAAAAAAAAACTAAAACCATTTAAGTGAAACTCAATTTGAAGGATGGATGTTATGTTATTAAGAAAGATAGTGTCTGTAAATTGAGGGTTAATGAATTTCATGATTATTCATTAATGATGAGACATTGCTTAATGTTCAGAAAAGTACTGAGCAAATGGAATTTTATAATAGAAGTAAATACTAAAAAAAAGAAAATATATGTTATCATTAAATGTGGAAATATTGTTCATGTAATGAAACTAATGCAGATCCAAGTACATTACTAATTCCATTTGAGTGCCTTTATGATCATAAATACTTTTCTTTCTTTTTCAGATTAACTATTGTTTTTGTTTTGTTATTCCAATCATGATATTTCGGAAAATTATGTTTTTTTGCATGTTTATATATTTTAGACCAAAAACTACTCTCGTTAAAAACAATATTTCAACTCAAAAAATATCTTTAAACTTTCCCTTTTTAGGACTCCTTTTTGAAACAAGAAAAAATATTTTTTGATGAAGTTAATTCGTTTTTTGGAATCATTGTCTCTTAATATGTCCCAGAATCAATTATATAAGAACGCAAAATATTTATTGAGAATATTACAAGGAAATAATTATTTATAATGTATATCATAAAAAACATACATAAATAAACAAATGTAGAAATGTTAATTACTCTATATTTGTTCTTTAATTATTGGATTGATTGTAAGAAATTGATTGTCTGGAATCTACTCTTAGCAAATATAGAAAACAATTAAACATTCTTTGAAGGCATGTGCACATAAGTTATAGAGCATAATTGATTAATAGTTCTAAATCAATTTGATCAATTTAATTAAAAATAGCTTTCAAGCGTACACAAAATATAACTTTATTTTTAAGTCAGCAATTTTGATGCATATTTTAATATTTTAAATTGTAAATCGATAAACTAACATATATCACACAAGTAACATAAATTATTTAAAAAAAGGACTTATTTTAATTTTACATTCTATTTAAAGAGACTAAGAAATATTTGTCAGAATATATGTCAGAAGAATCAGTGTTAAGAGTTAGTTGATTTTGTGTACTTATTTGTTGGGTATCGTGAGATAAATGTTTTTTTTCCGATATGGTAAGCACATCTAGTTTTTCTCAAAGCATGTTCTTTTTGGTTTTCATACCCTTTGAAATTACAAGTTTACTGAAATTATCTATTTTTATAAAAATAAGTAAAAGTACAGGCAATTTCTGATCATTTTCATAGATATTCTGTATGGATGAAAATTATCAGAATATACTTAATAAAATTATCAGAACATAATTTAGAACATTTTCGTCATTTGTGAATAATAACGTGGCAGTGAATTATTAAAAATGCTTTTGTTATAGGCATTATTAAAGATGATGTCATTTTTATTGAGTATTATTCGATGAAAATATTCTTTTGTTAATAGATGAATTGTTAACTGACACGTTTGCCATCAGTAAGCAAATTTTGTAATATGTTTTTACTAGTCCAATCAGAAGTCCATGTTTCTCTCTTTCTCTGTATATATATATATATATATATATATATATATATATATATATATATATATATATATATATATATATATATATATATATATATATATATATATATATATATATATATTACTTTTTGTTTTTGACTTATTTTTTGTGATCTCCTGTGTATGAATTTAGAAAGTATTTTAAACTTTGAACTTCTCTGTATAGAGGATAGGTCAAGATAAAAGTAGTAAGAGTCATGATTAAAAAGTTTTTCTTCAGTAAGCTTTGATCTAATATATTCATAAGTATACAAGCAAGATGTATACATCATTCAAACAAGTAAAAAAGAACATTAGACGCAAGAGCAGTACTAATGACAACATATATGCAAAAACATACAGATAAAAACAAAATAGAACTTAAGGATATTTTTATCAGTAAATTTGAATGTGAATACAATCCCTTTTAATCACTATCTTCTATTTTGAACTTAGAGAAAGAAATTATTTACATGAAACTCATTGTGACATGGAATAATTTCGAGCATATTTTAAATAGCCAATTCAATTTAATTCAGAGTTTCTGACTAGGAGATATAACAACGGCACTTTATAGATATTTCAAAAAGAAAATTAACAAGATTAAGGTATTTGGGATTTGGTGGATACACAATATTATGCTCTATAGTAGGTACTCTCATTAGCTAAAAGGAAATTTATCTTATTTCCTTGTAGCATTGGAAGCCTTCCAAACGTGTTCTAACGTAGTTTATAGAATTTGGAAAAGATCAATAGTATAAAGCTGAAATTTATGACAATAAGGATCCATTGTTCATTGGCAATCTTAAATGAATCCCTAGTATTAATTTTGGTAAAATTGTGGAATTGTAGTATTATCATAAAATTTTTATGAAAGTAAATTATTCAAAGTATTCAACACAATAAATTATTTTTAGTTTTCATATTTAAATATTCGAAGTAATGTAAGAAATTTTTTAAGCGGAATACAAAATGATATATCAATTTTTTTTAAATTTTAAAGTAACACTGTATTTTTTTATCCATTTCCTTTCCTACTTTAAAATACTTTGGACATTTTAATTTTATTTTGACGCAATTGTTACATAACAAAACAACTTAGCATAAATTTTCTAAAGAAAAACCTTTTTGCATTAATAATAATGCAACTGTTTATATGTATTTATTAACAATTTAATACTAGTGGCTGTACAATAATTTAGTATTTTGTAAGCTAAACCTTTGAGTAAAACAATAGGCCCTTTTCCTAATTAAATATATTTCCAGTATATTTATGATCTAAACTCTCCTACTAGTTTTCAAGAAAAGTTTTATAAGTTTTATTGACATAAAATTGTTTTCTAGAAATAAAGAACCGTCTTGTAAGAATTGAAATTTATAATGAATTTAAGAAAGAAGCATCATTTTACAAAAAAAGACATCAATATAACTGAGACAGTCCTTTATCATATATACTTAGGTAATTAAGTCCTCGCTTTCTTCCCAGTAAAGTTATTTATTCACTTGGAAATTATTTTTGCATTAGTGATCACAGGTAGACATCTATGTGTTTTTTTCTTAAATGAAATTATCTTTCTGAACTGCATCTCCTTAAACATAAGGAAAGTTTATATACTTCTTTTTTTTATAAGTTGTGAAATTTCCTTAATTAAGTGCTTCAGTTGGATGTTGGATGATAAAATTTTGTAGCCAATCAGGCCTCTTAGTTGAAAATCTTGAGGAAAAATATTTTTTTCATTTAAAAAATGCGCAATTTCTTAGAATGGATAAGAATTCCCATCAAATACACTAATTAGATTTTTTATTCCTCAAATTCCTAATTCATTGTAAATTGAAGGAAATTCTTTTGCTTTCAACGTTACATCAAACCAATTACATTCACTTGATACATTTTTGTATAAATTGCTTTTAGTAATATAGCTTTTAATCTAAATTTTAGTCATGTAATTCTATTCTGTACCGACGTAATATTTGTTCAAATAAATCCATATTTCCCTTAAAGATTAAAATGTGAATATTTTTGGACTAAGTTATTTCAATAATAAAACAATATTTGCTAAAATTCTTGAAGAGCTGGCCACTGAATGGTTATCTGTCTTGTTTTCGGTGCATTAGTTCATATGTTTGATTCCTATCTCTAGCTTAGGTGTTTTTCTTGGTTCTGAAATCACTGTAATTAGTAGAACCTCATTTAATGGGAAGGTATTGAAAAATTGACTACATATTATTTGAGAAACAATATACTGAAAATTTAAAAAAATGTTTGGAATGAATATACAGCAAAATAAATTAGAATATACATAGTTTCTAAGTTTTTAAAGCAAATAAATATTGTAATTTATTTCATTAGTTATGTGCAATATCTTCAGAGTAGTTAATTTCCAAAAAAATATTTTTAAGGTCAATTTTAAAAGCAATTGTGAGCAAAATAATGCCTCATTCTTAATGACAATTCATCTCAAAGATAATAAAAACTGAAATAAATTAAAATGAATAAAGTAAATAATTTTTCACCAAATTCGAAATAGTTTGAACTTTCTTGTGTTATGAGAGAGAGAGAGAGAGAGAGAGAATTTTATTCTAACTTACATAAAAATTTAAACCTTTATCTATTGAGCGAAATGAAATTCTTGAATCTCGAAATGTACATGTGCTTTATTTAATTGCGAGAAAAACTAGTTGCGAAATTAAGATAAAATAACTTCTAAAAGGAAATATATTTGTACGTTTCAGAAATAAGCAGTCACGAAAATTTTTCTCTGTAATTTGTATGATACATAAATAACTTTTTAATGTAACAGAGGGTGAGAAGGAAAAGGTCTTACTTTTAAAACTTGTATTACAACAAAAAAATTTGAAATTCTAATTAGTCTAAGCATTCCTTTGATAAACAGAATAACTTGAAATGCATTATTATATTTCAGTTAACTGTGTAACTTTTAGTATTTGACTAATTATTTATTTCCTCGGAGAAATTTTCATTTAATTAAGATGTGTAAATTATTCTGCGTATAAAAGTTTAAATCATTTTTAAATTAACCTTTTTTAACTTTGTTTTTTATTAACAACACACATTAGGATGATTATATCTGTGTGATGTATTTACTTATATTTTATTGAAATAGAAATTTGCTTACGTTTTCAAATAAAAATAAAACTAAAAATGCAGGAACAACTAAAACTAAAATGCAAATAAATAAATTAAAGTTTATCTTTAAATTAACTTATGATTTCTCTCCATTTGTGATAAATGTATTTGAAGTATATTATTTTCTTATTGTTGAATAAGGTGTTGAATATTTTATGTTAAAATAAGGGGCTTAAATTTCTCAATATTTAAATTTAGACATTAGAATCAAGCGTGTCAGAATCTAGAAATTAATTTAATGTTTCTTGTGAGTTATTCGAATGAAAATATTAAAGTGTGTGTGCGTTACGAGCTTTTATTTATGAAGTATTTTTAAAAGTGTACTGAAATGTGTGAAAACCATGTTAATGAACATTTAAATAACGGCTAAAAATTTAAAAGAGAATATTCTAAAATTTAGCTCGTCTAGGCGCAACTATTCTGTTATCATATCAGCTAGCTTGGGCTTATTATTTCATAAGATGGTATGTGTACCAGCATACTTCCTTGTATATAACCCAGCTCTAGGCTCCATCGGTTAGGAAGAAGCACTTGTAAGGAAGTCTTGGTATTTTAGAAGCAGGGTGCAAACAAGAAACCCCAATACCTGATCTGCCACTCCAGATGTATTATTTCACTTGGAGGACATTGCGCAACCACTTTTAGTGAATACGAAAGATTCGAACTCAATACTTTCCCCTTTACTTCTAAATTAGAATGACGCCCTCACTAACCAGGCCACCATGGCCCTTCATTCGATGGTGTTCGAATCGATCCAGAAAAGACTCATGTTGTCCAAAAATTTACTCAACCGGAAGACGTACTTGAGCATAAACGTTTTCTGAAGTTATTCACATATCACCGAAAACTCGTAAAAGTCTTCTCTAAAACTGCAAGACCTGATATCAACCAAAACAGAAACATTGCAATAAAGGGGAGGAGACATGTGGCTTCAGAGCACCTGTCGTTCAACAAGTAGCTTCTAATTTCGCTGATCTTTAGGATAATGTTAATATTAAGAAAAGTAAATTACAGAGTTCCATGTATACAGATAATAAAACTTATGAAAGTGGGTGACAAATAAAAATACATCACAGGAAATTTCGTCTTACTATTCCAGTACGAAAAAATACCGAGTCTTACTTTACTCCTTAAAAATAGTCTTCTTCTTCTTTCTTATCCCCTGCCTGAATCAGACCAGGTCCATGACATTCTTCGCTCTCAAAGAATCGAGGACAGCTCCAGGGCTGTATAAAAGTTCACGCTTTGAATAGCCAATACAGCTCAGTAGGTGTTCTGGACTGGTTTCGTTAGTATTGCACGAAGTGCAGGTGGGAAAAATTTGTTTGCCCTGGGAGAACCGTAGATTCCGAAGATGCCTGGATCTGAGTCTGGACAAGGCAGTCTGATCACGTCTTTCACCGTCGAAACTCAAATATTTCCCAGGATCAGAGCCTCAGTACCAAGGATAAGACGGCGGAATTTTCCAAGATGAGATGACAAGAGCTTTACTCCTAGAGAAGATTTACTGGAAAGTCAGCGGGTCAGCAGAACCAAGAGGCAGCGATGATGCATCCTTAGCAAAGCCATCGGTGATGTCGTTATATTTAAGATCGACATGTGATGGAATCCATTGAAAATGAATAATGGAGGACTTAGATAATGCTTTAAACTTTTTAAAAACACAAATTCCCCTCTGGTCCACAATAATCCTCCAGTTTTCAAGGTACTGAATAACGCTGCTACTGTCAACTAGAATCCATATTCTCGCCGTGAAAAATAGTGATATCTATTTTCGGTGAGAATCTGATGAGGGTCGACCTTTCAGATGACGACGTTATTGGTATGATCCCAAGTGTCAAATGGCGGAGCTTCACATTAGTCCGACTGGTGAGCACTTTTAAATTATGAAGACTTTAAATAAGGTAAGAGAGAGATTCTTTTGAGACAAACATAAAATTGATGTGGAGAAGTGGTGTAAGTCCTTTAACAAATGTGTCATTCGAAAGAGCCCAGCGACTCATGTGAAAAGAAGGCTACAAAAGTATAATTTCAAGGCACCATTCAAGTAAATGAGCTCCGGCATCTTACGAAAAAAGTAACAAGTACATCCTTGTGGTTATGGATTGCTTCAGCTAATTGCCAGTTATGTACTCAATTCCTGTGCTTAACTGGACCTTTATTATACACGCTGACCAAGAGACTAATTTCAATTAAGCTATTTCCAGGAGACCATGAACTGCCGGGCATGTAGGAAGCTCATACATCTCTACTTTCCAGATTAGATGGAATAGTAAAAATGTTTAATCGGACGATCCTATGTCCCGATATTTGTATCATGGAACAAGTAAAATCAGAAAAACAAACTACCTTTCTTTCTTCTGGTTTAACAGAGTTTAGTTCTCGAAACTATTGATTTTACACCTTTCCAAATAAAATAGGGGAGATATCTAAGATTGTCATCCCAACTTCTGCTTGTGCAGAAATTAAATTTTCCTATAACACTATTTATAACGAGATGCATGCACGTTTGGTGGTAGTGCATCACTTTGAACGAGAACGTATCGTAATCATGACGGAGTGTATGAAGAAATGATATAAGAAATCCATTGAACGAATGTATATAGAAGATGATAAAATTTGGTTTTGGAATCCCAAAAGTAGTATAGAATTGTCACCCAAATTAAAAACATGTTTCGAAGCATCTTATACCAAAACTTATTAACGACGTCTTTCTAAGGGTAGAAAGAACACCTTCTACAAATAAAATTTGGTGCTGTGATAAACTGGTCATAAATGATAAGTGATACAAAGTAGATTAACATTTTTTGAAGATTGCTCTATCTGAGACGTGGAGTCTTTATGTAAGAATAATTATAATATAAACACTATTTACCTTTTTCAGTGCTAAGAAATATATAAATTATGAGTGTGTGTAAATACTTCCTCAAATGTCTTATATTTCTGTATTCCTGTTCAACTAATTGCCTTGTGATATAGCCTTTTGATTTTTAAAATGATCATTTGAGCAATGTTTATTCTATAAAAACAGCTGTCTACAGAAATGAGCTGGAAGACTTGATACAATTTTTGATATTTAGTAATATTTTAGTACACCGACGACATTTGGGTATATTTTTAGTGATTGAAATTAAGTTAACTTTCTATAGTTGATGTTACCAACAAAAGTTAAGTTACCATAGGGTTACTATATAAATGCTCTAAAAACTTCCAAGAAAATTCTGGCAGTGATCGAAGGGGTATAAATATCGGCTATAGCCAAGTAATTAGTTTTTTTTAGCGTGAAGGATGAATTTATCAACTCTGAAAACAGCTTTCTTTCTGTGCTGTATTATATAAACTATATTGATTTTTTAGCCTGTGAAAGATTTCAAGCTATTTTAATTCCAGTGATTTGTTATTAAGATAATTGAAATTAAAGAGTTTGTTTCAAAAGAAAACTAATCTTTATTTATGGAACACCCCATCCTCGTCATGTACGGGTGAGAAAAACTAATTCAAGAATGCGAATTTTATGCTGGTGAAAGTAAAGTTCTTTGAAAGGGGTTCCTGTGATCAGTGCAAGGAATAAGAAATTCAGTACAAATATCAAGAACAAAACGTGATAGTGACCATACACAGAACGTATACGCCTGGCGTGCAGTACTCAAGACTGCACGCCAGGCGTATATTCTGCATATTCTATATGTACATATACATATATATATATATATATATATATATATATATATATATATATATATATATATATATATATATATATATATATATATATATATATATATATATATATATATATATATATATATATATATATATATATATATATATATATATATATAAAGAAGTACAGAGAATCAATTAAAAAGATTCGCTGCAAGTGCATGTGATTTCTTGTGGGAAGTATAATTAGAAAAAAAATTCTGGATGATTTAGATCGTGGAAGAAAGGTCAGAATCAGGCGTAGTGGATTCTGTGTAGCTGAAGAGTTTGGTATCACCAAAAATGACGTTTTCTGCACTTGGAAAGCCCTTAAAGCTATAGGTAAAGCTGTTAGTATGTCAGCTGCACTAGGCTGCAAACAACTGAAATGGATTGTCGATAGGCAAAAAGAGCCCGAAACAGGTCAATAAGAACAATTGGTCACCAAATGTGTGCAGAAACAGTTCTACAAGTGTCGCGGTTTCCTGTGTCCAGACGCCTTCACAAAGTGGCTACTCATTCCTGGTCCTGAATGCTGTATTCCTTCAAAATTTAGCCATTGGTGATACATTTTAGAGTACTACAAGGGGACAAAAAATGAAAATATTATCAATGGAGTCTAATTTTCATTATGGAAGAGAGTTGTTTTAATGCAATAGTGGTTACCTACATGTGTTGATTTTAGAAAGAGATCCGGACATGATTTCATCGTAGTAGCACCACGGAAAAAGACTATTGCGTTGGTCCTGGAGTTGTCACCTGGGGAGACATTATGCAGAATGAGTAGACTGAGTTTCACGATTTCGATAGATTTTCTGTAACCAGACATTGCTATTGTAAGGAAGTGTTTCTTCTCCTTCTTTGTCTGTGCTAAAGTGCCACTGGAGTAGACTTTGATTTCATGAGCGAAAATGCATGGTCGCTCATAAAATCCTGCAATTTAGCATTTATTGGAAACGAAAGATATCGTTCGAATGGAATAGCTAGTGTACACTTCTGAATTAAATTCTATGTAGCATGTATGGAATGCTTTATGATGTAGTTCGTGGTTTGATTACATATACTGGGGATATCCATCAGCTGAAGTAGATGTTAATTGATCAACAGGGACTCTTATCTTAAGAACTCTTGGACATTCAGATGCTGAGTATGATATATATATATATATATATATATATATATATATATATATATATATATATATATATATATATATATATACATGCGCAAACATTTCTGATCGGTTACTTACTTATTATAATTGCATATGTTTAAATAACTTATTTGTAAGTTAGTGGATTGTAGCATTTTATTGTTTTGAAAACTTTAAAAATGATGCTTATATTTATTATTTTTATTTAATACTCGTTTGGTTATATTTTTTATGTATTACTTAAGCTACTTCTATTAAGTTTTGAAATAAAATTTTAAATGTATATTTTGGTTTATTGAACCGGGTTACTACATTAAAAACAATAAATGTTAATTTTATTTTAAATGAATGCTATACCAATATGCTTATTAAAATTTTTTTGACAATTTTTTTAATATTGTAATTTTATCATATTTCACTATTACATTGAAACATGTTTTTTATATTTATGTAAATATGAAGATATTTTAATTATTTTAACCAAAATTAAAAACATCAGATTTCATTCTATTCTGTAATTTAGATAATGAAAATAAACAAATTACTTCAAATGAATTTTAAAAGTACGTTTGAATGTGTTGACATGTAATCTACTTTTTTATAAGGATATATTTGTTAATATAATTAGCTATATTTTCAATACATTGTAAAAGATTAAAATTTTGAGTAATAATGATTAAATATGCATTTTTTTTTCGCATTAGTTATATACATTTTTACTTAAAATAAACATAATAAATTACAGTTTGGGTGATAAAAGAAAACTTAGTGTGAAAGAAAGTCATGTATTTCAAAACATTTTATTTGTAATGAAAGAAAGTATTTTTTAATCTTTGAAGTGCAAAATTGAATTCGGAAAGAAATTAAACTCATATTTTATGCTCCACTGACAACATAATTATTTTAACAAAATATTTTGTTGTTTAATAAAATTTTTTATTCAGCTTTTAATTTCATTTCCAATGAAAGGATTCTTTTCATTTTGAAAAATGACAAATTGCTTCAGTAGTACAATCATATTTTTTATATAATTATATGAATTAATTCAAGTTTTTTAAAATACGTAAAGAAGATAATCTTAGCAAAAATATTTTTAATTAAATATTAATGTATTACTGCTGATAGAAATTCATCTTGTGTTGTGTTAACTATTCATTAGCTTAAACTAAGGATTTACTTTATTAATTTGGAGGTTTTATTTATATAATTAGGTTAAAATTATTTCAATTTAATTTCTGCTATAGTTTTGTGGTAAACCTTATTAGCTTCACTTATACATGCACACACGTACACATGCACGTTTATTACATTTGGTATAATTATCAAACGTGCTTTAAAAATTACTAAATTCAAATCAACTTTCATTGTTATTGTAATTAATAGATTACTAATGGTCTCTCCATTTTTTCAAACACGTTATATAAGTTTGTTTAAAAGAATATGCAGAACACATAATCTTTTAATATATGCACATAATATGCAGAACACATAATCTTTATTCAAGGACTGAGTTTGAGGTGACGGTAATGTTTAAAAAATTAGGTGTAATTTTTAATCTATTAAAATTATTATTACTTCTATAGACACTAACAATATTAAAAAGCAACTGTATGAACAATTAAACTCTTAATTATTGTCTCTTATAAAAGCAATCTTTAAATACAATTGTTTAAAATAGTAAATAAATAATATTTTAAGTTTCGATTTTAGTCAAATAATAGTATTTCAATTTAACATTTCATTAAGCATTTCAAATATTTAGTTGTAGCAATATTAAAAAAAATACACAATCCTATGCTAGAAACGAACACTCTCTAGAAACATTTAGTGAGATGGCGTGTAACAAACCTATTAATTAAACATTTTATCACCCTACTCATCAATAAAGTCATTTTAAGTTTTCGAACTTCCTCTTTACTGCGTTGCGTTTCCGGCTTAATATTTCTATCGGCTTGACGTCATTAAACGCAATGAACCGCATCAGAATTTTGAATCACAATCAACTGACGAAGTTGTGAATAGAGGTAGCATCTGCCTTCCCAATGAAATTTGATTTTCTTCTTAAATGTAACTCCCTTATTTAACAATGGAGATCAAAAAAGTTATTGTCAGAAACATTACTTGTGTAAGCCATGTTACAACTTATTAGTTACGTGGCTTCATATCACTTACATTTTTACTGAGGAATTATTCATTTTATCTTTGACTCAACTTATGATACTCATTATAAAAGTAAAGAAAATCTTAAGCTTTTTATCTGATATACTGTTTAGCTCAACTGAAATGAAGCATTATAACTTTCACTCTGATAGAAGGATGTCTCAAAGAAAGATTTAAATATGTACTTACGTACACACACACACACACACACACACACACACACACACACACACACACACACACACACACACACACACACACACACACACACACACACACACACACACACACACACACACACACACACACACACACACACACACACACACACACACACACACACACACACACACACACACACACACACATATATATATATATATATATATATATATATATATATATATATATATATATATATAAACACATACGTATATACTTATGCAATAAAATGTTTAATAATAAGATAATACGTACTTGTTATGATAATTGGAAATAAAAGTGTATTTTCAGCGCACACAATCAAATCTTATTACTGTTCCAATTCTTTTTTTATCTATAAGAGTAAAGATTTAATGAGTAAAGATTTATAAGTGTAAAGATTAATGAGGGAATGATTTATCTCTTAAAAACTATTCATGAAATGTTTAATGGTAATTCTCGCTACACGTGTATATTAGTTTAACATTAAAAGACAACGTGGGAATCAGAATGTCTCAGAATTAATTGATTCCTGAAAACTATTTGTAAATTACAAATAGGAAACTCAGACGGTATCAGAAGAATATTACCTTCTTAATTATGTTCCCCAATATATTTTTATACACACAGATTAATTTCACCTTGTGAACATGAAATTGCGTAATTTCTTGGTAAGCGGAACTTTAAAATGTGACTTTTTCATAATAATATATGAAAAAGTCATATTTTGAAGTTAGTAGTCCATAGTTAAATAGCTTTTATTAGATCATATGTATGTGTTGACAATGTATCAGGATATGATGTTTCAAATTTGATGTGGATCATTTATTTTGTTAAATTAAATATGTAACCTTTTGCAGCAATTCTTATATAAGAAAAATTTCAAGAAAGATTTTTATTTAAATCTGAAAGCTTTTTAATAAATGCGATAAAAGTGTATATTTATTCATGCAACAAGTTCATCTCTTAGCTAGTCATATCTATCAGAGTAAGAGAGTATTTTTTTCTAGAAATCCTTGATAAATTATTTAATTAGTTCTTCAAATATTACTTTGCGAGAATGATATATGAGGAAATATATGTTCCTGAGATTTTAAATAAGAAGTAGTCGTGTTGTAAATTAAGTAGCTTTGCAATTAATACATTTCATCTGGGTATAAAATTTATATTGTGAAAGTTTATATCTTACGCATTGCAGGTGAAATAAATAAATTTAGAAATTTTGTATTAGGAAAAGTTTATGTTGGAAAAAAGATGTTTTCATATTTAACTTATCTTTTCAGTTAAGTTAAAGAAAAGCACTCACGTTTACCTGCAAAATTGATTTTATAAATTCTGATAGTAATGCATAAAAATGAAATTGATTCATTTCCCATTGAATCACGTTGGTTAAAAGAATAATTTTACATTTTGCGGGAATAAATGTTAAATATAATGTTCAATTTTTATTAAAATATATATATATATATATATATATATATTTTAATCTTAGGGAAAGAAGATTTTTCAAAAAAAGAACTTTAAAATATTTACAATTTTTCTCTTTCTTGGCATATGATTGACCTGACCTGAATTTTCAAGTATTCTAAAAAGTTTTTATGAAACCTTCTAATAATGTTTAAATTTTTAGTACCATTAAAATTATTTTAAATTCATATTTGTGCATGCTCTATTTTAAATAAAATGTTTCTTTAATTTATATTTAATTTCATCGAAAATATTGAAAATTGCTATAAAATGTTTATAAATTTATAAATATAACTTTTAATTAAGTTATAGAAAACTGTAATTTTATATTGGATTGCTAAGTTTAGAATGTCAACTTCCTGAAAAATGATTCCCAGGTTTATTTTGTACTAAAAAACATTATTTACAAAAATTTCTTTTAGTTAAAAGGTGATTTTAAAATCAATGTAGAAATTTTTGACAATACCGATTAAATCTGTATTTGGTCATATTTTTACATACCTGATTTTATTAGGGGAATTATTTCAAATGTTGGAAATCAATTATAATTTTTCAAAAGTTTGAAAAATTATGAACAAAGTTTGTGATATCCATATGTAAATTTCATAGATGTAAAATCTTACCTATAGTTATTAATTGCTGGAATATCGATGGAAACAAATGTAACTTAACTGAAATTTTAAGTTACATTTGTTTTCATGTCATATATTATCTAGCTCTTTATCTTAACCATCGCTATAAATCTAAGAAATGGCTTTATTTTACTGACTGATAATATTATCTAGCTTTATATCTAAATAATCGGAACTTATGATTACGAATTTACAAAAACCTATCAACACTCAACAGTGCATGTTAGATATTTTGTTTAAGTTAGTAAAAATTAGATTGATAAAAAATAATATTCATATATTAATATTCAGTAAATAATATTCATTTATTTTTAAGTTATAAAAATATCCAGTGACGATAATTGACACCATACACAATTTAGTTTAATGAAATATATGTAATTGGTATAAAGTGCCCTTTTGTAAATGACTGGATATAAATAGCAAAATGTGGTCCCTTGAATTTCACTTTCAACAGACCCCAACAAATTAAATTATTAAAATGATATCTGAATACAGAATACTTAAATGAATATTAAGGAGATACATATTTTAGAAAAAATTTGGTTTGCTAAAATTCAATTATTTTCTCCATGAAATTCTTAAAATTTGTATGCTGCAAAAATGAATTAAAATATACAAATTTCTTTATGCTTGAAAAATTATTGTGAACTATTTTAATTATATACAATGTTACATACATACAATAATCTATACATATATATTTTTTCTCCAGTGACCTGTTGCCTTTTAAGAATTTAATCACAATCAGATTCAGTGCTGCTAGGGGTGAAGGTGATGGCAATTTTTTGCAGTTTGACACCCAGTGGGTATGCCATCTTTGCTCCGAAAGTAAAAGGATTAGAGAAAAACATTCACAAATGAAAGGAACGTCCAAAACTAGATTCGAAACCGGGACCTACTGCTTTGAAGTTAGGCACTGCCGCCATTCTGCAATCGATCGGTGATGTTTGCAACTGTATCTATCTATCTGTCTCTCTCTCTCTCTCTCTCTATATATATATATATATATATATATATATATATATATATATATATATATATATGTGTGTGTGTGTGTATAAAGAGTAATTAAGTTAAAATGTAAAATACAAATTAAAATTGAAATGTTTTTGCAAATGTGTTTCAATTAATAAAATTTTTTAATCTATACAATGACGTTATAATTGTTCGCAATGTTAGTTTGGATGATGTCCTGTTTCATGCGTCTAACATTTACCAGTTTTATAAGCACAAAAAATTCCCTTTCTAATTAATAGAATCTTTGGTCTCTGCTTAAAAAATTAAATGCTCTAAGATCTTTTCGTTCAGTTAAGCGTTACTTTCAAATTAAATTATTTCAAGTTATTTCAAGATAAAATTTCAATTTAGTTGAAATGAGAAAAGGATTCTGCATCAGAAAAAAATAGAATTAAATTAGACTTTTTTTCTGAATTGCTTGTATACTCAATTACTTATAAAATTTAATCTGTTTTAATGGCCATTGACATATTTTAAGATATAACATATTAATATTATGTGACAAAATATCTGAAATGTTGACTAATACATTTAAAAATCTAACCAGAAATTATCAAATTTGATAAAGTTATATGATAAAGATATATGATAAAGATATGATAAAGTTATTAATCTCATTCATTGCAACTGACAAATTTTAAAACATGTGTAGCATGAATAGATTAAAAAACCACATTTAAATAAAATAAATGGCATGGAAGCTGCTAGAATCTTTTTTGAGATCATATTTAAAATATTTTAATTTCATATATTCATTACTAAAATACATTTACGTAAACAGCACCATCATGTTAAACAACATTAATGTTCAATAAAAAATGATTTTCACCGGACTGATTTGTTTGTTACTACAAAGATGATTCTTCAATTACTTAGTTTCAAATTCCTTCAAAATTGTGATAAATAAGTTTTATTTGTCTATGATAATACTAATAACCCAAATGAATTTTGAATACTACTCAGGCTCCAAATATAAATTAATATTTAATTTATTTCATTTGCTCATTTAATTAATATACAAATTTCAATCTCAAAACAAATTGAAAGTTTCAACTTGTGCTTGCTTTGTTTTAGGATGCGATTTTTCCCTATAGGGAAAATAAACGCAACTTTGGTTATTATAAAAACGGATTTTTCAATTACCGACCAGCTTCTGTAGGAAATTATAAATATGATTTAAAATTCATTTGTCACTTATGTGCAATTAAGAATTTGTTTTGAATAGGCAATTCATTCTATCAAAATCTCTACCACTGTATTTCATGTAAAATTTATTATATGCCATAAAATAATTAATTTTGAATAATTTAATCAACTTGCTCATAATTAAGTAAAATTATTTTTTTCTCATTTCATTAAGACATAAAAACCTTTAAACTACCTAGTTATCAAGACCTAAAACTTAAGCAGCAGCGAAAATTATCGATTCAATTAGGATCGTAGCCATTTATACTAATTTACATTTCTAAGTTTACCTTTTTTATTTTGTGATCACTTTTAATATACTGCTCACCATGTAGCTGACAATTCAACTCTTGTTTTGAAAATTCTTGTTTTGAAAATAAGCCTTTCAATTAAATGATATATGCGATCTAATTAATATGCAGGGAATTATTCTGTTGATTTTTTGCTTCGATGGGAGTGTGAATCACCAATAAACATTCTTAGTTTATCCGACAGAAATTTTAATGAAGTACTCATTAACTTTCCTTTAAATTTTGAGACTTGATGTGTCAAAAGTAATTAGTTTGAACATGAGGATTCTTTAAAGGGCTCAAATTACTTTCTCCTTTTAAATACTTTAATGCTGCTGAAATTTAAGTTCCTGAATGTTTTTGGGTTTTAAACTTAAACGTTTTAATGGAATTCAATACCTTACCAAAGCAGATACACTTTAGCATTTAAAAGTTTAATTTTCCCTGATGAGAGCAAACAGCTTAAGAACGAATATATTTTAAAATGTTCTTCGCGAAGTTACTATTTTGAAGCTTGTTGAAAATTAAGAAAACTGTCAAATGATCTCAAGTTAGGAAAAGTTGAATCCTCATTATTTATTGGCAAAATATTTGAGCAATTTTATATTTCAATACAGTTGTGAAGTTAAAACAAAAATGGAAAATAATAAATAAAAAGTATATATTTTAGTATATTTATAACTCAAGTAATTATACAATAAAATATGCATTTGTAAAGTAAAGATTTATAAACTGAACTAATATTTTACCAAAATGATAATTTTAGTGAATAATTTTTCGATAGATTTTATTTTTAACAAAAATATTAATAGAATCAGAATGCAAAACTAGACTGATGCGCCAAAATTAAAATGGAATCATAAACAATTTGCTCTAATGTAAGTTTAATATTCGAAATTGACTAATCTTTCCAATAACTTTTATATCAGAATAGTTAATGGATTGATTATTGCCTCTTTCTTTTATTTCATATGTGTAGACTTCTGTTAATACAAAAATTAAAGATGCATAAAAAAGAAAAACTATTTATATAAAATATGGGCATTCCAATAGCAACTTCTAAGATATTAATGCATTTAGTTATAAATAGATTTTGAAATCTTTGATTAAAAATATTTCAAATAGTTTGTATCATTAAATTAAATTTTCTTGAAGATTTGGATTATATAACGGATAATTTTTCTATCACTTTATAAATGTTTAATAAACTGAATTGTATTTGGAGCTATAAGTTTGTGGTTACATTAATGATCTATATATTGAATTTGTATGGTGTGATTTATTGATGTTTCTTTACCATCATCTACAGTTATATCATACCACCAAATATATCATTTTTCCAAGAAATGTGACAGATGCTCTATTAACTCCTTACCTACTAAAAGCTTTGATAGATCAATCAGGTTATAGCTAACATTTCTGACAAAGAATTATCAGTTTCCTTATAATGTTACGATTTATTCACTTAGTTCTTTTCCATGTAGTTACTATGAGATATTTTTGTCGGCGTAGATGATGTCTAGGAAAGCAAAATACACTAATGATTCAATCCTGTTCATTCCTAATTATTAACTTTTTTATAAACTTTTAACTTTTTTATAAAGAACGTTTTAATAAAATGTTTGAATTGAACTCCTTGCTTAAAAAGGTGTAAAATTAATTTGTGGATATTTTGTAGAAGGAATAGTTACGGAAAGTTTACTTAGAAACGAAAGATGTTGAATCAATAAAACAAATATAAAAATTGCAACGTTTACATATTTTTAATTATACTGTAAAATATGGTTACAGTCATGTGCTTTTTAGATCAAGAAACATAATAAATGATGTATCACTTTATATTAAGGTGTGTGCGTGCCTTATATGATTATATAAATAAATGCATTCAACAAACGAGAAAAAGTGAGAGCAGAAAGAAAATTTAAATTGGAAAAACATTCAAAACTTATGTATTCATATATCAATATTTTTAAAGAAATCTATGCAAAGTATTAATAATTTTAATAAAATGCAGCCACTGAAAACAAATAAATCAGTCTTAAAATTTTTTCTTCAAGAAACAAAACAAAACAAAAAAAAGAGAATTTATTTTAAAAATGAAAATAAATTTTCCTACTTTTTGGATCTAATATCGAGCTTTTCTTCATTTTTTTAAGAACTGAAAATACTAACAAATCACATTTATTTCGAATAAAAGAAATGAAAAATTTAATTTTTTATCGTAATCAGTTACTTGATTTCAATAATTTTAATACTTGACCACGTTTACATAATTTTTTTCTCTCTAACCAACACATTTACTTAATTAATAAATACACACAATGGAGTAAAGTTTTCTAATCTTTCTGAAAAGATCTTCTTTTCTACAAAATCTGAAAACCTTATAGAATTCAAAAAGTAAATTTAACCTAAAATTTAAATTATTTTAAACTAAAAATATCAGAATATTCATCTAAAAGTAGTTAAAGAATCAATATACTGCAATGCATTTAATAATTATATGAAATTAACACATAAAATACATATATAATTTGTTATTCTCAATATTGAATTATATTAATGTAATATTTATTTTATATCAATAAAAATATCGTTGTAAATTTTAAAAATGAGTGTTTTCAAATAGAAAAGTTATTAGATGCATATTTTTTCCATCGTAAGCAGTATGAGTTATTATTTTAATGTTCCACTAACTTTTTATTGATGAAAATTATATAAGTACTTGAATATTTAGAATACATCATTAAATGTCATGAGGAGGAATTTTCTTTGAATAAGAATTAGAATTCTTATATTTGTTTTGATATGGTCTGATGTTGTTTGATGCTATGATACAACAAACACACACACCCACACACACACGCGCACGCACGCTCGCACACACACACACCCACACACCCACCCACACACCCACACACACACGCGCACGCACGCTCGCACGCACGCTCGCACACACACACACACACACACACACACACACACACACACACACACACACACACACACACACACACACACACACACACACACACACACACTTATATATATATATTATTTGGTACATAACTGCTTTTTCAAATTATTTCATATTGAAATTTATACTCATGTTTTAAGCTACACTGCTACTTAAAACTTTTGTTTTATTACTGTAAACTAATAATAAACATATAATACTATTGTGTTTTGAGAAATTATATTAAAATTCTGGTCAGTAAGAATTTATTTATTTAGGAATAATATAACAAATAAAGTATTTTATGGAGAATTTTATATTTAAATTTTGCAATGGTCTTTCTAATATTTTTAAGAAATAAAAGTCTTTTCAAATGAAAGAAATTCATTTAAAATGAATTTAGAAACAAATAAATCTACAGTATGATCTATGTTGTTCTATTCTAAGCAAAAAATAAAAATAATAAAGTTGTATTAAGTTCATGCAGAAAATTTCAAAGTTTATTTTCCAAAGCAAATGTTTCAAAGTATAACAATTATGCCATTGTTATTAACTTTTGTAGTTGTATTAGAAGCATAGAATTTCTCTCCAAATGTATGTTTCTGTTTAAATGCACAAAAATTTGGATTCTCTTACTCTGGATATTTGTAATGATTTGTTATTTAAGGTAATTATTTCGAAAGAAATCTTGTGAGAAAAATGGAAAGAAAATGTATACACTATGCATGAAAATCTTTGCACTATACTTTTTATTCACTACTTAATATTCTTTCACTAAATTATCCTACTATCGAATTATGATAAAGGGAATGAAAAATACTTTCTAAACATGGATGGAGCTTTTAAATAATTTATACTTGAATTATGGCCGATAATGTACATAGAAAATAATGGATTATGCAATTTATCAATGATAAATGATGATACATATATTGGTGAAGCAACGTAATGGCAAAAAAAAAGTAAAATAAATAAACCGTTCCTTAATGCTTTTATTTTAACCACTCTCAAATCGAATTAATAATATTTACTGAAAACTGTGCCAAGTACTTAGCATTTTTTCAATAAGTTAAGCACTTTTTATAAATCAAGCTTACAAAAAGTTATGGTTCGAATTTTGGTAAGGGTATTTCAAAATACTTTCTTACAAATTGGTCATTAAAGTTGACTCTCCAAAAAGCGATACATGTGAAATTTATACGTAAGTAGAAAGATTCTGTGATACACAAATGAATGGCATTTCATTGCATTCATATAAAATAGGTTTTGTTAACAAAACTACAGTGTGTTTAAATTAAGAAATTTTGCAACAGTTTCTCATGCAAATTACATTTGAATGTTTTTACATAGTTACAAGTTATTGTGAGTTTCTTGTAGGAAGGAGAAATGATTACCAACTCATTGTTACTTTAATAGATATTGAATTGAAGCTTATCTCTTATTATATGATTTTTATTCATTTTTCAAATAACAATATGCAGCAAAACAATTATGATGCAGAGTATATGAACAATATTTTTAAAACATTGATGCATAGTAGAACGAATGAATTCAATTGCGATTATAATGCAGATGAATTTATTCATTAATAGCAATTAAATTCTTAACAATTTATATAAGGTTCGTCTTTTAAATTTAACATATCTTTTGCATTTATTTGAAAATTCGAATCATAAACTCCCCATATTCAAGATTTTATTGATTTCGCTTGATTCTTAAAATAGCTTAAGTTTTATTAATGGTACTTAATAGTTTATGATCAAAGTTTTTACAGAAATATTTGTTTGACAAATGAGTAAATGACAATTTTAATTAGTTTGAAAATAGAGTTGTTTACCTTATAAGATTTATCTCATTAATAGGAAATTCTTACAATTTATTTGTTTGTCATCACTGAATTATTCGTAGGTAACAGGATGTGTTGCAACATCATTGTACAAATTAAGCAATTCTATCTTCATTGATAGCAATGCTTTAGCTAGACTTTGAAGTCAGCTGTTGCTTTGAAGAACGAAGTAAGACAAAGACTAATGAATAGCCTAATGATGTATTCTTGTGTTTCACAGGCATTCGTCTAAATACTTTCTAGAGTTGGTGAAAAGTCAACCGAAAGATCCAGTACTTTCCTTAGTTCCGAACAATCTAGAGATAATGAAGTAAACATCGTTGATGACTCTATTTTCAAAGGAATTAAAGTAACTAATTGCTTGAACGAAATTCAGAAGGAAGAATAAATGTACGAAAAAATATATGAAATAAAAGTCTGATTTCTCCGAAAAGTAAACTGATGTTGATGACAGTCCTTTTCCTGGCTTTGTTATGAATGTTAAGCTAAATTATCTGTACTCATTGGAGGAAATCTAATGTAGGGTAAACTAAATTTATTTAAGAAAACCCCTTATCACATGGTGTTTTTACATAATGCGTCAGGAATATATATACATTTTTTTCAATGCATATTTTCCTGTATGCTGGAATATAAAACTAATCGATTTTCTACATTTTTGTGTTATTTATTTTAAATGAAAATAATTTTCATGAAAAAGTTAAATACAGATTATGTTCTCCATAGATTTTAAATACATAAATAACGTTACCAGATGTTGAATACAGAAATAGTATTAGGAAATATTAAATAGAGTTTAAGTTAAGTACACAGACTATGTGTCCCTTTATGTTGAAAACAGACAAAATGTTTACCAGGTAAACTAGTTTTCACACAACACACAAATATAAATCTTTGTGCTGATAAATATTTTATTTTTTATAATATAACTATACAGGAATTTTCACTTAGAATATTTAGTTAAACATTTTAATTAACTTCCTCAATATACATTATGGCTAGTTCAGTAAATTAATTTATTTCAGGGTAAGTTAATAATCTTCTTTAATTTCAGAATTGAATACAATTGAACGCAAGGTATTTGTTTTAACAGCCAATAACACTGGTCATACTGGCATTTAAATCGCAGAAAACTTATAATTTATTTAGAGTTTTACAAAACTTAATGTGCTTATGTGTATGTGTTTTAAAATTGAATAAAATTTAGCCATGCTTTAGTAAATTATTTTATACTAACATTGAAATTTATCTAATACATTGTATTTTAGAAGCCATTAAAATGGTTCTTGAAGTGGAAAATTTATCTTTATGATAGGTCATTTAGTTTCAGGAAAAATTTAATAATGTTATGTATATATATATATATATATATATATATATATATATATATATATATATATATATATATATATATATATATATATATATATATATATATATATATATATATATATATATATATATATATATATATATATATATATATATATATATATATATATAATAGTGATTTAAGTATATCAATATATTTATTTAATATATAATATATAAATATAAAAATAGTATAGATCACTGTAAACATATCTTCAAAGTAATGTCACGCATCATATTGCCTTAAAAAAGTAAAAAAATATCTTTTCCCTTTATAAAACTTTTAATTTTGATTATTGTGAAAGAACCATAATTATGCTGAAAGTAATTCTGTGATTCAAAACAATATTTTCTTTTAAATAATAAGTTGAGAAATAGTTTTAAGTATACAATAAAGTATTTTTAATTTATATAATATGCGAATGTTATATTTAATTCTTAATGAGGGAATAGTATGAAAACAAATATCGCACATTTACATAAATTTAAATCACTTAATTACTTAATTGAAATTAAAAACTTATAAAATAATAAATTTATTTATTTTATTTCCATTAATAGCTTCCCAAATAATTTCATAAAATACATTTTACATTAAAATATGATGTATTTTTAATAATTAATTCTCTCAATTATTTATTTCCTATCCGAGATTATCAGAAGTTCACACACCTATGAATATTAGCTTGATATATACTAAGTTTATTAATTAGACCGATAAAGCACCCATCGCTTCTCACGGAATAAGATGATTTGTGTTAAGTATTTTCCCAAAACTATTGATAAACATACACTTGCCAGGGACTCTTGCGTGATAAATTTCCGTAATTCTTAGTCATGTGTTGATTTGCCCGCTTTCAATTAAAATGTCAAATTTCTCACGGAATTCTGATTACACTTTTGCAGTTCGTTGCTTTTCGTAAAGCTCTGTATTGTAACATGGAATTACTGGGATCCTTCATTAGAGTCTTGTTCACTTATCTAAATTTGTTCGGATTATATTCTTCCTGCTGTAAAATGTCATTTTGTAACTGTATGTTCAGTTTCATATCTAACAAGAGATGGAATAAACCATTCATGAAACATACATTTTTCAATGTTAAATACATTTTCAGGGAATTTCGAAAAGCCTATTTTACTTCTTATCATTAAATATTTTTAATGCAATATCAAGCATAAAACATGTTACTTAAATTATATAGATTCAAATGGTTTTCCAGTTTTGAATTAGTTATTAGTAAAAAAAGGGGTTGTCACACACACTCATAGTAAATTAAAGCGAAATATTATTACTCAAATAATTTTATAATTTTAATTAGAACATATTTTGTTTTTACAGGAAATTTTTATTTTACATTGCTGTTAAAACACATAAAATATTAGTTTTTCAATTAAGAATCAAATATTTTTCGAAAGATTATATTTTAATATAGATATTATTTCAGTCCATTGAATACAGTATAATTTTCAAGAGGCCTAGTAATTTTCATATTATATTACACATTATGTAATCGTAATGGTAAACGCTTGATTAATCAAAAAGAATGGAATAAACTGGAAACTTGGCAGTTGAAACACAAGGTACTATTTACATAAAATGTCCCTTTAAGAATTAAAGGGATATTTTATGAGAAAGATAGACTGAAGATAATAAATGTAGGGCACAGCAATCTCATTAATTTTAATCATAACCTATAAAATACAGTGGCTATGAGTCTATATATCTTTCCAAATGTTTTGAGTTTAAAACAATATTAGTTCAATATAACACAATTGCAAGCTTATTTTTCCGTATATATCAGTTAATTTTATAAGTCAAATCAATGTAAGTTAAGTTTAGTTTTATTATTTGGGTTTTTATGAATTTTAATAAGAAAATATCAATAGCATTGTTTATTTCTATGTAAGTTTTACACTATGAACTAAATATTTTACTAAAGAAATAAATGTTTGTAATGTATTTCCTGACACTTATTTTGCTTTATAATAATAAATAATTTACTCACTTTTTTCACGTTTATCATTTATTAAAATTTAGATAGTGTTTGGTTAATTTCTATTGTCTAAATATATATGAATTTTTTTATATTAATCTTGAAGTGTTAATATAATTTTATGGATATAAAATATATATTTCTATAAAGCTTTTCCTGATGCAGAAAGCAGAGAAATTTTAATATTTCTAAAACAAGTTTTTATTTGATGTATTTTTATGTATGTGTGAGCGTGTAAGATAACTTATATTTCAAATTATGTTATATTTGACAAAGGTAGTATCATACCTAATTTTATTAGTTGTATTGCTTCTGTTACAGTTAATTCACCGTATGTTGAGAATATTTTGTATTTGTAAATTTTATGCATAACTCTGTGTATAATGATTTTATACATGCTTCTTAAAACTTATATTTGAGTTAAGCATATTTCGGAACGTGTAATTTATTAAGCAGTTTGAAAAAAGTTCAAAAGATTATCTTTTAGCATGAAATATTCTGAAACACAAAAATTAGAAAAAAAATAATTAGTTATGAAATTACTAATTAATTAATGAAATAATTACTGTTTTTTGAGAAATTGATGCTAAGACATTTCTTTCCGCGGAAGAACTATATATTTTTTTGCTTTGGATTGCTGTAGTAATTGAAACATGAAGCAATTTTTATCGACTGAAATACCAAGTCCCATTTGTTATTTTAATTGAACAGAAGTTTTTCTAGAATGTTAAAGTTCTTTTTCTCCGTTTTGGAAGAAGATTCTTTCCAATTTTATGTACTTTGCTCAGAATGTCTTCATCACATTTAGATTCACTTTATTCTTTCCTTCTTTCTCACGTCTTTATTTTCTACTTTTCAAGTATACTTACGATATAATCTGAAGAGGATGGGAGCTAGGTGTCAAATGACCTCAAGAAATAAATTCAATAAAGGGAATCCTTTTAATTTTAAGTAAGTTTGCTGATAGTCTTTACGAAAATGAAACTTATTGAAAAATTAACCTTCTTTCAGGATAGAATTGAAAATCTAAGGCTATCATATTTTATTTAAAAGAAATATACAGCAATTATTTAAAATTAAAAATCATTTATTAAAATTTAAATGAAAAATAATTATATTTCGTCTACAGAAAATTTATGTAATGAGAAAAATTATTTGCCTTAAAAGACGTTAAAAAATTATTTGTAATTAAAACAGCAATTTACTGATTTAAAAGGCATAAAAATATACATGAAAAATATGAAAACATTGCGAGATTTTAAAATTGTAAATCTTAATTATGACTAAATATTCCTGTGTTCTCTACAGAAACATTTTTATTCTAAGTCAATAATGAAAAATCTTCATTTTTGAGCATTTAAGTGAAATCTTTTAAAATTTAAAAATTTTCTTTTATTCCATTATTGCAGTACTGATATGTAGTAATTGTGAGTAAAATTAATTACATACTTTGAATATTTTTTGTGCTACTCATCATTGTTTTAATAACTAATTAGAAAAAATAAAAACTTTTATAAAATGCTTATTTAGTAATAGTATAATGGATTAATAAACGCATTGTATAATGGATTTAAATTTACGCAAATAAAATCCTCTTCGTAAGCAAAATTTATAAAGAACATTTAATATTAAAAAAAATAACGGGAGTAGAGTAGAGAGCACTTATTACAGAGGAATTTCCTACTAATTATATTCATGGTACATGAATGTAAAGTCAAGACAAAACCAATAAGTTACATATAAGAAAGTATGCCTAGATTAACCAATTTTACTTACTTACTAAGCGTTTTTGAAAAATATGTGCTTTGGCAACAGGCAAGATCTATAAATCCTAGAAAAATCAAAATGAAGAGACTCATAAATAATGAAATCATTTCAAACATTAATTGAATTAGAAAGCATATTTTAACAATCATTTCAAGAAATGTAGCCAAATCATTATGGAACTTCAAGATTAAAGTAACCAAAATTATAATTTAGGAAACATCTCTAAGTTCTTACATAAAACTGTATTTAATAATGATTATGATATTAACCAGAAAAACTGAAGAAAGCATCTTGAACAATCATGAAATTATTTTGCTAAGAAACGAGTATGATTCTGACTATTTTTTCTACATTTACTTTGAGATTTTCAAAGATTTAATGGGGGATAAAGGACAGATGAATTACAGAAAATGAAAGCAAGTAAATTGAGTAATTATATTTAACAACATGTATGAAACTGAAATTTCATTAATTGTATTATGGAATATAGTAAATAATATTTATTTATGATGACAAAATATATTCTTTTCAATATTTTAAATGTTCAAAGAGCCATAAAATAAATATAAAAACAAAATAATAAATTAAAAACATTTTATATTGTCAATGAGAAATTCAATTTATTTAGTTATTAAATTTTGTACTAAAGAGATTTCTCTATTTTTGTAATATCAAGTGTGCACATCCATTTGAATTATGTTGCTTCTCTCTTTCGCTTTGTGATATCATGCTTTATTTATATCCCCTCTTTACGAAATACATTTTGCATAATTCTTTATTAATGTAAAACTTACATGCAGGACATAACATGACCTCAAAAAGATTTCTTATTAGTTTTTTATGTCATTATGTTATATTGTATTAAATAAGACATAATTCCAGTTATTGTAAAGTTTTTATGTTACATATAAAAATCTTAAATTCAGAAGAAATTCTAGTGCAAGTTCTGTCTAAAGAGTAAATTGTACTTTTAATCTACTATTCTGAACAAATATAAATTTTAAAACCGTAATTATATCAATAATTAAAATCACATCATCTTTGTCATTTAGGAAGACAATTGATCTGTTCCAAAATAAAAAGTTATGCCTTTCTGTGTGGGATATTTACTTTTTTATTTTTGTAGTACTATAGAAAAGCTATACCCTTTGGCTTTCAATAAAATTTATTTATGTCATGGACCTCTTGAAATCTGCATCGATGTCAAATAGTTGGTAAGGACATCACATTTTGTACTACTGATTGTTGATATATGTTTGTGGATGGCAATTACTTCTATTAGCGCTTTGGGCATCTATAAATTAAGCTGTTTCATTTATTACCATTCCTTCTTGAAGGCTAATCCACAATCTCAATCGGCTAAAATTCTTTCTCTGCTGAACTAAGAAGCATGCTCAACATTCTTAATTTGCTTTACAATGGCATTATTTTGTTTTAAAAGACGCACTGAAGTGTCTTGTAAAACATGCAAGAAATCGTTGAGAGGAGATTTTTGACTTCTTCAAAATGGCAATCATTTTTCGCTGCATGCTACATACAGGCATAGAGTTTATAAATGGCGCTATCGTCTTTCAAGATTTGTAACTGCGCTAATATAGCATTAATTTCTATATCTCATCACGGGATAAGTCAGACGCGAAGTCAGCACTTTTAATTTTTCTTTTTTGTACTGTGGATTTTATGATCGGCAATGTAGACATATACATAAATAATTCCCAAACTCTTTATACTAATGGCCTTAGAAATATTTGCCACTTTAGAGTACATAGATATTGAGATTAAACATTATGTAAATAACCCGTCAATATGTACTCACCAGCGAAGTACTAATTAATGAAATACCTTTCAAAGATAACATATTTACGCTTTTCAATTTCAGAATAATTTTTATTTCTTGGTTCCGTCAGTACTTAGTTCAACAATTTCATCGTTTCACTTCTTGAGTTTTGAAAAAGTGAAAAGATTTTGAAGTAAAAAATTTTGGACTTTGAGATTAGGAACCATTAAGCGACTATACTTTTAAAGAAAAGCTCTAAAACTTTTGAAATTATAAAGTTTTCAGCTTTTTGAATTATTCTATTTTATAAAACGAACTTTTAATGTAGGAATTTTTAAAATATAAAACTTATTTTGAATTACTTTACATTTTGTTGCTTAAATAACTGCAATTAAAATGTATATATTTTTTCATACATATAATATGATTAATTGTTATGTCATTATCATTAATATCATAAACATTCATTGCTTTGAAAATATGTTACTAATTATACAAACTGTATATTCTTATAAAGAGATAAAATTTAAATCATAGTGATTTTTTGTACCTCAATGATATTTTTTGAACACTTGGAACAATTAAACTATGTCCTAGTCTAATGAAGATTCTGTACTACAAAATAGCATTCAAACCTGAAATAGGATTCTAACCCATGAACAGTGGAACCAAAAGTCTTAGTGCTAACCACTTGGCACCTAACATCAAGAATTATGATTCTTATTAAAAAATCAAAATTTCTAATTATTTAAAACAATAATATCCTGATAAAGATCCTCAAAATCCCATCAAATAAAGAAATATGGAATGTATATACAGTTATGTATCCAATTTAGAATTAATTGTTTCTCATTTTACTTTCGTTGCATTTAGAGTTTGTTTAAGTGCTTTATTATATTTATTTTTACTACATTTTGATGAAGTAATAAGCTGGTTTTTAGATCCATGATTTAAGGTAATTATTATTATCTCATTGCAAATATATATTGTGTCCCAAAAACTTATAGGTGCTTAAAACATATACGGTAATTAAAAGTGACTGAATAAAAATATCATTATGCATCATAATTAGCAAATTATTTGAGTGCATATAAGTACCTTTTTTGGTTTTTAAATTATAATCAATGATATTTTATTCAATTTTGTAAAGAAATAACAAAAATATTACTCAGATCCTGTTTTTAATCTTTTAACGAAATAGTAAATAAAGTGATATAATCAGATTAAAGGTACCTTTGAATGTTATCTCATATAATTATTTTTCCCCGTGGTTCCATTTATAAGAACTGTTTTAAAATGCTAAACATTGTTTAAAAAACATTATTAAATATATTAAAGTAGTGATAAACTATTTATATAGAATATACTTTAAATAAGGAATCTTTTATTGTAATGTATTTTTTCTCTACCCTCCCTAATTATTTAAATAGCATTTTTAAAATTTATGTTTCTAGTTTAATACATTCCTATTTCTGAGACAATTGAAATGATTTATAAAGCATTAATAAGAGTATTTAAAAATGCAGAAAAGGAAGTTTTTTCTTAAATGAATTGAAGAAAAATCCCCTCTTATGAGAAATTTTTCGTTAGTTGTAAATAAAATTATTGGTCCCAATTAACTATATAGCATATTACGATTGATAATATTACGTAGCTATTTTACCAATGAGCAAAAATTTCCTATTTCAGCAAGCGAATTTATTCACTTTTTTGCATGCTTTTCTTATTATTTAAATAAATTGAGAAATATTTTTCATTTTTACTTAGACATGGATTAGGAAATATTATTTAATAACACAATTGCGTCAAATACATTTCTAATAAGTAAATGTACATTTCTAGTGAATAATATTTATTTAGACAAATTTACTGGCAAATATTTTTAGGAAGCGAATAAATTAAATTCATTGCTAAATAAAGGGATTATATCTGAATTTGAATTATAAAAAGAATTTCACTTGAAACAGATATTCATTCGCTAGTAAATCCCACAATAGCAGTGCTTAAAATTTTCTATTCATATCATTTCGTAGGCTGCTTATTGAATTTCTCATCTTTTTTAAAATCACGTTCCATATCTTTCAACATTTGCTTAGGATTATGTAAATCATTTTATAATTGTATATTATGCACATTATTTTTGATTTCATTAAAGATAACAACAATAAGAGCGTATAATTCTAATCTTTAAAGTTAGCAATTTTCATTAATAGTGTGTTGACTATAATGCAATATAGCTTGTATTTCGTAAGTAGGGCGTATAATTCTCCTGTTAGAGCTGTTAAAATGATAACTTAAACTATTATAATGATTGTAATGGGAGAAATAGGATTCCAATTTACCGATTAATTTGAGTAGAATAGGCCAACTGGAAGATATACAACGTTGATTGTGATGCTTGACATAAAAGTTTGTTCGAATATAATTCGATAGCACATCTCGCAAACGAGACTATAGCTTGGATCATTGAAGCATAAAGTTTTTGTTCTTTGCAATATTTAGATTTTTCAATAAAGCGTCATAAATCTGATTTATAACCAGGATTGCTTGAATTAATTTTACGTTTCTTTATAGAATAAATTTGTATGACTTGTTCCATCACATATCTCTCAGAATTTCCTCTGCATCTATTAATCATATATATATATATATATATATATATATATATATATATATATATATATATATATATATATATATATATATATATATATATATATATATATATATATATATATATATATATATATATATATATTCTTGAACTTGTCATACTATTTTACTTATAAGCTTAAAAATATGTAGACCGCAATTTTCAAACTATCATAAAGTTATTTTTGTTTCCATTATTTTACTAAGGATATCGCAATTTTTTGTTTATATCTACATTCATGACAATAGTCAAAAGATTTTAATAGTATACATTTGAAATTTGACAATTTGTTGACAATTTTATCTTTCATTGACACAGAGTAAAAATATATTTTTTCACAAAACATATTGTGAACATCCATCAAAGAAAATGTTCCTAGGACTTTCAGTATTTCACTGTCAGAGAATGAAGATTTAATTATGACTTGGAGTAGCTATTTTTCAGCTATCAGTTAAAATGCTTGAGAATGATGATTAAAAATTTATTCTAAATCATAGAAATTCATCTTCAAGCTATCAAAATATAATTAGTAAGAATAACAAAAGATGAACAAATAACACCTAAATTAATTTTTAAGTATTTAATTTTCATGAACGCATTTAAAATCAACTGTTGCTATTTTCCAAACTAATTCAGAACTTCTTATAGTAAATTTTAAAACATTATATAAAAAAAGCTGAAAATATTAAAATTTTTATGATATTGTGTGGGTTCCATTCCCACCGTGGCCCTGGGTGTTTTCTTCGTTATCTTCTGTGGTTGTACATCCGTCATTGTGCTATTTGTCCTATTATCGACGAAGACTTACAAGCGGATCTCAAGAATCAAGCATACAAGTCTGAATATATGTAATGTAATAAATAAATAAATTTTATGATGTTAAAGTCTACTGTAAAAATATATCTTTCCGGTAACACTTTTAAATTAAATAAATTTGCCTTTCAGAAATCTCTTTTTGACAAAATGTCTATGAATATTAAAGTTTGCACTGATCATTAAAATGGCATTTAGAGAAAAATATATTTTCCATACTTTTGAATAAATGTATTTCTCTCACCGCTTATCAATATTTACTCAAAGTACGTTGTTGCTGTTCTTGCTTATTTCTCAAGGTCTAATTGTAAGCTAGACCATGTTCAGGAGTTTGTGAATCCTTAAAAAGTCATAAACAATAAGATGTGAAGTAATAAGATCCGCATGCACACACAAAAGCTCTACACAGTGGAGGAGATGTTCAAGGGAGGCATGTACAAAAGTGCACTTGGTCACTCATGACTAAAGGAAGTGGTGGACAGCTTCCGAAATCAGGAGACCCAGAGCCCCCAAGGACAGAGAAGACTGACTTATCTCCTATGGTTTCATATTTTAGCTGAGCATATTGGAGTGGCCTTCACCCCTTGGGAGGTCTTACCAGAAGAATACACTCCCGACTTACTTCCGGGTACACCCCCTTGCCATTTTGAGGCAATCTGCTAGGACTTGAGGGGACTGAAAATGCGTAAAATAATCAAGGCTTCAGTATCGGTAGTAGAATTCAGTAACTGTATATTTAAATTATTTTTTATTGAAATTTTGAGTTACACTGTGAAATAATGAAATATCATTTTTCAATCACTAAATAAGCTAAATATTTAAATTCAGACACAATATTTGGAATAACTTCAAAATATTACCTAAGAAAATTGTTTCTTGAAATACTGCTTAAAATTTTGCATGTAGCAGTTTGTTTTAAATTATGGGTAATGAAATTAATTTTATTGATGTTAAAAAACATATTTTAATGCTGTTATAATATTTTCAATTGCATCAATAAAATATGTTTATCTATTTGTAATTTGTTTGTTTAATTTTTCGTAATAGATTAACTTAACTTCAAAATTAAAAAAAAATTGTTAGATTTTTCCGGTGATCATACAAGTAAATCGCATCAAGATTTTAGTATTAAAATTTTTCAAAAATATTATTAAACTTTTTACAACTGTTTATACAAATATCGCCGAACATTAGCAAATGGAGAATTTTAAGTAAAACATTTAAAATGAAAAATTTTAATATAGTTATTATTATAATAAATGTGTAACAATTTATTTCTAATATTTGTAATACAGAATCAAGACAGAATAGGATAAAATTTTCTTTGAATTGTGTTATGAAATATTATTTGATTTTTTCTTATTTCTTTTAAATTTGATTTTAACGAAATCTTAATTTGATTGGAGAGATAAATAGGCTGAAAGATAAAACACTATGAAGCTTCATTTTTTTCTGCAAACTCATTTTTAGATTGTTGAATATGAGAGCTAACTTCAATTGTTCCAATATCTTATAAAATAGAAATTATGGAGTCAATGGTGCAAAAACTAAGTAGAAATTCAGACAAAAGCTATTTCTCCTCTTAGTTAATTTATTTTAAAAAACTTTTAAGCAATAATGTTTGTTTCTGCCTCTTTTATAGCTATGTTTTTCAAGATTGAGAATAAATTCTAAATATAATCAATTTTAGGATATTTGCGAATCAATTTTGAATTTATATTCATAGAAAGCTAAATTTGCACATTCATTTTCTTAAAACAATATTTATCTCCAATATTAAAAATAAATCGAAACTTTATTTTCGTTATTTTTGGAAACAATCAATTTGTAGATTATTTAAAATGAAAAAGTTACATTACAGTTTTATAATTATACAACAACTAAAACTTGGTATTAAATAATAATTGAAAATAACATATAATGCACATTTTTTATAAGTTGTCACTGTTTAGTACTTTAATTATTCCTTCTCAATTAATTACATGCTGTTACAAATAAAATAAATATTTCAGTATATTTGTTGAAATTTGTAAATAGTTTTACAGCTCGGATAAAAGAGAATATACTTTATGGAATGTACTTAAAATATAGATAATTTTTGTTTTAGAGCTTCATTATTTTAAGTATTATTCTTCTGCTTTTGGTGATATGTTATACATATTTCGTATAATTTAAATTACATTAAACACACACAGTATGATTATAAAAGTAAGAAAACATTTCTAAATACTTAGAATTAGGAACTATTATTTCTGTAAAATATTGAAAACTAAATATAAATGACGAAATAAAGTGAGAATCTCCTTTTTAGAATAACGTCAAAACTTTACAAAAAAATTATTTTCAATTTTAACAAAAAGAGTATTTTTGGCGAATTGAATTTTCAGTTACTGTTATAAAAATTCTATAATTGTTATAAAATATAACTACAAAATATAATTTATATAAATATATATTGATTACAGAAAAATAAGCCTCCTAATTATAATGGAATTAATTTGTCTATTAGTATTGTTTTTATTTTTGATAGTTTTTCTCATATTTATTTAACATTTTTATAGGGTAATAATTTTGAAGGAACCAGTAGATATGCTTATAAATATAAATTGATGATTTCATGATGAGAAATTGAAGAATATTTAATTAAACAAATAATTTTTTAAAGAAAATTCTATGGGATACTTTACATAAGTTATAAATCAATTTGAAAATATAGTTAAAATGGAAAACATCCAAATGGTTAGCTTTTCTCAAAATATTCGTCTGGAATAAAGATTTAAACTTGCTTTCCATTATAAAGAATTACATTAAGTTTCTTTTAGATAAGAAAGTATACTTGAATATATAGAGCAAAATTTGATATTGATTTTTAAAGCAGAAATGTATTCTGTTGAAAAAGATATTTCTTTCCTTATAAATCAGATTTCGGATAACAACCCATATATCGAAGGCATCTTTGTACACACCAAAAATGAATAAGTAACGTCTTCGACAGGCAGACGCCACTAAGCGATCAAAATAGTAAAGTTTGGCATTTATAGTTCATCTCAGTTTTATCTTTTGATATCTTCAGAAAAATCTGTAATATAAAGGAATTTATGAGGGTAGACCTGAGAAACAATAAAACGAAAATGATAAAATGCCTGGGAAAATATATTCCATAAAAATATGTAAAAAAGTTTACAGATAGAAAAAGAATGACCTGCTCTAAATCATTGAAAATAATTCAGTTTAGTATAAGCGTTTTTGTACGTTTGCTACTACATATTACCTATAAAAATTAATTAAAGCTATAAATAAATGCTTATTATATTAAATGTGGATAAAATTAGTTAAAAATAATATAATTCGGGAGTATTATTTAAAATATAATTTTTTATTGTTTAATTTAAGTAAAAAGTAAGCATTCTTAATTTTGACGTATATATCTACTAAATATATATTATGAGAATTGAATATGCAGCAATCATAACTGAATTCATATGCAGTAAAAACTATTTCAAGTATTAATGCAAGAGAGTTTTGTTTACATATATCGGGTTCATTAGAAATTAATGTCCTCCATAGGTAAGTATGGAAATCAGATTTGCGTCAATTTACATCATTCGGTTTAATTTCCAGTAACAATATTTATGTTGAAATAAAATGAGGAATTTTGAAATTAAAAAAACATTCTTACGGTTATTTATAAATTATTGTTTACTTAATTTCATAAATATAAAATTTTTTAAAATGTAAATATTGTGAGATACAGAATAAAATAACCTAAGCATTAAAATGTACAAAATGAATTCTACAAGTTGCAGTGTTGTGTACACTATATTTAAAAAATATTATTAATTCATTAGCGAGGTAAATGATTGTATAATACCTGCTAATTAAGTCCTTCTTCATAAAAGTACTTAAATCTAAACATCAGTTATAAAGCAAAGCAATGCAAAGTTTTATATTCTATTTAAAATTATATATCTTTTAAAGAAGTGGTTAGCAAAAAGGCTAAGAACAAATTAAACCCATAAAAAAAGAATGAGACTTTCAAATAATAAAAATAATATTTTTCTATTTTTTTTGTTTAAATATCCTTTGTTAGTATATATTTTTATTTTTCACATCATAAATCTTTCATTATTAATTTACTTATTTTAGTTATGGAAAGATTAACACAATAATTTGCATGAAGTCTTTACCTTAGTCATAAATATATATAGATAATTCCAAGGACTAGTTATTAGAAATATTAGTAGCATTAAAGGTCGGTTTTTCCAAGCTCTAGTTAGCTCTAATGGTCGATTTGGTGCACATTTTACCAATCGATGGAGCTCGAGAGCGTCTGGCCTTTACATAAAATTCACTGAACCACCGTTAATGTTAATCATATCTTGATGATAACAGAATTATAAGCGGGAACGAAAAGGAAAGAAATGATATTTTTAAAGCAAGCAAAAATAATCTTCTCAAAAATAAATTTCTGTATTTAATTTTTATAAAACTTGAAGTTTTTTCTTGCTTTCAGTATATATATGCAGAAATTTTTCAGAAAGTGAAATTCATTTTTTAATTTCGCATGCTAAAAAATACTTTATTATTTTCATAGGAATAACACATTAATGAGAAATTAAAATCTAACAATTTTTTTTAATCAGATTTATTTGAAAACTATAAATGAAAAAACGTTTATTTGAAAAAATAAGTTAGAGATATTTAATTACATTTCAAAAGATAAAAATAAAGATTAAATGAATTAAAATATTTTTCAAAAAGCATAACTATTTTACATGTATTAAGAAGATTCATAAAGAAAACCTTAATAAATATAAGTATAATAATATACTCATTTGGATTTTTTGAATTTATATTTCAATTAATAAAATGTTTTTAAAATTAAAGATAACAAAGAATATAAATATTCTTCAAAAATAACTGGAGAAATGGATTTTAAACTTTTATAAAACTTTCAATTTCAAAACCTTTTCTCCAGGAAAAATTGCTTAGAGCAATATTGCAAACAAAATTTCATTGTTTAAATTTTTTATGTTTTTTATAAAATGATTTGTAAAACTTCAATTTTTTAAGAGATCATTCATATTAAATGATCTGAAGTCTTAGTGCTTTCACCGTTTAGTTTCTATTTCCTTTTTTTAAAACCTTCATCCCAATTTTTAAATTTCCTGGGAGAGCAACAGTATATATTTAGGGATTCAAGTAACAACAAAATAAAATTACTGGTATCTTATATATTTTATACACCTAGTATTATACTACTTTCAGACTAAATATACATTTTAAAAAGTTTTACAAGTGCATAGAATAAATAATTTCAATAACTTGTACTAGTTATTAAAATAATGTATTCCGTGCTACTACTTGCTCTACAGTAGTAAAATGAGTGATGGAAATTCAATTGTAAAAATTTAAGAAATATTTTTCTAATATACACATATATTATTCTTATAAAGAAAATATTCTTCTCGCAAAACTAAATAATTGTGTTACAAGTTTTAACGCAGAGTTGAACATATTTTTTCTTTATGTTAGGAAACAGAAATGGTGAGAAATTTATTTGGGTTATATAAATCTATTTTGTGATGAAAATGAGAGTATACAGCAAAATATTCTTTTTGCATCTTGTGAGATTTTACATGAAAGTCTTTTTTAACGTGGAAGAAAATACATTTTTGAACACTATCAAATGTCTATTTTACTCTGTCTTTTTTACAATTTGTTTAGTGTTGTTTTGAATCATTGTATGTTGAAGATAGCTTTAATTCTTTAGAAATATTTTCTTAAATAAAGAAAACATACTAATACATTTTCAAAGCTATATATTATTTCACTTTTCCCCTGAATTGAGACGATAGGGAATTCCAAAGACAAAAATTGAATATTTAGAAAATGCAGGTGAAAATATAAATAAGATGCAAATTTTCATATTATTTATTAAATTAAAAACTGATCTTTAACAGTTTCTTCAAATGCCTTAAATATTTTTCAGATTTATGTTTTGCTTCAGAAAACCTTAATTGAAATTATAAATTTCTTAACTGAATTTTATTAGTAAATTTTTGACAACATTAACAGAAATGTAAAGAAATCATACAGATGATTAATCAATTTGAACTTTACTGCCTTTTATTATTAGGTTTCTTATCATATTTTCTTTAATTTTCATAATAATGATAAATTTGAATTTTTTGTTTCAAAGGATTGAATTTTAATTTATGCAAGAAAAATAATGTATTAAGGATGTATTTTGAAATATTTTACATAAATTAGGAAACATATTTCTTGTAAATATTAGAAAATTCATCACAAGGAAACGTAAAATTATTCCTTACCTTAATACTGAAAATTCATTAAAAGCAATTTTATTAAATTATACTGTCTTGATAAATTTACTTAATCACTCTAAAAATAAAGGTTTTCTAATATTGATTTTAACTATTATACTAGCATAAATTTTTTTGTGAGAAATAATTGTTAACGCATTTTCATTGAAGACTTATTGTAAAACAACATATTGATTTTTAAATGAAGAATAAATAATGATAATTAAATAACATATATATTTACAAATATAATGTAACATACTGTTTGTAATGACATAATTTTTTTCAAAGAAATTATGATTCCAAGTGGCTAAAAGTCTTATAAATTGTTTCATGATTTAATTTCAACCTTAAGATAAAATACATTGTTCCCATATTTCATGTCTGAAATATTTAATCATGAACTTATTCGTAAAGTACATTTCTGTAGAAAAAAATACAAATTCTTTATGAATAAGTTACTAATAATTTATACTTTTAAATATAAAAATATACAATTATTTCATTTTCTTTGAAAAATACTTATAGATTAAACATGAAATATCTCATAATTTTCAAAGATTCAGAAATAATTTTTAATTATTTTTGTAAGAGAATGTATTTTGTGGAAAGAAATAAAGTGTTTTTCATTCGATGCAGTATATTAGAGGGAAATTTTGACCTCAAATATGTTTCTGTTTCTTATAATAAAATAAATATGATTCTTATATGGTTGATTAATTCAATAAATTAAAAAGTGTTTTACTATGCATCTGAATCCTTTTTTTAGGATATCTTTTTGTATAATTATTGTGCCTTAAATGCCAAAAGCACCTTGAAAGATTTTACTTATTAATTTCTTTCAATATTTTCATTAGAGATCGCGCATCATTTAAGAAGGGGGGAGTAATTTCATTTCATAGTTCGTTAAACACCGTAACGAAAAACTTGAATGTGTTTTTTCCTGTAAAAATTTTTTTCTGCATCAAAGAAACAGTTTTGAATGCTAAAAAGTACCAAAAGATAGATGTGATATAGTTTTTATTTAAAGATATCATTTGAAAAATAAATTAAAATATTTTACCTTTAGGAAATATTTTAACTTAGTCTTTTAAATATTCAAAATTCCTGATGGTATTGACATTATATGTTACGTATTCTAAAGATTACCAGAAAGCTTTTCCACTATTTTTTTATAATTTTCTCAAATACATTAAAAGTGAAATTTTCTTTCTTCGTGAGAGAAATAAAATGCCATCACATATTTTTAAATTTATAATTCTTTCTTAACTACACTTTAATAATCTTTTTAAATTAAAAGAATCAAAAAATATTTATTTAACTCAAATTTTTTGTACTCTGAGGTACTGTTTTGTATATTCTCAGATAATTACAATTTAATTCTAACCATTTTTTTACTTTTAAAGTAAATCTGAATTCATTTTCATTTTTGTTATCTCCAATGTAAATTATAGGTTTCAACCGGATAACCATGTGTATTTAAAAGTCTAAAATTCCAATCAAGGATTTAAAATTGCATAAATCTGTGATTTTCTCAATCCAATTTAATTTTGGAAAGCTTTTATTAATTTTATGTAAAAAACCATTATATTTTCGTAACTACAATACAAATTTAATAAATTTAAAAATAAATTATGCTCAGATATTATAAATTTAACTCAAATTACGAAGCACTTGTAAATATATCTATATAATGTAGTGTCATTAAAAGGAAAAAATACTTCAGACAGTTCGAAACTAATTAATTAAAAATAAAATTATAACATCATAGAGAATATTATTATATATCTAAGTATATTTTCAAAACCCTTTTGTTATAAAAAAGCCAATTCTTTTATATTTTTGACATAAAAATGTATCTACTCATCTTATAAAATTGCATACAATTATTTTATTGTCTCTAAAGAAACTGAAATTAGCTTTCGAAGGAATTTTCTTGCATCAACACAAAGTCCTAATTTACTTTAATCAATTTTTTCTAGCCTTAAAAAAGGCTTGATTAAAGTTTGTTTTTTTCTCTTCAATGCTTTTGATTTATTGTCTACGAACAATGCTTGTCATAGTTATAATTTTGCAAATAGGAATTTTTTCTCCTTCTATTTAGAATTTTCCCGTCTCAGGTAGTTTTGTAATTCTTAAAAAGAAGTTATTTATATCGATAAAAATGTTTAGGAGAAAATAATATACACACATGCAGAATGCTAAGAACTTAAATAACTTAAATAAAGAATGACACATTTAGAGAAAACATTGTGTGTCATTCACTCGTTTTATATGATTTGTAAATAGGTTTATGTTTTTAACATTATATTTGATAAAAAAATGTATTAACCTTAAAATGACATATAAAACCAGAAAATCAGTTATACGATTCAAAAGTTGCGAGTATAGCGCAATTTAATTCAGGAAAAGTATAAATTGCTGACAAAAGTTCCGACCCAATTATTTTAGTCTAGAGTGTTCACTCTAAATATTAATATTTGTAGAAAATTATACATAAATTTATGGCAAAATGTAATGTGTGCATTTCTATTTGTTTTTAAATTGTTTAGACGGAATTGTTAGGCCTCAAAATTAGTTAAAAACATTAAATGTGTACTTTTTCAGAAATTTAAAGTTAAAATATATTATACTGCCTCTTACGTAAAATTTATTAGTCACCTTTGTGTATTTTAAATTTGAAAACATAATTTTATTAATTAATTAATGAAAAATAGTTTGTACAACTAACTTATGACAGTGATGTTTTCAATTTGTGGATTAAAGCACATGACAAAGTCTTAAGCCCTTTACAAAAACTGCAGTGTTTCTATTTTTATTTGTTTCTTAGGAAACAACTATTTTATAATTTAATAAAAATCATTTTTTACTACAATAGTAACGTGTCAGTTTATATTTCAATAGTGCTACACATTAATGAAGATGTACGTGGGTTTACTTTTTAAAGCTCCAGCCCTAGTTTATTCTAAGTATTGTCAAATAAATTTAGACAAGGTTCTTAGCAGGATAATAAGACCAAGCTATTTCATTTTGACATTTAACCCTAGATATACTTTGGCGTGAATGTAGTTTATATTGATGAATATAATTTGACGTGGGGATATTAATTTTTTTTGAAATGGATTTTCACCACTTACCTATATCAACATCTTAATTTAGGTAAACCTCAAATAGCCAGATTGTTGAGGAATAATCGTTCACCTACGCTGCATCAGTTACAGAAACTTATGGTCAAGTCTTAATAAGAAAAAAAATAAATCGTCAACTTGATGAAACCCCTTTAAATGTTACCGTTTATGTTACACAAGAAGTCACTTTTTAACTTATCTCCTATAGAGCTATGGATTCCCCAATAGTGTGAGATCAACTGAAAGTCCAGATACCGTCGTGCTACTTTGTAAGTGATACGAAGGTGCTGTTCAAGATTTGTGGGTCAGTGTGTTCCAGAATAACATCAGACGTTTGATCAACTCTATGCCAGATCAGGTTTAGTCTTGTATGGCACCTGAAACCAATCTAACGCCCGCTATTAATGTTGCGTTGTTTTTGGTTCAATTTTTCACTCGACATTCGTTTTATGGTCTTAATTTTAGGTCAATAGAATATTTCATCTGTATCATTATGAATATTAAATTTCATTCCAATCCGATGCTTCTTTCTTGGTGAGCTACGTTTATTGTTCTTGAGTGTACATTATAGTTTAAGATACGAAATATTAACCATCAAAAGCTCAGGTAAAGGAATGACACACGTATGATTCGTAATGAGTCTAATGTAGCGATAAGAAAAATGAAGTCCAGTTATTATAGCTCTGTAAGAGGTAATGAAACATAAACATTTGTATTAAACTCGTGCTCTAATTAGTTAATGATCTGGCAATATATTATTTCATATCTGTAAAATTTGTGTTGTTAAATACTCTTATCACTTTGGTGTATCAAATAAATTTACCTGAAATTCATAATACATGGATTATGATCCTGGGCGGAACCAATATCACTTGTTTGTGCTCAGCGAGGCTTCGTCTACAGACCGAAAGGTCCCAGGTTCAGACTAAAGGGCTCAGTGTCTTATGAACAACAAATGATGAATGTTGTGCTTTTGCTTTCTGCGGGCACGCCTTTTGGAGTAAGTGCTTATTAGTATGAATATGGCATAATATCTGTTGAAAGTCATCTCGGAAGGGAGTTACGTTGTTGTTGGTGTTAAATGCCGTTGAACATTCTTAGGTTGTTAAGCAGTCCACAACACTGTGCCACAATCTATTAATTTCTATTATCTTTATTTATTATAAAATCTTATAACTTTTCCAATTATAAAATTAATTATTAAGTAAATCTTTAATATAAAAACATTCATTCATCATTATTGAATATAAAACAAAAAAATAACATATAAAATCATAAAATACTTAACAGTTGAATTAAACAAACATTAATTATAGTAGTCGAAAAGATTTTGTTATCACATACAAATAATATTTTGAGAAGAAAAGATTTTATAATTTCATAAGAATCTAAAATGAAGTTTCATGAAATTTCGATAAATATTTATTGAACAATTGTTACAATAAAATAGGAATTATTGTTGAAATAATAAATTTTCTTTTAATGATGTGGATTGCGAATTTTTATGTATAAACATGTAGTCCATAAACCAACATACGTTAAGAAAAGCTTGGATTTACAAAACCACTTGTAGACATAAAATATGGAAGTGTTAATATTGAAGTATCTGTTACTGCCATACAAATAAGGTATTTTGATCCCATAATCATGTCATATTGCATCAATTTATCATCAATAATCTATCATAAATCATCATTTACTCAACAAGAATTTCTATTTTTTAGATACTTCTTAATGCATTCTATTCATGATCTCCCTTGTGCTGTTATATTACCCCTATTTTGAGTAGAGATGACATGATACAAAATACTCCTTTGCAGACATTCTAAATTGTACTTCTAATCTTTGCTTACGTTTATATTTTTGCAGTTTTTCAACTTTTATTAAGTTTTCTAATATCTTCACTCCATTGTTAGTTTAAAAATAAAAAGTGTATAAATTAAGTAGTATGTAAAATTAATAATATCATATAGTCTCATATTAACATATTATAAGTTCTTAAAGATCAGTATGTTTATTTTTCTGAAATTTAGTCAAGTTGGTCGAGAAAACGTACATAGTAACAATTGCTAAAGACAGTATATTTTCATTAAAAATAAAATCATACACATGTGATTCCAATATTCTATCTTACTTATAAAAATACATTTCCATCATGCAAAAAAGGGTTCAAATATCACATAACATAATTGTTAATTCAGGATCTCAAACGAGTAAATCATCCAAATTTATGGTATAGAAAGCAACAAAATGTATTTAACGTAAGAGAAATAAATTCACATGGTAATTTTCGAAAAGAAGTATAAGTGAAGTGATAATGTTGTATACAATATTATTTAATTTCTACAGACACACACACATATTTTTTCGTATTTAAATTTTTACTATGTCTCATATATTTTTCAATAACCAGAATAAATTTTAGCATTTATTTTCGAGAATTTTCTAATCATATTAATACAAAAGCATTTCTGTAAAAAAGAGGCACGTAATGAGTTAATTAATTTTAAAAATATCTTCATTCTGCTAAGTAATATTAATTTTCTTAAAAAAACCATAGAGAAATTTTAATATAGGATTAAATTCCAACGGTAGAAAGAAGTCTAAGAAACGGTCCAAGAAAAATTAACTATTATTGAAAGCTGAACATAAGAAAAGTTATGATAATACTTTACAATATATTTGCTACACAAGATTCCTCAATCTAGAGAGTAAATGTAATTAAAGAAAATTGGATAATTCTTTACGTTAAAAAGCATTTTTTTAAGAAATATTAAACATAATGTGAAAAAATAAATCACATTTTTTAAATTATGGATAAACTTTGGTAAATAAGCAGTTGCCCTTTATATGGTTAGTATTTTTTCAATTTATGCGAAATTTTTAGAAAACTGAAATATTTCATAAAATGTTTAATATTAAAAGCGAATGAATTGGTTCTTACAAATAAAATATATTAATAAAACCAATACGATAACCTTAATAATATTAAAAAAACTATAAAGAATAATGGCAAAAAGATTCATATTTTAATGAATCTAAAATTTATGGAATCAAAAATATACTACATATGTAAATGATGTGATAAAACTTCTAAGGATGGAATGATTTAAAGGTTCAACAATTCAGCGTTTAGGAAATTGAAAAAGATTTCAGTAAAAGGGAAGAAAGTATCCTTTTAACCAATCAAAAAGATCCTCCAGGGTCAGCATGTGATGTTATTTATTCAATATTATGGCTTCATACAATATTTACATAGTTAGTTAGGTTTTATGTAATGAAAACATTAAAAAACACAACTTTAACTTATATTATAATCTCTCCTAGTTAAAATTTTCACATGAGTTTTTTTTATTTATTCCAGATATTCTTTTTGAAGTTATAAATTATATTAAGAATATAAGATCTTGTGTGTGTTATGCAAAGGATTCAGCTTTATGGAAATTTTAAGCAAAAAATGGTTTCACCAAATTTTATGGTAAACCTAAAAATAAATACCTCGTAGAAAAAGAACTGTACAAAAATTCAGTGTCAATTAATTTTAATCATAAACACAGTACAGAGAATTTGAAATAAATTGACAATTTGCAAACTCAATGAAATGGTTAAATTAATCGTTGAATTAATTATGAAGAGGAAATGAAGCAAAAAATTATATTTTCTCAATTGAGAAAACTATAAATTTCATAAAATGTTTATTTTCTCAAGTACGAAACTGTTGACATTTTTGAAATTTTTCTGTTTACATTGTTTCTTTTTTACCATTCCGCACAAAAATATAAGTTTATTATAAATACTTTGAGTTGTAAAGACAATATAGTTATATTTTTAAAAGTTGGTAAAATATAATAGCCTCTTTTATATTAGAACATTTAGAGATACAAGAATAAATCTTATTCGGACTGATGTTTTAGTAACATACGTAACAAGGATTTACTACAAAATCCTAAACCATAGCCTTAAAGCCAATTCTCTTAAATTTCCATTACTTCAGGTGCAACAAAAGAGGATATTCTTATGAATGGATGGAATTTTGTATCTAAGGTAAGATACCATTTTCTTTGAAATAAAGTACATTTCTGGGAAAAAGCACAAAGCGAAATAAATTTATTTTGTTTACCTTCTAGTTGTTTAGAAAATGTGGAACGAATTTCTCATTAAACATTTTCCATTCTAAGTGATTTACATGTATTGCATTTTTCTACACGAAATTCTCAATAGGTAAATTTTTCTATTTGAACAAAATTACGTTAAAGTGTTGCAAATAAAAACTCCAGATCAAAACTCCAAATAAAAACTCAAGCAATAGATAAATAAAATAATATATAAATTTTGATTATATACAGGCATATATGTATGTGTATCGTGTATGTATACATATATATACATATATTTTGTTCTATAATGTAGATATCATGCAACAAATACAAAGGTATAAATTCAGTGCGTACGAAGAAAATATCCTGAAGAATAATAACCTCTGTATTTTGTCTATCAGTCTTTGTAATTCATCTGCAGATTGAGAAAAACACAGCGATAATAGTAGATAATAGATAATAACTATATAGTCAATAGTCATACATGCTCAGGTTGTGAACGATGAAGAAACTGATTTTAAATCGAGTAAGCAGTTACATATTTTTTTAAATATTTTTACTGATGAACAATAGTGTATGGTTGAGTGTTGTTCCATTAGAGTGTTACATTTGGTAATTTATTGAATATAATTTGTCACTAGTGAAAATATTGAAATCTCATTATTGAACGTGTCATTCATTCTCAAAAGTAACTTCTTCCAAATATTATCCCATTTTTTTTTACACCAGTTGTTGATTTTTAGGCGATTGATGTAAACCATTTTCCTAAAAGTAGCTTTTTTACTGTTCAAAGACATCGTGATTGATGCTTGTGTGGTTATAGTGACAAATCTTTTTCAGTTTCAATTTGCTTGTTTTATAGTTGTCCAGGTTTAAGTTGATCAACATTCTACTATAGTAAAAGAGCCATTTACAGAAATAATATACTTGATTAAATTAACAGTGAATGTCAAAAGGCTACTTGTATGTATTTTGCTGAAAAATAGTCTTTTTGAAAAAAGGGAGAAAATAGCATATGGCAAAAGGATATTAAAAATGTATTAAAAGTGTATTACAAAAAAAAAATTATTTTAAAAGTAAACAATACTTCCCAATTATTTTACTTGATTAATCAAGCTGCTGTCATGAACTAAACTAGTGGAAACCATGTTTTATTAGACTGATAGAATGTTAGCAATTTTTTATAAACGCAAGTTTTGAAATTACTCAAATTCAATTATAATTGAAATAACAAATAATAAGGTAGGAATTAAATGGTTTTTAAATTCCCACCTCGTTATTTCTTATTCCAATTATAGCCCGATCGGATATAACTTTGTCTAATTTGCTTACAAAATATTTAAAATGGAAATTTAAACTAGACTTCAAGATATTGGCTCTAATCTTCTTAATCCTTTTTTTGATTCCTCCCAATTACTATTTAATTATCTTTAAATGTTTGTTGATAAACATCAGTAGCTGAGTAGTGGAAATAATGCTTGATGATTAATCACAGGTGCTAGAGAATATTATTTAGTTTTGCTGGTAACATCATACATACATAACTCGGGAAACGAATTGACTAACATTAGGGAATTATGTCTTGCCTTTTTGATATATTTTAGTTTCCAATTCCAGATGAGAAAATATTTAATTTTTATTTCTCAATAGAGGAAAAAGAAGGAAAGAATATAATTTCCATATAGTGACTTATTCTAGAGTGATAATATAATCGTAGTATATATTATGATGGAACCTCGGTAAATCAAATTTTGTCTGTGAGACATAGATTGTGACTTTCTAATCGAAATGAAGCCAATCCCCTTCGTGAAGATCCCTCTTGTGAATACTTCACTTCTCGTATAATGCGAATTCTGCTCACCAATCATTTCAAATATAATACAATATCAGACTGAAAGCTTGCATCTTCAATGTCATTACTCCAAATGATATTTGATAACATTAAATGACCTTAACGCGTGTTGTTGTTTTCATGACACTTAGACAAGCCAAGCTCACTCTGCAGACGTCTATGCGAATTTAAAGTTAGTTGGGTGTGTTTTTCGTTCAACCAAAGCACCACGAAGGTGATAGTAAGAGTTTGCTCAAAGACTCCTCTGATAATTAGCACCACCAGAGGAACCACTTTCTCAATTTTAATATTGATCAGAAGGTGGAAGAGATTTTCTTCAGACCATTACGCTCATGGTAACTGCTCAACAACTGATCACAGGACTTCCAGTTCCACGGGCTTAATGAGCACGTATATTTCACGTATTCGAGGGTCTTTGGCGGTATTGGGAATCAATCCCCACCCTACCAGATGGAAGGCCGATGCCCTAACCACTAGCCTACCACGCTACACCTTAATATGTATTTCTTAAGGTGAAACTTTACTATTTTCCAAATATTTATAAAGTTATTTATTCTTCAGTTATTGTAACTTACTTAATCTTTATTTCATTATCTTCATAATGATGTAAAAGTATCTTCAAAAACAATGACAGTTTTCTCTATGAGATTCTGAGTAGTTGTAATTTAAAAGGATATAAGTATTATGTTATTATAACAAAAAAAGTATTATATAATATCTATTGTTATTAAATATTTTGTATAATTATTTAGGTACATTAGCATGCATATTTTATTATGAAACGAGCCTTAAAATTTTTTACATTTTTGTAAAGGATTTATATTTTATGAATCTATACTTTTAAGTATTGGCATGGCATCTGTTTATTTATTATTCATCAAAGATAATTTGAATATTAATATTTCACATTTTTTTGACCCACTCATATATATATATATATATATATATATATATATATATATATATATATATATATATATATATATATATATATATATATATATATATATATATATATATATATAAAGCAAGATTAGAAGTATCATAAGCGAAAATTGAAAGAGATACAATAATAGATGTAAAATTGAAAAGTACAAGAATAGATATAACCCTTATTTTTAGCTATACATTCAGTGGAAAAGCAGCTAAAAAAGAATTACTAAAATATAATTAATTGTACATTTTTATAAAATTAATAATCAAATATTAGATGGAGAATAATAATCAAATAATAGATGGAGAATAATACATTGAAAATACATAATAGAGAACAATAATATATTTATAAAATTAGTCAAAAACCAAATTGAGAATAATAATCAGATATTAGATGGAGAAAATACATTGAAAATACGAAATATAGTAAATAGGTGGAAAAATGTTCAATATATATATTAAAATTTCAAAGAAAATAGAATAAAGGAAAATGGAGCGAAGTACCTACATGGCCAGCTTCATCAGGGGGTGTTGATCACATTGGTACAAAAATGGATTTTCTGCACTGGCCCAAGACATAGTCTTAAAGAAGCCAGTACACCCCAAAGCCGCACCAATATATATATATATATATATATATATATATATATATATATATATATATATATATATATATATATATATATATATATATATATATATATATATATATATATATATATATAAAATTATACTCGTATAACAATAACAATTAGGAGATTGTAACTTTGGAACACTTTATGTAAAATGTTTTTTGAAAACAATGCTTTTTGATTGAATTTGCCTCTACTTTAAAAATGAGCTTTTAGTAGTTGCTTTATCATAATTTATAGATGATATTTCTGTCTGTGAAATTTTTTTTATCATATATTTAAAAAGTAAATCATAGAAAAAATTAAAATATATTTTGTTTTATTGTTAGATTAATGAGAAAATACACACACACACTTTTTTAAATTATGTGATCAAATTTGAAAATAAATCAAAATCTCTTAAATTCAAGAGAGTACAGCAGGATAAAAGAATAAAAATACAACGAGCAGTTAATGAGTTCATCGTACTCTAAATATATAAAGCAATGGTACAATAGAATTGCAACATAATAAGGAAAGAAAGAACAAAAAACAGAGGGTATAAAAAACTCAGTCTAAAAATTCCTTTCTATATTAAAATAATTTTCTTCTCATATTTTGATGAAAGTGGTTTTAAGGTATGTTAAGTTAACAGAAATAGTGTAATCAAGAAATATTTAACAATCATTCTGCACTTCACAGTACCCTTGTTATAAAATCAGCTAAACATTTATTTTTATTTTAAACGAGAAATTAAATTATTATGAAAAATTAACAACAAGTCACTTAGTGGAGATTTCAGGGCTAATTAGCTTAATAATTGTATGTTGCTCATTAATTTTTGTGGATCTTCAATCTCTGATTTAATTTAAGGGACGAACTAGAGCCCTTTGCTCTGTATAAAAATTAAATCGCACTTGAGCCTTCTGGAATATTTCCCAAGAAAAAGGGACAAAAGAAAATGTCTGGCACAAACTCTCCGCGACAGGCTCTGCAGTCGGAATGGCTGAAGAGGCAGCAGGTGTGGTGCACGGAGCTTCTGTATTGGAAAAGGGATTTGTCTTGTGTAAAAAGACCACTTCGTATGCTACCGTCGCTTGTCTCATTAATTAAGCATTAAGAAGCTTCCATGTGTGAGTTGCATAGTGAGCCATGATCTGGCTCACCTCTTAGGAGAGACGTCATTTGGACTCGGATGAGCAGGGGCTACAGTCATTAGTCATCTTTTGAAGAGTCCCTGGGTTTCATTTACTTATTTAGGAAGAGCTGAACCAGTTAAAACAACAGTATCGCTTTTGCGTGCGGAAGTTTATACACCATGACGTAGACAATGGCTTTGCTTGAATCGCGAAAAGCTGAACGAGAAAGAATTTTCCCTGCCAGTAAAATACATAAATAAAGATTTTGTAAAAGTGAAAAGAAATAAATCGTATAATTGTTGAGGAAAGTATAGCACGGTACATTTTATTTTGATAATGATTTTCATTTTAATAACTCAAATATTAGCACTCGATAATCTTCAAAGTTCATAAATAAGATATCTTCAGTTTTTCATATTTTCTGTGTAATCGATATAATTATTTTTACATTAATCAAATTATTAAAATTTGAATTCTCTTGATTTGATTAACAATTTAGAGAACTAATTTTGATAAAAAAAGAATTATTTATAGGAAAAAGAATTATTTATAATAAAATAAAATATTAAATGTTTTTGAACTTATGTTATTTATACATCGCAATAGTAAGGATTCGGAAAGATATATGTCTTTTAAATTATTTTCAGAAATTTATTATTTATAATTATTGAAATATGAATTTTTAAATTCATTAAAAATATTGGATACTTTTTGATTTTGCAAAAACAGTTTATAATATTTCGTTATATGAAATGAAAATATGCATATATTTTTATTAATGAACATAAAACCCATGTAAGAATAATAAATTGTCTTTCACATTATGTTGTCAATATTTTCATATATTTAAATTGCAGTTGTTATATGTGAAGACTACATTTTACATAAATATAAGTAAAACTTTAAAAAAAATCTCTCTAGGCTTCTAAAATAATATTACGTTTTGTAACAACAAAAATACGATGTTATTTTTAGGCAAAATAATGTATTTCTACCGAAGATTATTTTGAGAGATACATTTTGTAAGCAAGTAGCTATACACAGTTTCATATAATTGTTTCTTTAGGTATAACTCCGAATTTATCAAAATTTATACTATAGTAAAAAACAATATATATCTCATAAAATCGTGCAAAATATACAAAGTTTTCTAGGGTTAATTTTAAATTCAGCTGAATTTTAACATATATTTTAACATATATATATAATTTTAGCATGCATTAGGTATGCATGCTACAAAATTATACAGTATGTAAATTCGAAATCTAAAATATATAATGTTAGATATTTACTTCCTAATATATATTCAATTCATACATAATTTATGTTTTATAAATTGTGTTCTTTAAACAGTGTATATGTGAAGCAATATTTTAAGAAGCTTGTCTCTTGATAATTTCTATGCAAAAAAATGTTTTGAAAGAATGCCTTAAATTTAAAATAATAAAAGTTTTGAAATGCTGTATTAATATTTTTAAATTTAAATGCATAATTTAATTTATCAAATGTTTCCCGATGGCTAAAAAAAGAAAGAAAAAAAGAATTTTTTTTGGTAGCATTAGGTATGCATTTTCCCGATATTATTAGTCCTTGTTTCATAAAAGTTTTCTAACTTAGCATAAGAAATTAAGTATAATCTTTGCTTCACTTCATGTAAATTTTACGTTTTCTCTTTGATTTCTAAATTTGCTGTTGTCTGGTATACTGCTAAATACCTTCTATTTTTTATCTACTTGTGTTCGATTCAAAGAAAGGTTTACAATACTTTTAGTAACTACATCTCTCATGAAGAGGGATGGTAGTAAATTCAATCAAGATTTATGCCAAACTATTGTGTTGAAGAAGACCTAACAACCATCTATTAAGATTATGCATTAGCTTGGAGAGAAAGATTAAAATAGAGTCGACTACGCTATATTAATTTCGTTCAAATTTAATACGTCTATTCTCTTAGGAGTCATATATTCTTGACAACTTCTAAAAGAAATTTAAGTATTACATTTTACACAATTAAGTATTATATAAGTGCACAAATATAATACAGTGCTGAATTCGAATATAATATAATGCTGATTTTAATTTCTACTGGCAGTTGGTTAAATTGATTCTAAATATGTGTCTGGGTTTTTCCTTAGAATTAATTAACTTTTCAAAATAATTGATTGTTTTGGTATAAAGCAGTAATGTTATTCAAAAATGTATATCAGTTTGAATATCACTGTATATAATACGAAAATTTCTTACTTTAGATTAATAAGCTTAATTAAGAAATTTTTAGTAACTAGAAATGATTATTATATTTATATTCCTGTGAATACACATACAGTTCAAAAGGCAGAATAAATGTGAGTTTGGGACTTAAATGTTATTTAAAAAAAATAAGAAAATTTAGTGCAGAAAGTGCATACATGTTAATTAAACAGGAAAAAAAATTACAGTCACGAAAATTTAAAATAGTTTGACCTATATAAGGAAAGAAAACTTTTTCTTAAAGTGTAGCAGAATGAAAGAATTATTTTTCTCTATTAAAATTATTGTAATAGTAATTTAAGACTACATAGAATATAATGTAAAAATGAAAAGGAGATAATTCAAAGTTTATTTTTATACACTCCTTCATTTTTAACTGCATTATTTTAATATTATTAGTTTCTTACCTACACACAAATATACTAAATAATATATATCTTCACCCCCTGGATGTATGGTAACGCTTAAACTATAGTATGGTAGGTTTTCTCAGAAATATTCTGTAAACTGTATACTGTGTAGTGTATTATTGTAGCTATATATACTGTGTTATAAGAAATCAGGATCTTTTATTCTATATAATTCATCGAAATATATTATTTACTCATTAGTTATTAAAATTGTTAATTTAGTAAATTTATTAGATTTTACATTATAAATTCTCAGTGTTCATGATAAGAACAACATTAACAATTATATTATTTATATATATTGATTACAAATCAAAATAAATTTGCCATCAGTGAATAGTATAATTCCTTTTAAGTGGATAATATAATGATCAGTTTATTTATATCGGAATTCCGATCAAAAAGCATAGGTGTACATAAGTACTTCATTCATTCAAAATGTGATTGAAACTAATATCATGGTATTTTTTCCGAGCTTCCAGTGAAATGTTTATCGATCTAGTTTTCTGACAAGCACTCTTACCTTGGGTTTGGAAATTTAAATATAGTAGTTCAAAGTCACACATCTTAAAATTTAGGTGCCAATACAATTTACTTCATGTGCAAAACTCAATCATGATAACAAATAAATCAAACTAATCATGGTATTTTTGTTACATTTCTTCGAAAGTCTCGTTAGGGTTTCTTACCTATTAATTCTTCTGCGATTAATGAACTAATGAAGAATTTAAGTTTATTTTCACAGCATTGTATAAGAGATTTTCACAGCATTGTATAAGAGATATAAGAATTGTATATAAAATTATTGGCAAAAATTTAGCACTGAAGGAATGTTATTGTATAAATTATTTAGTTTAAACACAAATTCAAAAGAAAGAAAATTATCCCAAAATAAAACAAAACTTTAAAAAAAAAATAGAAGCAAAATTTTTCAATTAGTAGATATTTATTTCTACAAAATATTTCTTCTACCACTTGATGATCTAAGTCAAAATTTTAGAAAATAGTAAGTTTTTAAAGTTAATGTAATCGGAAACCCATAAAAGAGAAAAAGAAATTGACGCAGAATAAAACATAGGAGCTAAGAAAACTTATTACGCATTGTAAAAAATATTAATGATGGATCTGATTGTTTGTCTTAATTCAGAGGAAATGATAAAGATGAATTTGTATCTGAATTTTTACAACTACATTTTTGTCAAAAGAACATATTATTAAAGGAAAAACCGATAAAAATAAAAGGAAACTTGTAATTTTTCCCCGTTTAGCTTCATCTTCGAAAGAACCATAACGAGTCTTTGAGTAAGAAAAGTCGTCATCATTTTGTTTTCATGTTTGTTTTACGGTATGGATGACAGCCAAAACGAAATGAACACAAAAACACTTGATTTTTTTCATTATTGTTGCAAAATAAATATATCCTCCTAACTCAATTTGACAATTGCTATACGTTTTTTATTTTGTTAATACTGAAGAATATAGATACCATAAGTTGACAATAAAATCATATTTTCGTGTGACAAAAATATTTCAGCAAAATAGTTTTTGTATTATAAGTTCTATCAAATTTGATTTCAATTGTAGTGTTCTGGTATGTAATATAGTTCCTGTTAAAGACATTATTTCCCCAAAAAATGCATCCAGATAATATATGATAGTTTATAATAATATTCTTAGAAGGCTTTATTTGCAAAAAGTAAACTACCTTAGTAGATGTAATATTTGAAAAATTTTTGGGATGAAATAATAAAAAATATGTGTGTGTGTGAATATTCTTTTTTATTGATTAACAATATGTAATTCCCACACATATGTGGCGTATATAACAATTTCATTATTGAAAATCTTCTACATCTGCTTTTTAAGAGTTTAGATTACTTTATATATATTGTAATAATGAATGTGTGAAACTAAACAAAGTTAACTAAACCAAGGTTAATAAAAAATAAAAAAGGCAACTAAAGTTAAAATCAAACAATAATATTAATGCTTCGAAAAACCTCCAAGTAAATAATAAACTAATGTCATCGAATATATAATGATAATAAGGACAGAAAGAAATTACTAAACAAAATGAAATATATTTCTTTCTGTATTCCAACTACAGACACCGATACCCAAATAGCGAAAAAAAATGAAGGAAGAAAACACTAAATATAAGTTAAATATACCCTCATAGTTTTAGGTTTTAGTTGACAATTACATGTGATTAAGCAAAAATAAGTTATTAAGTTTTTATAAAGCTAGAGAAAAATGTACTTGTTAGTAGTTTTAAAGCTCTGAACACGAGATCTCAGAATAATTATTGATGTATTTTACCATCCTACAGGCCCTAAGAAAGCTTCGATAAACTAGCTATTTGTATGCCAATGGAAAAATAGTTTAGTTGGAGGTGTAGGTTTGAATTTAAAGTTTGCAGAGGTATTTATTTTGTAAGCAATAATAAGCTGTATAATTACACATTGCTTCTGCAGAAATTGGTGAGTTATACGATATTTTAATTTAAAATAGTTTATCACGATATGGCGTCAAAAAGTAAGGATTATTTTCCTAAACATATATTTTTACACAGTAATTTGTATTCTTTTATTTTTTTCATTTAGTATTTGATAAAAATTTATTTATCTCTTTTCCTAAAATATTAATTAATTTATCTTTTTTATGATGCCTTTAAACATTAACACATTTTTAATATTTTAGTAAAATATTACCAGTTTTTTGTTTAAATATATTTTGACCATTTTTTCAACTGAGCATTTCCTTTTAAATAATAAACTAAATGAAAATATTCATAATATTATCACATAAACTAAGTACTGAGGAAATTAGATTATAATTCAGTGTTTCGGATATAAATAGCTATAATGATAGTTTAAATATAAACCGAAAATTACTTAAATAAAGAAATTTGCTTCTGAAGTACAAATTTACTTTTGCTTCAAGTTTAGTAAAATATGTACATATATATCAGTTTTGTAACCTTAATGAGAATTTCTTAAATTAAATTTATTAGGTTATCACATTCATTATTTACACATCAAGAGTAACTATTGTATTGGTGAGAACTATTGGTGAAAAATCACTGTATTTCGAACCAATTGTAACTTGCTTAACGAGAATAATTATAATAAAATTTAGATGAAATAATGATAAGTTGTATACTATCATGAAGAGCTATGCATCTCAAATTATTGAAATCTAAAAAAATCAAATAGCATACTCACAATTATTCAATTCAATTTTCCTATTATTAAATATGTAGACTTTGAGCAATTTTTGTGCGCAATTTGCCTAGTTAACTCTTTGAATCAAAACTAAAAATTGTATTATCTAGTGAAAAAGTATCAGAAAAATTATTAATAAGCTTTTTGCATAGCAGTAAAAAAGTATTTAATTCAGTTTAAGTAATACGAAATACAAAATATTTTCAGCGATGTAAAATGCTTTATTCATAAAAAATAAATTGATGAATTTCTGTATGTTAAGGGTATTAACATCCCTATACAAACTGAAGAAGTTAAAAATTGAAAGAACAAGAAATAATTAGCATAACAATAATTGTAATTACAAAACTCTCTTCTCAATAAAAATTTACGATATTTATATAAATATGTAACATATTGTAATAATAGGGAAGACGAGTTCTTTTACATTGTAATATTTAAAGCACAGTGCATAATTCCTAAAATTACTATTAATTTCACAAAATTTTACTAAAATTTTTATAACATTTAGAATTACACTTTTAAAACTAACTTGATACAGGCCATTACATTCATTGAATTTTGGTTTTAATCTAATTTATGAATGAAAATATATTTCTCTTTGCATTGCCGCAAAAAAAGTACATAATTCAGTTTAAGTAATACGAAATACAAGAAATTTTTAGCTATTCAAAGTACTTTCTTGAAATACATTAATTTGTTATTATTCAGGTTTTAAAATTAATTATTCAGTTATCTTAAACTATTTCCATATTGCGGAAATATAATCCTATATGTACATTTAAATTTACTCACCTTATTCAATGGTTATCATTTCATGTACTTTTACTTTGAAAACTTGATCTAAAATGTCGACATTCAAGATCAAACTGTGAAATAGAAGACATCGTACTATTAAGTAAGCTCTTATTTGTCAAGGAAAAACTTGCAGTGAGTGAGTAATATACGTAATAAATTTGGATGTGACACCCAAATTCATTACGTATGACCGTATGGTTTCCATCTCAGATAAAGGAAAACAATCAAAAAACTATTAAATATGACAACTAATGAACAAGATAAGCATTTATATATATTCTCTATATATTGCCAAAATAGTAAATATAACTACAAAGAAAATATAACCTTTGAGTTGTATTAGACTAATTGAGATAGAATGCAAAGGGAAACAAAGCTGAATTCAAACTGATGGTCATAATTATTAAGTTTTTGTGTAATATTTTAATTTATTCAAATATTAATTTCACACTTATTAAATTAACCATCAATTTAATTTTAACTGGTCTAAAAGTTAATTTGAACTATTTTAAAATTAGTTACAATTATTTGATAGAATTTAAAACTCTGTTGCCAAAAATTTAATAATCGTGAATAATAAGTAAATTTAAGAATAAGTAAACTTCAGAAGTTATATGCTTCTAAAATTTAATTACATGTATAGAGATGAATTTTAATAGTTTCGTAAAACAAATATGTTTTTTAAATCTACATTATAAATTTTAGACTTTTATGAAAAATCTAATAGGAAATGCAATTTCTGCTTTGAATTCAATATTTTAATTAAAATGAAATAATCAATAAAGCTAGGAAAGTAGATTTTTGAGATGATATTTCTATTTTTGTTAGGTATAACAAATTTAAGACATGTTTAAATTAGCATTATTTATCAATGTTTTCATTTTAAAGGAAAAAAATGCTGAGTATTTTGTAGAAGATAGTTTGCTATGACAGAAAAAAATTTCTTTTTAAATATAAAATTTATTTTAATGAATGAGTAATCATTTTTGAAATTTTTGTGAATGAGTAATTATTTTTGAAACAAAATATACGTTCGACAACTATCAACATAAATAATTACTCCACTTTACATTTTAGAGGACTGTATGATTGAACCACGTCGACTATTTACAACGAGTCATTCTATAGTATAAAAATATGTTTATTTAAAGATCTAAGAACAATTTTCTTAAAATATAAAATAAATGTAATTCGCGATTGAAATTTAGCTAAATAGTTGAAACTTTAATGAATAGTTTGTTTTGAATTTTAAGTATTTCAAGGGTGAAAATGTGTCTCGAATTTTAATTTGGTAATGTTTGTTTCAAGTAGAAATACTTAAGAAAAATTAATACATTTAAAATAACTTATTTATTTTTTATGCATTACTTATACTTTATTATTTTATTTTTTGAAATTTTAAAACGATTTGGGTAAAAAACTTTTTGTAAAACCTGCGCTTTTGAATAAGATAAGATTTCCTTAGGCGAAATTATTAAACTTTAATTAAATATGTTAAAACTTTATAATGTATTATGTGTTAAAACATTTAAAATACATTGGTAATATGCGATGTCATTACTTACTCGCATGAAATAGCGACTACATTATGTATGCAAAAGTTAGTTATGACAACTATTTTGATATAGTAATTACTCGTTTACTCTAGAACAGCTTTACGAAGTTCACAGCATAGCATGTGCTGACAGACTACTTAAAAAGTAATTAAGACATTTATCCGTATTTAGACATATTATGAGGAAAAAAGTGAAAAACTTTTCAAGTGCAAGTGCAATAACCGTTAAAAACTTGTGATGGATGAATTAGATCTCCAGAAAGGGCATTTTTCAGACATTAAAAATTACAAAAATAAAGATACAAAACTGATTAAATATTAAAATGTAGGATCGGAACGGAGGACCATATATATATATATATATATGTATATATATATATATATATATATATATATATATATATATATATATATATATATATATATATATATATATATATATATATATATATATATATATATATATATATATATGTATGTATGTATGTATGTATGTATGTATGTATATATATATATGTAAATATTTGAAGCAATAAAAGCAGAGGGAAATTCTACCTATGAACGTGGTTTCCTTAAAACTTCTAGATTAAAAGTCCAAAGCATTTCAGTGGTTTTAAATTATAACTATTTTAAAAAATGTGCTCAAAATGTTGTATTATAAGTAGATTGCAAAATAGATTTATCTGTGCTTCAATTTTCTAGGCTAAGCATATCTATGTGTGAAATACTGCAAAAATAAAATTGAAAAGCATCCTTGGAAGTCGCGATAGCCAAGCTTTTAAAAATGTCTCTTTCTTATCCAGAAGATTCAGGGTTTAATAATTATCTCAACTGTTAAAGATTCCGCAGAATATAAAGTTTCTCCATTTGGGGGACATTTAAAGGATGATACACTTCAAGTATTAAGATTTTCATCGCATTGTAGTTCATATTTATGTTGTCGTCGGTTGATTTAAGCAGAAATAAGCAGCCGGAAACCTGTTGAAATGAACTAACAATACACATTTCAAAATTTTCACAACTAAGTTTTAAGAGCTTTTCAAAACAATCTAAAGCTTAAGCAAATTAGCAGGTAATAATTTTGAAATTTCACATAATTTATATAATAAATTCAGTTTATTGTCAGGGATTCAAATGCAGATCCATTAGGGGAGAAATGAAACCATTAAAATTATGTCATCGACAACTTGCTATAGAAAGATGAAAAGTAAAAATGGTAAGATATATTTGCACGATTTATGCATCTGGAATTTTTTATTCATTTGTTAATATGTTCAAATAATGAAAATTTTATTACAATTTGCTTAGTTCAGATTTTCTCCAAATGCATTTTCATTTCTTTTCTAATAGCCGGCTGCACTTAGGATGCTCAGAATTACAAGGGGTGAATGTCTGATGGCATCTTATATAGTGTGGCACCTAGTAGGTGTACCATATTCACCCCAAATGGGAAGGGATGAAGAAATAGACACACAAAATCAGAAAGGAACTTTCATTCCCGAAACAGGATTGGAACCCGGAACTTACTGCTTCGAAGTTAGGGACGCTAACCATTACAGTCTGCAAATTTATTTTCATTTGTGTGGAGATTTGAATTGATGAAATACGATAATTAATCATGTTTAAGCGGTTTTATTATAAAGTGAGAAAGAGAGCAATTTCTTTTGTGTGATTTTCAACCCTTTATTAAGTCGTTTCCACATTGCTATATATAAATTGTCTAAATACTTAGCATAAACAGGAATAACCATACTTAAATTAAAAAAAAAGCAAATTTGCCACCTTTATAATGTACACTTATACGATACATTATTTCTTTTTTAAAACTTTCTAAATTTACAAATTTTTAACATAACGGGCTTTCCAAATTAAGATTTTATTTTGAAATTTAACTAGCCACCAGTTCAAATTACAGTCAATCCCGAGAAAGTAAGTACGAATCAATTAATTGACACTTAAAATGAAATTCATGTATATTTAACATTCGATACAACCTTATAACTTTAGAATGAATACATTAATTTTTATTTATAACGGCAATATGTTATACATTATTAGACTCCTCCCCCAAACACGTTTTTTAAACAGAGAAAATCTAATAGAAATAAACTGTATAAAACTTTTAACTTCAAAACCTAAAATCTAAAAACAAATAAATATTGCACATTACATTGATTTTTATTTTAGATCTTATTAATCAAAGTAAAATTCTCAATACATTTTTTTTATTTATTTTATTTGGGAAAACAAAAATATCTCTCTGTGCACCAAGGAATACCACACAGGGCCCGAAGGTACAGCAAATGTACTACAAAACAAATCCAAATAAATCATGAGATGAAAAAAAATAATAATAAAAGAAGGCAGAGAGAAAAAAAGAGATATAAAAATGAAAAAGGAATTAGATAACAGCATGGATAAATTTTATAAAAAAATTCAATATTCTCTTTCTTAACTAGGTCCACCATAATCGGGGGCCACCTGTTATTTAAGTCTTTACAAAACTCGTTCCTTTCTTTTGAAACAGATGGGTATTCAAGAAGAATGTGAGAAGGGTTGTCACTCCCAGAGTTGTACTTGCACACCTCACTGTTTTTAATGTGGAAACGGTGTAGGTAACTATTGAATTTCCCATGTCCAGTGAGGAATTGCGTAATTTTAAAGTCAGTGCAAAACCAGTAGTTCTTTATTCTGCATTGAACTGAAGGGAAAAAAGATTTTGTCCACTTATCCAATGAGGAGAGCAAACGAAACCTGAGTTCCATTCTGTGATAATCTTCTTTTTGGTAGTGGTTTTGAAAAAAGACTTGGGTAAGCTGGTATTGAGTTTATTTGGAAGTGAAAGAGAAGATTTGGCCAGGAAATCCACTCTTTCATTTCCATACACACCACTATGACCCTTGACATGGAAGAAAGTGAAGGAAAATATTTTTGATATCACACATATATTAATTGAAGTCTGGACTTCTACAATAAGTTTTTCAAAACTAGTTACATCTTGTAGAGCCAGTAGGGATGACATTGAGTCACTGCAAATTAAAAATTTTTGAAAAGGCTTGCAACCATTCTGAAAGCATACGTATGCAGGACCTACTTTTTCGTTAACTTTACTCCCATCTGTAAAGTAAATTCCCTAATGCTATCAAATTCTCTAATGCTTCCCTAATGCTATCAAATGCAGCAAGAGGAGCAGGAGATATTGTTGATGGATGAGATAGGGAAAAAAGTTCAAATCACCATCAAGATGGTTAGAAAAAGAGTCTTGAGCATAACGATAAGCCTCATTTTGATGAAATATCACAACATAAAGAGGTGGAAGACCAGAGAAAATGAAAAGAGCATCATAACTGATTGTTCTATATCCTCTAACAATTCTCAAGAGCATCTTTCTTTGTATTTTCCTGATAAGTTTTTGGTTTATTTTCTTCCTCAAACTGTCTCCCCAAATTCGCGATGCATAAAGAATAACGGGAACAATGCCTTCTTTATAAATCAATTTTGAAATTTCGAATTTAATACCGTAACTGTTATTGCAAATTCTATACGATGCATTAGTAAGAATTAGCTTAAGCATTAGTAAGAACCTTAGCTAAAATGTATTTCAAATGTTCCTTCCAGTGAAGTTTACTATCGACAACAACGCCCAGATATTTAATTTTATCTACAACTTCCAGAAAATTGCTACCAATAGCAAGATTGATAGTGGCATCAATGTTAGCCTTTTTGTGAATCATCATTACTTTGCACTTCGTATGATTGAATTCCAGCTTGCAATGTTGAGCCCAATCATGAATAAAATCAAGAATATCTTGAGCAGTACTGCATAAATCGGGAAAGTTTTTGTTCTGAACAATTACGAGTAAGTCATCTGCGAAATCAATTTTCCATCACTTAAATGCATTCAATTTTTTCAGTAAATCATTCATAATTAGGTTCCAAAGAAATGGGCCAGAAACAGAGCCTTGTGGACATCTTTTTTGGATGTTAACTACTTTCGACTTATTGCCAAGAGTGAGAACAGCCGTTCTGTTGTTCAAGAAACTGCGGAAGAGATTGAGAATATTTGAAGGAGTATAAGCCTCCTTCATTAAGAAAATAATAAAGGGCCACCACTCGTTATCAAACGCTCCTTTTATGTCCAATGAAAGGAGAATAGTGAACAAATTTTTCTTTTTCCCTTCCTTTACAATGTGAACAAGTCGCAGTAGTGCATCCTCAGTAGATTTCTGTGGTGAGAATCCATATTGGTCTTTACTAGTATAATTGTGATTGTTAAGATGTTTATTCTGTTTGTAAGAAGCTTTTCGAGGCATTTTCCAATGAAAGGCAATAAGCTAATACATCTAATATTCTTAAGGTGCGGTTGCTTAGAGTTCAAACTTTTTGGGATTAAGACAACTCTAGCATTTTTCCAAAGAGTAGGGAAGAGAGAAAATTTTAAGCATAAATTGAATGCAGCAGGAAGAACAGAAGGAGAACACTGATGAAAGTATTTAATCATTTCATTGGAAAGGGAATCCAGGCCAGGAGATTTTCCAGTGGCCAAACCGTGAATAACAGCATTAACTTCATTGACAGTAAAATGTACATCATCTTCTACAAAGTTGGCCTTTTTAGATTGTTCTCGAATATTTTGTTGCAAGGAATTATCGTTAGAAGGATTGTCTTCTGGGAATGAAAAATTTGAGATAGTACTGAGAGATTCTTCAAAAGAAGATGTGAAGTGACCTGAAGTGGTTTCAATGCCAGTAATCTCCACACTTTTACTAAAGTTTCTCTTCATGCCTTTATAAATCTTCTTCCATACATTTGTAGGGGTAACATCAGAAAGAAAGTTTTTCCAGGAATTTAATTTTGAGTTATTAATTAAGTTCTTATACACATCTTTAACGTGGAGGTAATTGGATTTAAAAATTTCCTTGACAATTGGGTTTTTGGCTCTTTGAAAGCGACGCCTTGAAGCATTTAACTTTTTACGCATGCATGCTATTTCAGAAGTCCACCAAGGAACATTTCTTTTATCATAATGCTTGAAAGGAATAGCTATCCTTCCGGCAGAAATCATGACATTTTGAAGCTCAGAAATAAGACTTTCTAGTAGAAATAAGACTTCTAACAATAAATCATTTACGGTGATTTCAACGGAGATCATGTTATAATCAGAGTAATTATGATAAACAAAGGTAGAAATGTTATTCTATCGAATGATGATCGCTGATTTTATAACATCTGATTGGGAATCAAAGAATACTTTGTAATGGCTAGGAAACCCGGAAGATTCCCTTTGTAACAGTGAGGTTCTTGAATCAATGCAACATCAATATTTTCAGTTTCCATATTGAGAATGAGTTGTTGCGTAGCATTTTTAATACATTAGTAATTCGTTTCTTGATCAATTGTACGAAAGCTTTATCAAATTTTTAAAACTATTGTGCAAAACTTAGCTTCAAAGTTTCCTCGATGCTGATTTACCTAAATTGGAGTAATATTTTTTTTTCAAAATTTTCTTTCACAAATTTTCATGTGAATTTTTTTGTTTCTTATTTTAAAGAATAAGTGCTTTGCTACTTAGATTAGTAAATTAAGAAATATTTTCTTAATTTAAAAAATATATTTGTTTTGAAGCAATGTACTTATATATATGGTAATCTTATGGTAAAACTTAAAAGGGGTTTCAGATAATCGGTAAATAAAAAATATCTTTATCTAATTGTGTATTATAGTAAATATTGAAAAGTGTCATAAATGTGCACAATCAATTTCTATAATCCACTTTTCATGATACAAAAGTTTCTTATATAGAACTTGAAATTGATCTTTTTTTGACTGTTTTTAGCTACCCAGTGAATTATAATTCTTTGATATTTCAGCAAGTATATTTTAGATATTCATCTTTACAGAATGTAAGTATAATAATTTCCATAGAATGCAAGTATAAACATTTCTACAAAATTTAAGTATGAAAAATAAGTGTGATATGACCTGATAACTTTTATAATGGCGTTTAAAGCTGTAGTGGGATATTTTTCTTTAGCATATTCCTATTAACCCATCATTTATTTTTTGCCTTTTATAGAGCACGTTCATGTCTTTTGAATTTTTTTAAATACTCGTTACATTTTGTAGCGCAATTAACAGTAACTTATTAAAGTGCGACGTTAGTATCCCTTTTATAAATTACTGAAAGTCTTAAAATATCTGAGATCATTTGTCAAAAAGTGTAAAATTATAAATATTAAAAATAGAAAATTCTTTAAACCTATCTTGTTTTGAATAAAAAACAAGGGTAAATTGTTGATTATTTTAATTAACAGATAAATGTCCAAAAAAAAAACAATTTTGAAACATTATGAATTGAAAAACTCGCGAATGTATTTTAGGAGCAATCAGCAAAATTGCAGTAGTGATCAGTTTTGCATACTTTCTTCTGCGATTTGAGTCTAATTCCACCAAATGAGACAAAAAGGATTGCTGTAGACTAAGGGATATCAAAAACGTCCTCGATATTTATTTTACACTATAAAATGACATTTACACGAAACAAAACTACTAAAAGTCAAAAATCTTAAGACACGTCAAAAACATGTTTACCATTTGCAATTGCTATTGAAAATTATTATCTACTTTTTGAGTGAAATGATTTAATTATTTGGTTTTTAATAAAAATATTTAGCTTAAAATAATCATTAATTTTTTTTGAGAATTGTTTTAGCTTATTTTATTGTTCGTTTTTCTCTTAATATTCTTAATGTGATAATTTGAAGCAAATAGTAGTAAAATTAAAAAACAAGTCTTTAACTGCTGATGTTATGTTACTAGAGATATTCATCGATGAGTTTGTTGTGAAATTTATGCCAATTATAGGAAGAAACTAAAAAAAAATTTGTTTCATTAACAGGTGTTTATAGAGGAAAATAAATTTGCTTGCTTCATTATGTAGACATGAAGATAATAAGAAAGTTAATGATTTTGTACAAAATTCCGTCATGGAAATAAATGCAAAAATCATAAAATATAACTTAAATTCTTATGTAATAAAATTTATTACAATTAATTCCATAGCAAATTACTTTGCTTAAATTTTTTCTTTTAAAACTATTTTTTTCTCTACATCTTCAATTTTTGAGTAAAATAACCGGCATAATAGTATATACATATACATTATTATTAACAAAATTGTATTTTATATATACAATTATGTCCTAAAACAGTGATTAGTTATAAAAATTATGTAATAATAAATTTTCCAAAATAATTCAAAAGAGAATTACGTAAAGAAAACATCTAATAAGAAATGTTCTGGGTTTGTTGTAATTTTCATAGTAATAAATTTTACACAAAATCCTCACTAATGTTACTTTTTGAGTACTTTTTATTTTAAAAACTAAATTATGAAAGTTAAAGCTATTGGCTCATTTTTAGAACTATTAAAAAATTCTTTCTTTATGTTGTATTTATTTAACAGATTGTGTTGAGACATATAAGACACTTGAATAGATTATTTACTTTTTAATCTCCAGATTCAATACTTAAGTTTTTAAAATAAAAGTTCAAAATGTCCGTTTATGAGTAAAAATGGAAATTTACAAGTAATATTCATATATTTTATATGTAATATTATCATTGATAATAGTAAAACTCTTTCAATTAAGATTTAGCTTAAATTACGTTCAAACACAATTCTGGAATGAACAACATAAATACCATCAATCTTTACTATTAACTTGTTCGTTAATACTTGATAACCTGAATATTTTTACACTATTCTTAAGATTTATGATTTAAGTTAAAATTACATATCAGAAAATACCCTTCGTGTGCAAAAAGTGAGCTTCGAGCAAACAACCAAGCAAATAATACACAAAGCAATATGAAAAAAGGAAAAAATATGCAAAGACAGAATGGTGATTATCAAAAAACAGTACAACTAAAAATACAATTCCTTTAACATATAAATTTCTGAATTTCAAAAATTAAATTTTATAAAAATGTTCTTAACAAAGTGATTAAAATGTTCATAAGGTCTCAATGAATTAATATAGAAATCTTAGACTGTAGCTCTCCGTTGTAAGGTAAATGTTTTTAAATTTATTACCATTAGGTGACATTAAATACATAATAAAATAATATATATAGGCCTGGTTTTTTGTGTTTGAATAGATAAGAAATTAATTTGCTTCACTTTACAGAAATATTAATTAAATTTACTATGGCTGAAAAAATCAGGCTCATTTTCAAGCTAAGTAACCATATTCTGGGTGTCCCTTTTTGTAATTTTAAGAAAAGTAATGTAATTTTGTATTATGTGCTTCATATATTTTGCATCTAAAATTTTTCTTAGTGACCCTTATCCTAAAAGATTATATTCACACGAATAATCATAAAGATATGCATTTTTGTCTGTTTCTTTAATATTCATGCTATTTGTGTGCAATTTTATTCATTTTACGCACTTGTTTTACTTATGACATTTTACAAACGTGACAGTGCCTTAGAATTATTTTCAAATTACATTAAATAGTAAAATTCAAATTATATCTAATGGTAAAATTAGGTTAAATGATTTTCTTATTCAACATAATAGGAGAACTTATTCAAGCATTCTTTCAGGATAAAATAAAATATTCTGTAGAGCACTCTTGTAGTTGCATATCAAACATAAAGTATACCTTTTAAAATGTTAAAATAAATCCAATCTAACTATGAAAGACATATTTTTAACATGAAACACTTCAAATGAGAAAAGAAAACCTTTGATTGATCATTTCATGATTTCGCTTTATACTCTATGAAATTGATTTTCTTAGACTCTTAAATCAAATCAAATTGTCAACTTGTTCTTGCGAAAATAAGATTCAATTTATTCGTTACTTTCAAAGAAACATTCTGCTAAAGTTTTAAGCAAATTCTAGTTTAGGGGCACAGTTGAATAAATTCTAAATAATTGTCTAGGTTTGGATTATTTATGACGTGTTCCTCTTTTCTTAGAGTTTCTTCCTAAATCCTATGTCACATTTCAGGCTGTAAAACCACACCCGACCATCTGCCCCCGATTTGTAGGCGAGGGCCTCCTGTCAACAACTGAAAACATTTCCCTTATTCGACTAAGACATTTTACCACACCCAAAAAATGCCTTTCCTCGCCGCTCTTTTTTGTTTCTACCCATTTCTTTCTTGATGATAAACCCAGGTGAGTGTAATTTTGGACAGACACAAGCCTTCACTTCTTTTCTATCTCTTTGTACTCTTTTTTATTATCTTTCCTTCCCCCTGAATGTTATTTTCTTTGTTTGTTTTTCTCTTCCATGCAATTGATTTCAGAATGGGTGATGATATTTCTGATCCAACTCTTTTCTGTTCCGTCAGCAAAGCAGGGCAATTATCACAGAAACGATTTTGACATTGTTTTGAAAGAAAATGAAAGAGTGAATTATTATTTTTTTTTTGCCAGCAGCTTCTGTTCTCTCATTTTTCTTGCATTGACAAAAATAATTTGTTGCAGTAAATTATTTTTTCAGATGCATAAATCTAGACTCAAACAACTAATTGACTTTTTTGAGAAACTGTAATTCTTCATTTTTTAAATAGACTTATCTCCATAACGCAAGCAATGTTTTTTTTTACATAGTCTTTATTATAAAGACAATGTATTAAAAACTGTACAGTTAATGATGTTTAAGTCAAAAGTATAAAAAAAACCTCCTTTATCGAAAGTCATACACTAACCATTATTATAAACACAATATTTTAGTAGTATAAATATATTTCAAAGTATTCAATTTAATGATGATTAATTTGACTGTAAATAACAAAATTTGTAATGCAAATTCATCATTTTTATCTGCATAATTTTTTACGAATTGTTTGTTTTTGCTTGGAAATAACTGAACAATACATTGGAAAGAAATAGAATGATGGTTAAGTATTATGTTTCTTATCTTATAAGCAATTTTTATTAAAAAAGCAATTATACAAATATAGGTTATAATTTTCAGGGGTATATCATCACATTTTTAAACTTAAAATAATAATCTCCTTTTTCTGTATTTCAAGATTAAACACAAATAAAACAAGAGTTAGGAGATAAATTATCACATATCAGCGTTTGATAAAACTTTAAAAAGATGTATAACAGTATTTTTTAGCAGAGCAGCAGATCTCAGCACATAGCAATAAAAAATACAACACAAGAACTTAACTAACTGTCTTCCAACAATTTGTGCATTGTTATGTATCCTTAGGGTGCAATGTGATCTTTTATTTATTCCAGGCATTATCTCCTCGTTTCACTTAGCTTTTTCTCTCTTAAGCTATTTTATATTCCAAGTAAAATTATATTCTATTTTCTTTCTACAGGAGTTGCATACATGAGGAAATTAATCCCTCATGGCTTCCTAATGTAATCGACCAACTTAGTTCAAGCGGCTGGTAATGTAATATCTTGATCACGAGTTTGGGGATAATATCCATATGCGATATTTTACACTTTGCAGCTTTACCTTCAACATTTTCAAAGAGTTATCTCTATCACCAATGTTTGCTTAGTAGTTTCTCATTTCCATAAAAGTAATCAACTTTATTTGATTATTATGGTAATTATAAACATAGCAGAGAGGTTTGTGTGTTCAAATTTACACATTATAAAATAATTTTTTACTTTTTAAATATTATTGGTATTTTAATGTGCATTGCTTAAAAAATTTAAAGTTATTGCGTATCAGCTTTATTTCTTATTCTGGACGTACAGTATTTCTGTAGATTCGTAAATTTAAATGAATATTCTCCTAAACTAAATTCCTTAGATTTAATTTTGGTTTTATTAAATGAAATACCTTTTAAAATGGAGAAAGTATATTTAAAATAGTTTCTTCTCTTTATTTAATGTTAGTAAAACTTTAATGAATATTTTTTATCTATAAAAGTAATAATTTGTGATATTTTAAAATTTTTGATAAATTTTTAAAAAATTTTAAAAAAATGTTAATGCAAAATGAAATGTCTGAAATTTTTTTCAATTTCTTTAATAGAAACTAAATTTATCACATATCTGAAATTGTTTTTGTGTTACAAGAAAATGTGCGCAGAAAGTTTTATTTATAATGCTTTCTATTTAAAATAGTTATTTTTCATATTTAAAGTAGGATTATAAATTAATCTATTTATGCAATAATATTTAAAGTCAATTTACCGCATTCTAAAATATGTAATTTTTGAACACTTAGAGATCAAGTTATTGATTTTCAATGTACAGGAAAAATTTTATACTTTAATCATCATCAATATCGTATAATCACATAGTACTAAACAAATATTTTGGGCGTGCTTATATATATTTCGACATATTTTATTGTTTATCATATAGCCCCGAAATTACACTGCACCACTAGGTTTGATTTAGCAAACAAACGTAATGCAAAGTTTTATTGTTTAAGTATGCTGCGTCAGTTGATTTTTTTACGTGAACAATCTCAATAGTGCAAACAGAATGTTAAAATAATGATATTTTTTAAAAAAATATTAAGTTAAATGATTTCCAAGTTTTATTTTTAAACATTAAAAATTCAAAACAATCAAGGAAAGTTTCAGTAATTTAAAGTTGTTCGCTTTTTAATGGAAATATTAATTTTGTACGCTCAAAATTTTTAGTTGGACCTTGAGCAATTCTCAATAGTGAATAAGAACAAATTTAGATTTGGAAAATAGTAGAGAATACTGTTGAAAAGGAAATATCAACATGAGTATGGAATAAATATAAAAATTAAATGAGACGTATATGTAGACACACACACACACACACACACACACACACACACACACACACACACACACACACACACACACACACATATATATGTATATATGTATATATATATATATATATATATATATATATATATATATATATATATATATATATATATATATATATATATATATATATATATATATATATATATATATATATATATATATATATATATATATATATATATATATATATATATATGTCACCTAGTTTTAGTATTTAGAGCTATCGCTAATAAAGAAAAAACAGAGTTTCTTTCGAAGAATAAAGTTATTTACGCTAACTTTTTATTCAATAGATGCGTTACTACTTATACCAAAAGAATGGCTAATAACTGATTCCTCAGTATATAAGTTAAGAGTTCATTACCATCTCTCTTGAGATATAGGTGTCAGGTCATACCTTAAGGCATGCACAATAGATGCATGACTGTTGCTTTCGATACGCAAATAATGCTTGTGGCCTAAAAGGAATTCTTTCGAAGACATTAACTTGGAGGATGTAAATATGCATTCAATAGATTTATATTTTCGCAAGTTCCCAATACATTACATCAAATAATGATTTAATAACTAAATTAAAACTTTTTAATTTAGTTAGTAGAAAAAGTAGTTTTATTAAATTGAAAATTAATTTTCATTTCATCATTTGTTATCAGAAAAACGATACGGTTATTTTTTTATGTGTTATTACGTGGTTCAGTTTATTAATAAAAAATTATATAAAAAGTATTTTTATATGAATATGAACTAACAGTGCAATTTGTAAAATTGTTTAGTAAAATGCAAAATGTCCATTTCAATAATTTAAGATACTACTCCTAATAATTTCGAACAACTGATAAAAAAATGATATCACATAACTCTTTCTCTCAATGTTTGACCAGGAAATTATTTTATTAAATCTTTGTTAATTCTGTGTGTTCTGAATGCAATAAAAATGCCACCAATTCTAATAATTTAGTTTGAAGTAAAGAAGGAAATTAAAATGGAAAATTTACAATAACTTATGTCATTTTAATGGTCTATTAAATTATTTAATTTTAGAAGAATTTTCATTTTTACAATGAATTACATTCTCAATTAATGTATGTCACAGTTAAACTAAGCTAATTTTCAACATTCACAACGCGAATAACAAAGCGTTTCTCAATCTCTGAAGATCTCGAAAATAGATGGGTTCAATTTCACTAATGATATGTTCCGTTAAATTTGTATCGATCTGAGAAGAATTAATCAGACTTAAGGGTGTTTTGCATAATTATTCACATAGATAATTTAGAGAGTTGTATCATAAGAATTTAAATGAAATTCTTCTACTTTAAATGTCTTTTAGGCAACAAATATAAGTTAATAGCTTTAATCAGTATAAAAAACAAATTTTAGATAAAGAATAAATTGCATTAAAGCAAGCGCGGCACAGCAATTAAGGTCTTGATTAAGTAGAAAAAAGTAATTTATTTTAAAGTTTAGTTTGTTTTTCAAATTCTGTTCTATTTTTAATTAAATTTATAATGACGAAACTTTTTTGTTCAGAACTGAATTGATTGTTCTTTTACAAGCCGATATGATACAGTTTTTATAGTTATAAAGGACGTGATATATATATATATATATATATATATATATATATATATATATATATATATATATATATATATATATATATTCATTAATCAATAGATCTACACCCTAATTATGTTTCCTAATGGAATTTTTATTTCCATAGTTTAGATCATTTTACATTTAATAGAAATGAATCGTTTTTAAAGTTATATTTTTGAGCAATACTTTTATTTTAAGCTATAAAAGATTTTTTGAAAAGTGAGATTTTGTACCCACCCCTCCACACAAAAATTTTAAATGATATCTAAATTTTTTCCACCAAAGTTTGTAAGAACATTAAAATTAATTTATACTAAACTTTAAAGCTTTTTTTATCGTTTTTAAAAAATTATCTTCTTTAAAAAATTATCTTCAAATTGTATGGTGAACTATTTTGCAAAATAGATTCTCTTGGTTGAGTTCACATTAAAATATAGATTGATTTGTGATCCTTCTATGATCTCTTTTCATATAAATGAGCAAATTGAACAGAGAGATCTCATTTCAAATGAATCTTGATTGTTTCAGTCACCTGAAATCTGAATTTAATCTGTGAAGTAAAAAATCTAATTTTCATTAGAAGGCACATATATTTGTATCTAATAAAGATAAACTATAAAAATTTTATTGTCAATTGAAATTATATAATTTTTATACAGATTATGCCTGAAAATTAGGATCAATCAAATAAAATAATGCAAATCAAATACTAAATATTTGAAAATAAATTATTTTACTTGAAAAGGGAAGTAGTATTCAAATAAAAAATACATAATGGAAAATAATGAAAAAGCAATGAATAAAAGAAAAAATTTATAAGCATTTTACGTTAAGAGTTTTGATGTAGTTAAAAATTTGTTTACTTACATTACGTTCAATAATGCGGCCTTAAATATGACAAGAATAAATATTATTCTGTTTTAATCTTTTCTAAAGATGATGAATGTCGAAAGAATATGATGGATGGAAAAATGATATTTACCGGCTTGAAGCACTGAAAGTTTGATGCAGCTAAAGTTCAATAGTCCCAACGCTGTTGCAGACTTGAAACTCAGAAATAAAATATTTCCCTATTCTCTCTGAAATAAGAGTAAGAAATATTTTAAGTAATTTATAATTTAAAATCCTTACTTAATACTGAAATAGTGAAAATAATTGTTTCAATTTGAACTATTTAAAATAAAGAAGGAAATTGGTGATATATATATATATATATATATATATATATATATATATATATATATATATATATATATATATATATATATATATATATATATATATATATATATATATATATATATATATATATATATATATATATATATATATATATAATAAATATATATATATATATATATATATATATATATATATATATATATATATATATATATATATATATATATATATATATATATATATATATATATATATATATATATATATATATATATATATATATATATATATATATATATATATATATGTAATGCTTAACATTTTTATATATTATTCATCATGTTGCTTACAAGTAAGAAGGTAGAAAATTAATTTATTCGATGAATAAATTTACTTAAAGAAATATTTGTGTTTACACTTAGTTAATTTATGGCTTTTTTGTATTCTATGTTATAAAATTTTAGATTGCAAAATTTCTGCTATTCTTGAATCCTAATTTTTTGTATTCTTTTTTCACACAAAAGATTTTGACAAAAAACTTTAGTATAAACATTCTTCATAATTGTACCTTAGATGTACAATTTTGGTAAAATTACTGTTGTTTATTCAATATAGAATTCTTTGAATAGTAACCAGATCTCATTTTCTTTTTAACTTTAGATAAAAAACATTAATAGATATTTTAGTAGAAAAAAACTGAAATTATTAAATACTGTGAACAGAAAACTGTTACAATAATCATCAACTAATTTTCTTACAATTTAATTTTACCAGAAAATAATTTATAAAATAAAAACTGCTTGCAAAGCAAAATTGGATAATTTGCTAAGTTTATTGGTTGGGTTTTTATTTACTGATTAAAATATGTTATACAAGTTCTCATTTGGTTTCATAAATAAAACACAAAAGATGTATTTTTTTATAAATACATGATATATGAAGCTCATATTTTAATAATCCTGTTTACAGTATTCGCATCTATATACTGTGTGTAATTTTTTGATTGAGTCATTTACATTGATATTTGGAACACGACAATCTGGAAAGTATAATAAATTGTATTTCAGCACAAAAATAATTTCAAATGAAGAAGCGAAATAGTTTATTACAAATTCAGGGATGCATAAACATTTTATACATTGAATCGATTTACAGAAAGGCCTCTTAGAAGAGGTATATTTTGTTAGTTTCAAGGAAGAAAGTAATAGAGAAATAGCATTGTAAGATATATATATATATATATATATATATATATATATATATATATATATATATATATATACATATATATATATATATATATATATATATATATATATATATATATATATATATATATATATATATATATATATATATATATATATATATATATATATATATATATATATAGTTTGCAATTAGGTAGAAATTCTTAATTGTAATAAAATATATTAATGAATCATTCTTAATTATTTACGCGCGCGACGAAAAGTAAGACTAACGAATAAATATCTTTGTAATTAAAATTATTTATTCATTACTTTAATGTGGTTTGAGAAAAGAATAAAATAGCTTATTAACCATGTCGTGTACTATGTTAGATAAAATGAATTTATAATTACGATGTGGTTTGTTGTTTTTGGTGCCTTTCTTCAACACAAAAGGGTATTGAAAATGATTGCGTTGAAATATATTCATTACAGATTATTGATAACAGATAAATTATTTGAAATTCCATAAGTAATGAGTTCTTTTTAATTAATTTCATACTATAATGATCATTCTCATTTTAATTAAAGGCAATAATATTTTATAAATAGTGTGTCCCGAAACAAATATAATCAAATATTATTGTTGATATAAAACGCACACGTGGCAGAAATTTGTATTTCGCTTAAACATATCTCATTATCATTAAATATCAAAAAATTATTGATGATTTTCATTAATAATATTAATGAACTAAAAAAATAATAAATACAAAAATATTCTAAACATGTCTACATACATATAGAAGGATAAACTTTATACATATAACAGTAATCAAAAACTAAACGAAATATAGATGAAACCGATTACAGAATATTTCTACCGTATTTTAAATTTTACGAAATTTATTCTATCCTAATGTATAATTTTAAATAAATTCAATTCAGATTATTTTAACATAGCTACATTAATGTCAATAATTTTTAGAAAACTTAAAATTTATTTTGTGAAACTTCTCATTTTATTTTAATGATGACTAGTGTCTTTCTTTCAGGAAATTTATGATTTTATTGCATGAGTACAACCACTCATGCTTATTTTTAACAGCATAACATTTTTCAAACAAGGGAATTCTTGATATTACTTTTCGTTTAAAAATTTAAAGAAATGCAATTCCAAAATAAAATAGTTTGTTTTCGAGCATACTGACAACTGAAGCAGACGATAGACAATTTATTTTCTGACGCATGTTTGAGAAATATTTTAAAACTTTCAAACTCCCTCAAGAGTAAGTGCATATTTTTTCTTGAAGTAATTGGAAATATAAGAATCACAAAAATAGACATAATAGGTATTTTTCCTTTTGTCAGTTTGACTGAGTGCATATACGAATAATTTCACATTTAATATTCATTATAGATATTTTATTCATTCTAAAATATTTAACTTATAAAATATTTCCATATAATAATAAAAAGTATTTACAATAATTGCAAAATTGAAGTGGCAAAATTTTATGGACATTTGAAATTTAACTGAATTTACTTTATTAAAATGACATGAATATTTCTGCTATTTAATTTTCTCAAATGCTGAATTTAATGTCTTTAAAAATATTGTTCAAAAATATAATAGTAAGAAAATGTGATGTAAAATGATTATTTAAAAAGAAGTTTTTTTATATTATTGTATGATGAGAGAAATATGCAAAAATATTTTTCAATCGAACCAACTACTGAGAAAACTTATAAATTTAAAGTCACTCTACAAAGATCATATTTGACTCGTGAAAAATTATTCAAAATGAAAAACTTATGGTAGTTTTTGTATGGGTGAAGACATAAAGTACAATTTAACAATTTTTACAGACATACAATTATTGAAACATACATAAAATTTTGTCTTTTACATGATTCTCATGTATTCAAATGTACTTATGAAAGAAAAAGATATTTATCGAATATTAATTTGAAGTTAGCAATTAAATGCTTATTAAATTTTTTGCTATTAAGTTTAATAGTTCTGCCATTTATAAAAGACGGTAATTCATTTTGTTTTGAAAGAGTTTTTGATAGTGTTACGTCAAGTTAATAATAAGAAAAACGAAGTAAAATAATTATTAACGTTTTATTTAAACTGAATATTAAACATATTATATTTTTTATAAAATTCTTCCTCTTAAAATTTAATTATAATATTATAAATTTCAAAGTTGATGTACACATAGGCAGGTATTGAATATGTGCATTTAAATTAATTTACTAAAAATAATAAAAGCTTAACATTAAATGGAACAGAGTGTTAAAATTTGTACTTCAACACGCAAATAAAAAAGTTAAACATCTTCGATTAAATTGCAGTCTTACTACTATCAATAAAATTCGAAAATTTTATAAGCGTTATTATATGTTATGTTATTTAAACTTTATTATATTAACTATTATACTTGCAAAATTTGTTGTTTTACACTATCAGTATTTCATGACGTTTTACGATACGAATGCTATAATAGTGTGTTGCATAAGTTATTACGTTTTCTTGAAACTTATACATACTTAAGTGTATATAAATATCCAATTTCGCAGCTTTACGTGATAAGTAAAGCATAGAAATAGTAACAGAGTTAGTATTCAATGCATTTAAGTTGAAATATTCTCTTACAATTATGCATATCAGCGGTTTTCAACTTAAAATATTTATACTTTATAGACATATGTATATTCTTCCTACAAATAAAAAAGTTTTTAATAACATTTTCTTACTATTTCAAAAAAAAATCAATGCCTTTAAAGCTAAGATTTTATTATGAATTTATAGAAGAATTTAAATTACAAGATAATGGTAAAATATTTGTTTTTGAGAGATATTAGAGTACGAGAAACTTTTCAATGCATTTTTAACAAATGACAGACCAAATTAAGTAACGATAAATTAAATATGTGTTTAAAGTAATAAAGTGCTTATATATGATTTTTACAAGCTATGTTTAGTTACTCATTATTGAAATTAGGAATATTATCCAGACCTGGTTCAAGGTACTTAACACATTGTTGTTTGCAAATGGTTTAATGTTATCACTGATTTTAACCTAAATTATTTTAAGTGATATATATCATCATTACTCAGATTACTTTTACCATTAATTACCAATATTTATCAACTCAGAGTAATAGCTTCTTGAATCTTCTTAACAAAAAACCAAACGATTAATTATTATTTGCTGTTGTCTACACAAACTATTAAAATAGAAAAGGTATCATTTTTTCAATTTCCTTTTATAAAGAGAATATATTTAAAAAAGGTCATGGGTATCGTTAGATTGTTTCAGTGTTTCATTTTTATTTGCATAACATACATACATATGTATATATAAATAAATAAATAAATAAATATGTATGCAAAATAATTTTAAATTTTGGTAGTATGTATACAAAATATTTGAATTTTTTTCAAATAATGGTAAAAATTCTTGTATTTCCAAGTATATTAATAATAAATTGATGCAATGTTTGACAATAATTTTCTAGCATTTAAAATTATAGTTTATTGTGTAATGTTTGATATTTCTATCTCTCCACAGGTAGATTATATTTTGTATTCTAATATTTAAGACTTTAGAATAAATGTATTAAATTATTGATTCTTTAAAGTTATCATTATTCTTTGTATTTTTGCAAGGAGAACATAAAAATTCCTCAAATGTCTTTAATTTTGGCTATAAATTTTAACTTATAAAAAGCATTCAAATCATGATTTCCTTTCAAATTGAGTTATAATATTTAGTTGTTTTATCCAACTAAGTTTATCATAACTCATAAAAGATCTTATTTGTAAAGTTTCTCATTGCATTGGAATAAAAAAATATTGAAATTTTCTTTATGTCAAAGAAAAGTATTATCGTTACACCCGCGTAATTGCGAACATATGTGTTTATCAAATGTTTTTCGCATGGATTCTTTTCATTTTATTTTCCATTTACTTTACATTCTGACGTCAGAGCTTAAAAAAGTGGAAATTCAGTAGCTGTATTTCAGGTTGCATGATTGGTTATTTATACAGATTAATTTAATTTAGAAAGCATTTTTTTTCCATTTATCGATGAAACTTAAATCACTAAATAATGTATGAACTTAAGTAATCTTAAAATTTGATATGAGTGTAGTTAGTAGTATTATTTTTAAGAGAGTATTTTGATTTTAATAATAGTTATTATAATAAATTTTAAGATACATTTTCAGAAGAGTTTTAAGTGCTCAATCTCATACATTATTATAATTAAGAAAAAACCCATGATTTAAAGATTATGTAAAGTTGTGGAAGAAAGAAAATAAAAATATTTTGATCCATCCAAATGGATAGCAAGATGATACATTATTTAACCAACTATACCAATTAACGCTTTTTTATAAATCATGAAATTAAAAAAAATGACTGTATTATGAACTCAAAAATAATGCTTATACATTAAATAAATTAAACATTATGTGCTTCATTTTATTAAAAGAACGTTCCTATTTTTTACTTTGATTTGAAAAATATCAGAGTAGTATTCATTTTCATAAGTACATTTTTTTCTATAAAACCAATACAAAGATTTAAGTAAATAAGGCCTCATTGCTTATGAAATTATGTAATTTTTTGCATCAAAAATGATGAGCAAATATAAAACATTAACATCTTAAATATTCTATCTAATTAATAATGTACAAAATAAGCTGTACATAACTAATAAGATGAAATGTATTATTGTGCAGTACGATAGAATGGAAAGAGAATCAAATATTTTGCAATGTAATGAATATTTTTAATGCAAAATATCAGGGATGTTACTTAGAAAATACTCTAAAAGAAATATGTAAAAGATCTGTAACATATTTACATTGAATTCAAAAATATTTTGAATTGTAAGTGATTTTGTTTCTCCATTCTTCTCTGGTAATTTGAAGTGCATTTTAATTTATATTGGTATTAAATTACAACCTTTAAATATTAAAACACGTTTATTTAAAGGTTGCTGTCAGATATAATACATTAAAGATTATTTCAGATATTTATACCTGTGCACTTCTTACTTATTACTTTCAAGTGAATACTTCATTTGCTGAAAAGTAATTTTTTTATTTCATCCTCAGTTGATAAATTCCAGTATTTATTAATTATTTATTTTAATTAAAAAAGAAACTTTTCTATTAAGTCGACTTAAAACTTTAATGAATTTTGCAACGAGTGTTATATAAATTAACCTTTAAGTGCTTAAAAGCCACAGAAGAAATATAACAATAAAACAGTTTTTTAAATGAAAAGATGTTTTCCTATATTTTTTGCAAGGATATCAACTGAATATTTAAGCATGGCAAAGATATCTATATTTTAAGAATTATTGCTGCTAATAACTTATAAAGATTCATAAATTTTAATGTACTATTTTCTTAAGTAATATCTATTATCTTTATTTTTGGTATTACTTTTTTGCGAAAATTTATATAATTGAGAGCTTATTATGTATGTGTAAAATCTCTCTCTCTAGTCCATATACATATAATCTAATAGAAATTTAAGTGAATTTTTATTATTAGTTAAGGAGTTCAGAGCTATTATCAATAAATGTTTATATACGTAATTCTTGTGAACTCATGTTGTATCGATGAAATATGTATGCACTGTTGAGTAAATAACATTCTATGAGATGAAACTGAATATTCAGTTTCAGTTCAAAAAAGCTTAAATACTTTTGTCGACCACATGGACGTTATTTATAAATCGAAATGTGATATAGCTTCCAGTAACATATTAATATAATATGACCAAATAAATAAAATAACATTGTCTTATAGTGTTGCATATCTCTATATTTGTAAAATATTATACATTATTATAATACTAAAATTAATTGCATTTTTATAATAATTCCATATTTATACAAAGTTTTAAAGTTTATTCTTAGACGCTTAATTTGAGAGTGCTTGACATAAAATATTAATAGACATCAGATATTAACTGTGATTTCAAAAACTATATAAATGTCTTCGAATTTATATAGAACTTCGGTTAATATTTTAAATTACTGAAAAGATCATTTTTGTTATTCATTAAAAATGAAACATTATCATCTCCATGTATTTTACATTTTAATAAATGTTTACAACTTCGAAAAACAGGTCACATTTTCAAGTACCATGAAAAGTCTTAAGTATTAAACTGTTATCGTTCATGTAGTTGGGAGTTAACATTTTATTTACTTATATAATCCTCAGTTCCATTTTCATTGTAAATTTTTGTAACGCGAATGCATATTCAAGTTAAAAAGCTTCATAAAGATATTAAAACTTAACATCAGAATATATACATAATTTAAATAAATAAATATCATAAAATTATTATATAAATTTTTAATCAGTTTATTGGAAAATAAAGTCTTATTATTTTTGTTTTCAAAAGAAAATATGAGCAAGCAAAAAATTTATTTCACGCAAAAAACACTCATGTTTTAGCAAACTGAAATAGGATAATATTGAGCATACATTTGAAAAAAACTTTAAGTTCTAAGGGAAAGATTTGTTTTCTGTTATTATTTTTCTTCTCCTTAGTTTTCCTTTAACCAAAGTGCTCTCATTACATTTTAATCATTTAGTTGCAGTGTTCCCTAGAAAGTCGTTTTAAGTGCAACGTTTAGAGATTTCTCCTTCTGCAATCGTGAAAAATAAAGGAGAAAGCTAGAAATATCGAGTAAATGAGAAATTATATCGTTGATTTTTCCCTTCGGTCCGCTTGCCTAGCGGCGAGAACGTGCCCGTCGCGTAAACGATCATGAGGACCAGTGCGGGCAAAAACTAACGATGCCGATTCCTTTCTTCAGTTGTTATAACTATTTATTGTGCTTTTTGGATTCTCAATCCTTCCTTTAATGTTGTGGGAAGGTATGGCCCTCCCCCTGCCACACTAGTCACCCCTTTCACTATCAGACAATCCTCTACAGCGCCGTCTACTGGGGGTCTTTCAATCTCCACTGCCATTGACGCTCCGAGAACAGGCGAGAGCACGCGTTTTTCTTCCTCGTTCTCCCATAAGGCGCGCAAAATCGGTGAGGTGCACCTTTGGAGAGGCGTTAGTCCTCCCCAAAAAAGGAAAAGGTCCGGAGTGGGAAAGATACTCCGGGGTCCCATCTTTGCTGTAAGTTTTTCTTCAAAATTTTTCGTATAAAGAGATGAGTTGTCTTCATTTGTTTACGCTCTTTGAGACCTCGTGTCTGTAGAAAAAAATTAGGAAAAGAAAAGGAAGGCATATTGGGACACCGTTGCATTTTTTTATAAACTCGCCCTTATGCACCAAAATTAAGAATGCAGAGAAGAGATCACTATGGAGGCTGTCGTCTTTTTAGGTTCTATTGGATCTTCGCCCTCATTGCAAGTAAGTCCTAAAAAAAACTTTCCTTTATTTCGAGTTCAGTTGCACAAGAAAGCTCAGTATTTTATGGCTTGAAGATAAGTTATTAAATTCAAAGCTCAAAAATCATAAATACCCTAACACAAAACAAAAACTTGACAATTTAAGCTTTCAATATTATTTATTATAAGAAAATTACAAAATTTTAGCAATTTTTTTCAAATGAAGTTTCAGAAATTATTTGGGTGATTAAAATTTAGTTCCTATATCTCATAAAAAAGTGTGGCCAGTATCTATTTTCTTTTGTTCGATAATCTTACACATCAATATACAAATGTTTTAAAAATATTATTAAGAAAATTAGATTTATTATAAAAAGTAATACATTTTTACAGAAGTCTGAGATTGCGCAAACAGTAAATTAACTGCTGAAGTAGAATCAATTAAAAATTCTAATGTACTAGTGATATAAAGATTTTATTAGCATTATATATTTCATTTGAAAATGCAGCAATTTTGAGAAAAGATAAAGATTCAAAGTAATAGAAAAAGATTTAAAAGGGAGTATGATATTTGCCATTTTAACTGGGCTTCCTTGTGTATCCAAAGCAATATATTTTGAATATTGCTGAATTTACAATACTAAGAAAAACTAAATTAATGATGATATTGAATATCGAGAATGAGTTAATAATGAAAATTAAGTCAAGAAATGTAAATGTGCTTTTAGTACAAATGTATCCCACAAGGTTTAAAGTCAAACCAATTAAAATATCTTAAAAAAATGATTTTTTAAGAAAGAAACAAAGAAAAAAGTATCTAAAATTAATTTTGTTAATTTGTGTTGCTCAACAAATTAAGGAATTAATTATATGTGATGAAAACGATGCGCAAAAGGTTCTTATTTTTTTATCTTATAATGTTTACTATTTGCATTGATAGAAGAATAGCATTCTTCTGCATATGGTTAATGGATAACGAATAGTTTGTCGATGTGCTCCAGACACGATGAAGGTACTTTAAGTCTTATATTTTGCTTTTCCTTGGACGGAATAGAAAGTTATATAATGTAAGGAGTATACACTCTTAATTGGATAATTATTTTAATAATTATTGTTTTTGTGTCACTAAATATATATGGATTTCTAATTTACTATTTTTGATAATTTTATTACTATATATTATTATTTTTACAAGTAAATTAATGAAACGCGCTTGCTTAATTAAGATTAATATATATTATACTTAATATTTTCCTCAAAATTTTAAAAACATGTGCAATAGGGTAATATTGCACCACTTCTTAATGATTTATGAATATTTATAAAGAGCACATTTCAAATTTATCTAAAATTAATGATTACTATATTTTAAAATAACTTAAAATTTTCATGCAAACAAAAGAAAAATTGCAGGTTTAATTTTATGTGCCTATTTATTTCTGAGAATTATGTGAATATATTTCCAGTTATATGGCAAATGAAAGAGTATTTTTAATATATTTCTCCGTGAGTAATTTTTTTTGTAAAAGAGATTATATATAAAAATTAATCTCTGACATTTTTATTAAATTAAATCACAAAAATGTTTTAAACAATATGCATATTTTGAATCTATTTTTTCTTTTTCTTAATATTTTCATTAAAAAAATGGTTTCAAGGGAATAAGTAAGTGTTAAATATTTAACATATTATATTATAAAGCACAGTGAATTTATGATAGCAATGATAAGTATTATAACTATATTTTACAAATATTACTAAGTCAATTCAGGTAATTTTAACTTATAAAATACATCTTTGTAATTTAGATCTTTCTTTTTTGTACAAATAAATTTGATAAAAAGGGATTTTATTACGTTTAAATAAAAATCCATTTGCTTTGTTGGATTAAAATAATTTAATGAAATTATATATGCTCACCAAAAATTTCTTGTACCACCAATTTGTATGAAATAAACTCATTTATATTGCTATTGTGTATTCATATAAACAATATGCAAAATTAAAACTATCTCCTGAAAATAATATTGAATGAACACCATGAAATGTATACATATGTAAGGAAATACAGATTGTGTATTTTTCAAGAGCTATCTAAAACTGGAATTTTCAGAAGGACAAATTCATACAATGCTTTAATTTTTGATGTATGATCCTATTAATTTTATCTAGCTATTTTCTGAATGAACTTAGCAAATATATCCCACTGTTCAGTTAAAATTATTTTTTAAGTTATGGGTTGTTTAAAATGTTGGAATTATATTTTGAAATACATTTAACCATTGGAGACAGAAATATCATAACTCTCCAAATTCCAAATTTATAATCTTGATAACTTCTGAAACATGGCTACACTTAACTATTTAACGATAAGGTAGTAATTCTCCTGACAATTTAAAAAAAATTTATACAAACTTTGGATTTTTGGGGTATTTATTAATTAAAAATTTGATATTGCAAAAATATTAAGGATTTAAAGTATGAAAGTTATTTAATGTTCAGTGAATGAAGTATTATAGCATAAAATGTTTATGAAAGGATATCTAGTTGGGCAAAACGAAGCTTAAAGATAATAATGGGTAAACGTTTAAAATATTAGAGTATATATGAATTATTCGCAAGTATTTAGCACAGAAAGCTATATATGTATAATATTTTACTCTGTAAAGTAGCTTAAGTAACTATATCGATAATCTAGGTTTTTCGATCCGCAAAGCAATATTCGTGTACAGTGCATTTAAAGTTTGAAGTACTGATTTTTTTTATCTTTTTGTAATAAAATATTTCGACCGAGGACAATGGCTTTATATATATATATATATATATATATATATATATATATATATATATATATATATATATATATATATATATTACAATACATATTCAATGTGTTTTGTAATTTTATGCACTATGTCACTATGTTTGATCTATCATGATAAGTAAATCACAGAGATTAATATTACGTTTTTCATTCAGCTGTTAAGCTGATTTATTTGAGTTAGTATATACGATTTTAAACATGAAAATATGCGTAAAACCTGAGGCCTCATTTTCTCTGTAACTCTTTAGATACTTATAGGTGAGAAATCTCTTAAAATATGGAAAAACATATTCTATTGTTTCTTTTCTAATACAACTTCCTCTGGCTTGGAAAATAAATACGTAGAAAAGTACGCAAAAATTTACTTTTTTTCATGAACTGTGTGATAAAGAAATAGCAAAATATAAATTATCCAACATTAATTCATGAATTCTGATTAAATTACAAAACAATATTTTATTTTCTTGCGTTGTTCAAAACTAGACTTTGTGATAATTGCAATGGGTTAAGCAGTAAATTAAACATTTTTTAATAAATTCAGTAGCATGTGGAAATATTGTTATAAATGATTCGTATGGATTTTTTGAATAATTATTGCAATTCCTTTAAATTTTTATTTATTTTACGAAACTCATGCAAATAGGGATTATTTGTTTAATCTTTAAATTAAATTTAATCTACCTTTTTTAATTATTCATAAAAAACCCATGATTTACTTATATTTCTACATATTCATGAAAATTAATATAAGTTCATTACAGCACATAGACACAATTATTTTTATGGGGGAACCAATTTTTTTAATAACTATAAAACTCTTAATGATCATAAAGTATCAGTTACATTACTTCAGAATTAATTATTGTAAAATTAAAAACAATTTCTCTCACTAGATTAATGAGTATATGTTTATAGATACTTGTTTATGTACAGAGTAGTTTATTTTTAGTAAAGAACATAGAAAATACAAATTAATTATAAAATAAAACGTGATACTTAAAGTTACCCATTTATTTTAAAATTAATTTTGGTCATATAATGTGTTATTTTTTTAAATAAACGTGAAAAAAATGCTCCACAATTTTTATCTAATATTATATGGTACAGTTGACGTGCGTTTATGCAAAATTTCTTTATTTATACTGTGATCTTTAGCATATATAAATTTAGAATGAATTCTCTGACGACAAATTTTAAAAATATAGTTTGTAACAACAATGATCGAAGCTACTTGGCAGTGTCTACAACTTTATTTTGAGGAAGATTTTTAAAGCATTACCTAAATATCGTTGATACATCAGATCATAACAGTGGAATTGTAAGTTCACAAATGCAAAAAAAAAAAAAAAAAAATTTTTAGACTAATACAATTATATTGTTTGAAACAAAATTAGAAAAACTAACAATAAAATGAAAAATACTGTATTACTAAGCAATAGCTATACATGAGCTTAAAAATCAAAAATGCAAGAGCAAAGAAGTATAATAAAGAAAGTTTAAAAAATAGATAGATACTTTAATTATTTGGAACGATCTGAAAATAGGAAAAGTACTTTCGGAATAGCAGATTTATAGATCTAAACGATAAAAGATGTATTGATTGGAAATGATGCAAGACATTTGATATGCTGAATTGAATTATACTGTAAAATCAAATAATTATCTCTCCTGTTTTACATGTAGTGCATAAAATTGCCAATAAAAATTTGGAAAATACTGCCTCATTTATGTATTGCCGTTATTTTCAATTCCTTTCCAGCCATCCCTATTGGAGTTTGATCAGAAGCTTATACTTGCGGCTACTTACAATTTATTATTTTAGTTTCAAGCATGTTATTTTAATGACGAACTGCATGATGCCTTGCTTTATCTTACATTAAAAGAAAGTAGCTATCAATGGAACATTGTAAGATACGAGATGAGGTCTCAATTGCTCTGGTCTTGATACATTTGAGCTGTCAAAATGCCATTCATAATGATATGCATGCCCATAAATCCATAATTAATGCATGTCTATAATCAATGATGATTCCAGCTCATACCCTCGACCTGTAATACAATTTTTCTAGATTTCCCTTCTTCTATATGATCTTTCCCGAAAGAAAGTCGGATTTTTATCGCGTTTATATAATATGTCATGTCTCATGTCTACTCTAAGGTGTACTTAGACTCATTAATAAATAGTAAATAATAGCAATCATTTGGAATCCAATCTCAATGTCCAGCAACTCATTCGTTTCGATGAAAACGTTGTCTTGAGGCTAATGGAGCACATTATTTGCTTAAAAGCATAGCGGTACTACAATAATGAAACATATTTAGATTGTTTGCCTTTAAATTCTTGAGGAAATGTTTTTATTACTGAGTAGCGTTGTCAGTTCTGTTTCAGTCAGATAGTAAATAAGTTTGACGTTCATAAATTGCTCTGGTATCATGTGAGCAACATTTATTTGATTGATCTCTAACATTTCTGTTTTCTCAAAATTGATTCTAAACCATGAAATTACATTAATAGCCATTCCACTAGCATCTTCTAGACTTTTTGTATTCCCCACAATCGAAGCTTTGAGTTAATAAGCCAAGCATTAGATTTTGATAAATCATGTTACTGTGACACTCTAAAGTTACCTTTCTTCAAAACAAAAGTTGAATAATTCAATCAATACAGACGGTGAGTAAATGAGCATTTATGAAACCAAAATATTTATACTGTAAAATTATTTTCTTGATTCTGATAGCATGATATACGTTTGCAATATAAAGCTTATTATACTTATTGACATTCTAATGATAGTTAACAATGTGAATATTTGTAAATTAAGGCCATGTGCTCTGATTTTAGAAATATAAATAAATAATTTGATTAGCTTTTATCGGAATATTATGAAGATTGATCTCCAGCAAGGAACTTTCCTAATATTAATTATAATTTTCTATGCAAATAGTGGGTAGTTTAAATAACTAATTATTGAAAAAAATTAATAATTTCTATTGTGAAATATTTATGTAAGAGCATGTCCCATTCTCAAAACAATGGGATTTTTCACATTACATTGAGAAACCATAGTGCAATCACGCATAAAGAGTGAGATAAACTAAAAGTGATTTTAGTTTATTCTTTAACTAGTCCTCTTAAGAGTATTTGATGTTTACAAGGAAATCTATGACTGGAGTAAGTTACTGTGCAATAATATTCAATTCAAAGAGCCATAAAAAAAAGTTGAAAAGAATTAATTGGTATGTGTAAGGAAGTTTGTAAAAGGAAGTTTAGAGGGAAACTAAACTTTTTAGGATTTATTTTAAAATTTGAGAGTGTTTTCTCAAGTGGAATCTTTTAATCAAACAGACATTCCCCACTTTGGTATTTTTATCACGTATAAATTCAACGTTTAATATTTCTCAAACTCAATATGAAATAGGTTTGGTTTGTCGCTCAACGGTAATTTTTTGCACACAAGGGCTAATTAGACCGGGACCTATGGTTTAAAGTGAATTCCGAACCACTACAAACATCCATGCCGAAGGTGGGATTCGAACCCACGAACTGTGGAACCGAAGGCAAGAGCGCTAACCATTCGGCTGCCAGCTCGGCTCAATTTGAAATAGAACTTTCGATTCATTGAATAAAATCATGAGAATGTTTTTTTAGCCAATTCAGCAAAATTAAATACTTACTTTATACCAAGAAATTGCTGTTTTTAAAGATGGAAATGGTGTATCAGACAAATTTTTTTTATAAAATATATAACTGAATATTTCAATCTATATTAATAACAAAAATGTCTAACTACAAATAAAGCCTTTAATGAATATAAATTTTATCTAAACCATATGCGCTTAAAATGAATTTCATAAAACACAGATCATATTTTATAAAAGATGATGCCATAAGTCAAATTATGCAGAATTAATTTTTGCTTTAAAATCCACAACAATTTGCTTTTTTAAAACTATAAATTCGTATACATAATTTTATCTTAAGTATCCAAAAATTGTTACTGTAAAAATAATTTTTATTGTGATAATTCCTTGTGTATTTCTTAAAATATCAGTAGGAGATACATTACATTATATTTAAAAAATAATAAAGTGTATGGCATATTCCTCAATGGAATACATAAAAAAGTGCTTGAAAAAGTATCTAAAGAAAAATATATTAAAAACTATCGAAAAATATATCCCTATAAACCTTTTTATTTATTTAAAATTATAATATAAACATTTTATTTCTTGATTATCGAAGATAAGCTGTCATAAGTATAAAATTTCAAAATTTTTAAACCTACAGAAGAATTTGAACTTAAAGGAGACACATCGTGACACTTTTAAGATTATACTTCTAGCTTAAGACATACCATTCCGCCTGTCAATGAACAATATCAATCTGGCATATTTGCTCCTTTCGATATTTTTCTTTAGAAAATACGCACTTCTCGCTAATTTCCTACTTAATAAAAGCACTCCCTAAGCAAACACAATTCATTGAAGTTTGCGTTAGTTGTCCTAGATTATATTTATCTTATAACTCCCACTCTTTTAATGCGAGTAGTCAGTGATTTGTGTGTATGCTCTGATTCGAAATTTGATGGGGAATTAAAAAATATTTATGTTTAATTTTTCGGTGGTACTAAATTTCTAATAAACACTGATACATTATTATTGTATATTAATTTAGAAAACTGAGTGAGTTTTCACTCATATTAAGAGAGATATCTTAAATATATTATTACATATTGAATAATACAAGCAAATGTTTATTGGTAATTATTTTCATAAATTTATTTCAGTAATTCACAGAATTTTCTATTGAGCTTAATTTTTCATGATTATATTTTATTTTGTTGGTTGTTTATATGCTCATGATTATTATTTGTCTCAAAGATAGATATATAAAATTCTCGGGAATTTTGGTCCACGGGAATTTACTCGCGAATTTTGAAAAAAAAACCCAGGAATTTAGGGGAAATATTTGAAATTTTGAAGGAATAAACTCAACTAATAAAAAATTTAATAGATTGTTTTGTCTTAAAGAGAAGTGATGTAAACTACGTAAATATCAAAACGAATGTCTATTCTGTCTTCTAATATGAAAGTTAATTAGTTTCGCATTGATAAAAACAAAAATACTTGTTAAATAAATAAAAATAAGGAATTAATATTTAATAAAAAATATCAAGATCTGTCTCTCAGAACAGTCTGAGTAAATATCGATTTTTCCATGTTTCTTTTGTTATAAACTCAAGCTGAGAAGAAAAAAAATCTTCAACATTAATTTTTGAAGTTATTCTTAAGGAGTCATAAACGGAAAATTGTTTTTTTCATGGACAACTTTCTATTACGGTAATTAATAGCAGAAATCGTAAAATATAAGTGGAGTCTTATTTATTTAAAAAAATGTCTCAAAAAATAAAATAAAAAAATCTAAAAATTTTTAAATCATCTGAAAATTTTCAATTTCAAGGTCTTCAAAATTTTCTGAATTTTAAAATTTCAGAAATAAATAAATCGGGTTTATTCCTGGAAATAAACCCGTTTTTTTTTCTCCTTTACATCACTAATAGCAGTCAGAAAGTTGGGTATGTAATTCGTAGATGTCTTTTGATTTAACTTACAGAAACTTCAACGCTTAAGAAACTAAAGTATGGCAAATCTTTTCAAATATTGTTAATTTTACTTGATCAGAGTGTTGGATTTTTTATTACGTATTTAGTTACAACCCAATGGTAAATTTTTATTATCACTTTTATAAACCCTTAGAGTGAATCCTGAAATATGCTAAATATTTTCCTTTTATACAGTTTGGAAATGTTTGTTAAAATTTTCTTATAATTGTAAATAATATATAATCTGATAGTTTCATGAAATATTTTGAACTTTCACATGTAACGAGAATGTCACACTTGTAAAATTAAAAAAAAAAGATTTATGAATGAACACAGCCACTGTGTTTATAGAATACAAATGTTCTTTTGAGAAATTCATTATAAAATGTAAATATTTGCTATAATTTAAATGACTTATTACGGTTGAAACAGTAACAATAATTACCTTTGATTATGTCTTGTTTGCCAACCGCATTATCTGTTTCTTAAGATGAACAAAGTCTCAGAAGAGCTTAAGATAACCAATTCATGAAGCTTCCCCATGCATAAATTATTTTTGATTAAAGTACTTGAGAGGTCAAATAATTTCACTTAAATGATTCCATAATTTCACAATGCATCACTTCCTGCAAGTCACGTTAGCACCCAGAATTAGTTTTAAAAATTCATTAAATGGTGATTCTCTATATAACTGAGTTAAAATGTCATTTAAAGTGTTCTAGAATTTTTACTCGTTTCAACGAAAGTATGCATGCTAACAAATTCTTCATTTATTTTATAAGGCAAGAGAAAAATACAATGTCTTTAACTAATTTGCACTGCTGATGCAAAATTTACACAGTGAGAAATTTTATAGAAATTAAATAATTAAATATCAGTAATTAAATAAGCAATTAATAAATAAATTTTTTGCTAATCCTATATATGATATTACTTTTTATAAGAAATTAAATGAAATTGAGATAAGAATTAGATATATAATTGCATATATGTTTAATAATAATTTACATTGATTAGAACATAAAATAGTGTTTATCTAGTATATAAGCTTTCAATATTATAAAATGATTTGTTGAATAATTTTTTTACGTTAAAACATTCTCCGATTATTTAAAAACTATATTTTAGAATTATATGAAAGTGTGTACATACACGAAATGTAACACCTAAAAAAAGTTTTAAATGTCAAAAAGACGAAAAATGTTTATTGTCTTAAAATTTTCACCTTAACATTTCCAGGTAAATGCACTAGATTAGAAATTGATGTAAATTTATTTTCTGCAATAATAATTTATTTAAATTGTATTTTAAATCGAGACTTTATAATATTTTGCGTTAATCAAAAAATAATTGACATATGTATTCTTCTGTAAATTATTAAATATGTACCATATATCAAAGTTAAATTCTTTGGCTTAAAATATCTCGTTAATATACAAATATCTTGCTAAGATAAGTATTTTTAATACTTTATAGTGGGAAATAGTTTTCCTATGTTTTAGTTGACTGTTCTTAATATTTAATAAATTCTATGTTGAATCACTATTTTAATGCCCGTAATGCTATCTAGTTTATACTAAATTTACTGAATAAACAAGGAAAAATATTGCGATCAAATAAAATTTTCTGTTTTGTTTCAAAATTATATATATATATATATATATATATATATATATATATATATATATATATATATATATATATATATATATATATATATATATATATATATATATATATATATATATATATATATATATATATATAATTTTGTCAATACATAAAACATACTAGAAATATATATATTGAATACTCCTGTTGATAAAAGTAAATATTTCAAAAGATCGAATGAAGAAGTAATTTCTTAACTAATTCCAATGAAAAAAAACTTAGATGCACAAGATTGACATTTTTTCTCCCGTTCATCTTATTTTTCTTCATACTTTCTATTTCCCCGAAGGTGCTATTTTATTGACAGTCACTTACACATTTCTGAAGGTTTTGTTCTGCTTATACAAGCATTTTTCAGAAACATCTATTTTTGCCATATCTCTAGCGAAAACGCTGAGGTTTCTAAGCTTCTTGTGGGAGATGGTTTTCAAATTGAATAAATCTACTTTCCAGATCTATTTTATAGCAATATCTGATTGTCATTTTTGACACAAAAGTTTCGAAAGAATAGAATTTATAAATTATAAATGTATTACATTCATGCTCTACTTTTGACATTCTATTATTAAAATAAAATGCTAACGGGAAAAATGAAGAGTTTTTTAATTTGTAAATTTTTAAATATTTTGTTATAAATAATAATTGCTATTAGAGAGAGAAAAATAACATCTGTAACATAATTAAGATCACATTTAAGATTTTTAATACCAAGAACCTTGAAACGACATTGGTTAATTTAAGAGTGATACAAAATTAGAAAATTTCTTATAACGAAATTTAATTTACAGAATAAATTACAAATAAAATTCAGAAGGTATTATTTTGAAATATGATTCTAATAACAATTAAGCTCAAATTGTATATAAAATAAGTTCAATTCAAATTGTCATTGTAAGTTAACTGATATTATTGAACTTAAATCAATGGCTATGGAGGATATTAAGCTTCTCAGAAACGCGCAAACATTTATAAATGCATAAATCAAGCATATATAATTTTAAAATACTTGTATTTGATTTTTAATAACAAATAAATTATAAAAAGTCATAATTATAAATTTAATAATTTCATTTTTAATGTAACATTACCATTCTACGTTTAGTATATTACAATACTTGATGTATTTTCAACATATTTTATGCATTTTCATAAAAATGATCTACTTTACGTTATCACTCCCCTAAACAATAGTCCTGGAAACTGAATATCATTGCTCTGGTCTTTAGTTAAAAAAATCGTGAGTTCGATTCCCATCCTGGACATAAAAACAAAGAATTCACTTTGAACCATTTTTATCGGTGCATAGTGTCAGTAGTAGTTTCACATTCTTCCTAATGGAACATTTCAAGTGTTATCCTAGCAATTCTTTGAAAGAATTGATACAACAACAACAACAGAATGCTGCGTTCTTTCTTTCCTTATAAATGTCTCTCGTTATGGGAATTTGAGATTTTCTAAGCTTTTTCTGAATTTCGTCACGAGTCAATTATCTATGAAATAGTTTAGTGCTAAGCGAATATATAATAAAGGCTTAGAAAAGTTTTACACTAATTTTTATTACCTAATGTATCATCATAGGTAAAAACTGACTATACAATGACCAACTCCCTCAACTCAAATTGAATCACTCAAATCATTACTTAGAATGTAGCGATATACTCATCTGTTGCCCTGTGTGTAAATCAAACGTTGAGTTCATTTAATATTTGAAAAAAAAATTATTGAAAACGAGCTTATGTATAAGTGAATTATTCCTATTAAAATATTCTTCCCAATAAACAAATACTTTGAAAGAATTTATCCGTTAGAGAACCGGACTTAAAAATAACATATAATTTAAGGTAAAAGAAAAGAAATTACTTCCAAATGAATTAAAATGTATTTTATTCCTGTGTCATTGCAAAAATATATATGATATTGTCAAAGATGCGTTAAAATTTTACAGATAATTTAAATTATAAGTAAATCTAATAGATAGAGAGTAGAACCAAAGCCGAACACAAATGTAACTTAATTTCTGAAATGAAACATTATGTAATAGTTAATACCACTTTCTAACTCTTCACGAAAAAAAGTTCTTTCATTAAAGAAAAATATAATAAAGCCTTTTCTAAGAGAGTTTTTATCCATTTCCATCATAATATCGCATAGTTCAATAGTTTTCTTTATCTATAAATAATAAGCTATCAAATTCCTGAAAGAATCTTCTTTTCATGGGAAAGAGACACAGGCACCTTCCTTGACGATTTGCTTCTCTTTGTGTCGAATGTTGGGCAGTCAAAGAATGGAAGGGGAGGACTCACTCTCACTTAATGGCTGATTCCTTAAGAAGTAATTTATATATCCATAGAAACAGATATTCATTACACGGACTATCCGTGGAAATCCTAGATGTCCATCACGCAAGGGTAAAGCGTTAATCGAAGCATTATCACCAAAGCGGCTTTTAGCAGGTGGGGACGGTCTGTTTGATCCTCTACCAATCGCATTAATATATATACGGGAATAGATTTCTAATTGCTGAGGGCTATCACCTCTAGCTTCTAAGGAATTTGTTCACAACTCATTTGAATCCAAATTATGATGGATAAGTGTAGATTACGAGTATTAGTCTGCACATAAATTACAAATATTTGTAGAAAATGTCCAAAAATGTAAAAGTATTTGCTTAGAAATCTTCTGTTATTTTCTTGTGTTCCCCGTGGTGTTAATTTCCAAGTGATCCATAGAATAGAAGAAATCAATACAAGAATCAAACTGTGCATAGGTTTTCATAGGAATGAGGGTATTAAATTGACTAGGCTTACTTAAAAATCGTTATTTATGTATATATAATAACATTTAAGAATATTTAATAATTCAAATTTTTTGAATATATATGTAAATCAATTTATTTTAGTTTTATTTTCAAATAATAATTAACTTGACCAGATATGATTGAATAATTTATAAAAAATCTGCATTTCATTAATAGATTTTTTGTAGCTTTTTTTTCTTAAGCAAAAATAAAAGTCTAGAGCGTGTTTAAATCTTCTGGTGTATTCAAATATTAATATGCTAACATTCGACACACAAAAACTGTTAAATACGAAATCTTATGCAACTTCAGTGATATATGATTAACATAATTTTAAATGTGACTAAAATTTTTATGTCATTTGTGATATATATAAAACATAAATTAATTATATTTAATTTATGTTGCTTTTGTAGATCTTATGGTTATGCTGACACATAATCTTTTATATCACAAACATGCAATAATCATATGTATATACATTTAAACTTTGCAGATTTTTCGCAACTGACATTTTTTTAATATTTTACTTCTCTTTTGTAGTTTTTCGGATGTAAGATTATCTGAAAAATATTTCTAAGAAAATGTTAATGTAAATATATATGAATTAGTTTGAAATTAATTAATTTTGTTATATGTTGAGGCATATTGCATAGCATTTAACAGTATTTTATATTCAAATTTTATTTTTAAGCAATTATCATTTTACTTATTTTGAAATGTAAAACACAGTACAATTGAAATGGAAATTATGTTTTAGTGAATAAATTGCTTTTCAATGATCAACGTAAACCATCATACATTTGTATGATGGTTATTTCATACATAAAGATTTAGCAATATACTCAAAATGAAAAATAATTTAAAATAATAATAAAATGAAATTACTAATGAATATACCATAAGTATTCAATTAATTATGAAAATTATATAATTTATTTATAATTAAAATTAATATTAAATTGACATACCTCATAATATAGTTAAACAAGCTGGAGTTCAGAAAAATATTTGTTATACACTTGAAAATAGTATTTAAGTACATTTTTTTCATAAAAAGTATATATAGAAAACTTGATTTAATATATTTTGATGAACTGTCCACTAAAATAGTTACTGCATATGAATTGTAGTATAATAGTGAGAAAAATAATTTTCAAATATGTAGAGAACAACTTTACAAACAAAGGCCATCGTAAGGCATTTGAACGTCTACTTTGTAATGCTTACTTAGAGAACATACATTAAATTGCCTTATTCCTTCGTCACAAGAGAGGAAATACCAAAATTTCTTGTAATCTCTTCGACACACTGCATACAACATAGAAAAGCAAAACCCACCTACTGGTGTTTATTCGCAAATAGTTTTGAATAGGTACTTACCTCTTCAGAGTGTGGTTACTGGTAGCCAACGGAAAATTTAATTGGAGCAATATCGAAATTTTCATGAAATTCTAAAAACTGGCACAAGTCTTTAAATATCAAAAAAACACAGCTAATATAAACATTCATAATATATATATATATATATATATATATATATATATATATATATATATATATATATATATATATATATATATATATATATATATATATATTTATATATATATATATATATATATATATATATATATATATATATATATATATATATATATATATATATATATATTATTTTCTAAAGTTAAATATTTTTTCAAAAGTCTTAAGGAAAATATTTATATTATATAAAACTAATGATACATACATACATATATATATATATATATATATATATATATATATATATATATATATATATATATATATACGATCAGATAAGAGAAAAGCATTTACTAGGTATACATAGATCATTCAGTATATATTATAATTATAGGGACGCATACAGAATTTTCTTATATTAAATGATTAAAACTTCATAGTAATTAATATTATTTCTTTTGCTGTTATTGTTAGCTATATTTATTAATGAATGCAATCATTTTAAATACCTTACAGAAAATACAATATATAGAATAAAACAATATTATGAATACATCACATAGTAATATATATAATATCCGAAAAGCTCATCTTGTACACAGTATGAGATATTTGAATTTTCCTTCAATTTTGTGCATCGAATATTAATTTGTATGGTGCATATATTACTTCATATATATGTGCTACACATTTCGTTTCATATGAATTGCACCTAAGCGAATAATATTTGTCAAAAGAATAGGCATTCGCCTTTCTAGCACGTGTTTCTTTGTGTTTTAATAAAGCTTCCACCCTGCAGTCTTAGAGCTTTGTTATTGCATTAATAAATGCACCCCGCCAAGTGTTCATTCATGACAACTGCATTGTAGCTAGTAGACGATGCGATGAATGTGTATCTAATGTCTTATCCAAGATTTTATTATAGATTGGTCCAGTTTGCGTTAACATTGTGACCGGAAGAAAAACCAGAACATAATTTACCCAGAAATGGTTCAAAGAAACTCAGATCTATTATTTTTGGTTAAATTGAAAGCCATGTCAAACTGACATATGTTTTCTTGGACAGGCGGTATTTATTTCAATTCATGAGAAGATAAAATTGTTAGATATTTCCTTTTCGTTTAAAAACTTGAAATAAATATGTTTTTGTGTTAAATAAAAAATAACTAGGGTGTACGTTATAATGTTATTAAAAGTTCTATTTCATGTTGATTTGAAAGAATTTTATTTGATAAATAGTAATGAAGTTATGTGATCAGGAATTTGTAAAATAAGGGAATAATAATACAATCTAATGGTCTATTGATTTTGATAAATCTATTTATATTACACTCCTATCCATAAATTAAGGATAATGCAAGTTCAGGCAAAGAAAGAGACAGAAGCAAAACAAATGTAACTTATTTGTGAAGTCTATTTATTAAACAAAAGGTAAAGAGCAAAAAATATGCCATATGTTTGACATCATTAATAAAAATTGTGATTTTTACTCCCTGAAGCAAATCTCAAAAAAGAACCTATTTACAAAAACCAATATAACATGGTTGGTATAATGGTTAATACACAGTATGCCACCCCAGACGATGCAATACAGGCCGTACAACGCCTAGGCATGCTGAGTATCAAATTATCGATCTGATCTTGGTGAATATTACACCACTCATAAAGCAATGCTCTTCGAAGTTCCGGTAGTCATGTGGGAGTGGGTTGACGGGTTGCAATTTTTCGGCCAAGTATGTCCCACACATGCTCTATTGGATTCAAGTCCGGAGAGTATGCTGGCCAGTCCATACGGGTGATATTTTACGATTGAAGGCATTTGTCTCCAATGTTTGTATGGTGAGGACGGGCGTTGTCATCCATAAAAAGAGATTCTGCACACATGGTGCTCCGAAACAAACGTACATGTTGTTCCCGAATGACATCCAGATAGATGTGGCCTGCCATGGTTATATTCTGAACATGCAGGTTAGTTCTTGAGCCCAGAATAATTCCTCTCCAAACAAGCAGTCCTGCACCATCATAACGGCGTCGTTCAATGGTATTCTCTTGGTAACGGGTACCTGGCCCTCTCCATATGAAAGTCCGGCGATAATCAGACCGAAAGAAACATCACTCAAGACCACTGTTGAGGTGTCCACAATGCATGCTTTCTACTCCAGGCTAATTACAGGCATCAGTGACTTGCGGAAAGTGGAACACAGGCCTACGAACATATAGACCAATGTGCCCTAAGCGTCTGTGCACGGTCTGCCTTGAAAATGTCGTACCGGTAACTGAAGAGAGCTGACGAGACGGGTTTGATGCTCCGTCTGTTTCTTTTGGCAGTAACTGATAAATATCGGTTCTCATTCAGCGTCGTAACTCGGGGGGCGACATTTGCTGTAACGTCTACTCACATTATCATCATCTTGGAACCGTTGCCAAATCCTGGAGATGACACTCTGGGCAATTCCAAGCTCCTCGGAAACTTCCAGTTGGGTACGCCTACATTCCAGAAGGCCGATAATTCTACCACGTAAAACATCATCCAAATGCTTCTTTTTTGCCATAACTAAGCGGTTATTGCACTGAAAGGCTTTTAAAGCGCTTGTGAACAATTTTACTTCTTTGCAACCATTTTTTATATACTTTTCTCTTACACTCTCGTCATTGTGACGTACTATCGGCGCCACCTGGTGATTTCTTGTAATTTGCATTTTATTCTTCAAGATTGTGTGATACTTCTATATGTGAAATTTTTATTTTAGAGTTCAATTTTTGTGTTATTTTGAATCATCCTTAATTTATGGACATGAGTGTGCCCCCCCACATATATATATACATATATCTTCCTTTCATATACCTTGGCATATATTTATGTAAGTACGTGTAATTATGTAGCATCAAAATGCTTTATAAAAATTAAATAATTTAAAAGGAATGTTATTAATGTTGATGCTTAAGGTAAATTATCAGTAAGTGAGAAGTTGTAAGATTTTAAAAATAATGAGAAAATTTTGACTTGAAAATATACTGCTTGGAAAAGAAAAATTGACAAATAAATTATTGCATTGGTTGAGTAAATTGTTGAGATTTAAAACTATGAGAATTAATATTAATTAATTTATGAAAGTAATAAGTTTGCAAGTGTGTGTGTGAGAGAGAGAGAGACAGAATTGAATTACACATTTTTTATCATATTAGATAAGAACATTACAATATTGCATCTATAAAGTATTCTATTCAGATTCAAAGAATTTAAAAATAATTCTGACGTCATAAATTTTAAGCCTTTTTTGACTTTCACGTCTATGAAATAACCTGAAACATAAATTTAAAGAGGAGATGCTATGTCAGTTTATCTTTAATATATTATTTTTAAACTCTCTCTCTATCTCTAAAACTTCATTCAATTCATGTATCTGCTTATCTAGGTTTAGGGAAATATATAATTTTATTTTTTTATTTTATTTATTTAGAATTTTTCTCTTATAAATTTTTTTAAATATTTTTAGAGTCTTAGCAGTACATGCATATATTGTAACCCCATTTAATTATAGAAATGTCATTGGAAATAGTTTTATTATTATGTGCTAAGGTTTACATAATACAACCGCACTTAAAATATCTCAACAGAATATATAATTAAACAAATTCGTGTGCTTCGTGACCACAACGAAAAGGGATATTTGAAAACAATGGAATGAGTTTTGAATTGTGTATGTCTTGGTAGAATTTGCTCTAGTGTCCACAATGTAATTGTAAATTGATTAATTAAATTACACTATGCAAATTCACACTAATAATTAAATTAAAAAAAAATTAGCTTTAAAAATTATTATATCAACATCTTAAGCCATTTTCATGTATATTTAAAATATGATACTTAATGCAACATTGCATAAAATGACACTTAATTGTAAGACTTCTGAACACAGTTTATGTCTTTCAATAGGACTATTGATAATGGCTCTATGGATGGACCGCACAACAAGATAAAATATCTCATACTGTCAGGTTAAAACTCTCACGGGCGAATATACAGAAAATAAAATAGCCTTATCCAATTTAAGCAGTGATGGTCCTGCGTTCTTCAGATGGAATTCTTTAAGGCTCAATTCTAACTGTTAACCAACTTTAGATGATTGTTGCATCTCTTCTTTCTGTATGCCATTCTGTATGTAGTACATGTTTTGCAACTTTTCCGTTTTGTGATACTTTAATATGCACATATCATATGAAAATTTTCTTTCGGAAGACATTTCCACGATGAATGTTCTAAAAGTCGCTGTCAGCAGATTATGCTAGAAATTAATTAGCTGCATAATATTTCTTCTATAATATTTTGATAAATTCTTCTATAATCATCTATATAATTCTGATAATATATTTCTTCCAAAAACATAATTTAAACTTTTCCTGGTAGAATAGTTCTGGTTTTATTTATAATGAAAAGAAATCATAGTGTCAGTAAAATTATAAAACTAATTCCCATGGTTGTTACAATCATATATTTCAAGATTTCTTTCCATGACTTCCATAATTTTTTTACACTAAAATTGTGTTAAGTGTCTTACCGCTTAATATTTACTTAAATGCTCATTTTAAACTTTCTAATATTTAAGCTCTTAGTTTGAAATGTTCCATGTTATTTCATTGAGACTTATCAACATTCAATTAATTGGTCTGTTTAATTTATGGACAATTATTGATGCATAAGTACAGAATTTTAATCATGTACATTTGAAAAATTCAAATTTCGTAGTAAAAAAATCTGTATGATGTATCGGAGGATCTTAAAGACATGCTTATTATTTCAAAAGAAATTTATTTAGAAATAAAAAAAGATGATGATAATATAAATAATGGATAGAACCTAAGCAAAAACACTTGGATTGAGCAAACAGACGTCATTTCGTAAATAAAGAGATTAAATGTTATTTATAAAATATTAAGTCCATGTTGAACAAGGATCAGTATCACATCTGGTATAAAGCAGGAAACTTAAAGTACAAAGAATTAGATCAAGAAACAAACAACAGGATTTATCATCTGTTTGCAACGTAAGAGTGAGGGATTTTTATTCTCAAAACAGAGTAACACGGAGATTTGACACGAATAAATGCTAAAAGTCACAGAGAAAGCCCGCAACTTTAAGTATGTTGGAATATAATCCATGTCTTCACTAAAATCCTGGTAAGCTTTAAGCTCAACTGGTAATTTCTAAGATTTGTCATTGCGTTGTAGTAATAATGCTGTGGTTATCAAAGATTAAGTTGCTATTGTTATTTTAAGCATCAAAAGAAACTGAAATGAATTCTTCATGTGTTCAAATCAATAATTTCTTAATGTTACAGTGAAACAATTGCTTAAAAAACGATTATTACGTCTTTAATTAATTATTCGGAATAAAATCAAATTTTGTTATGTCAAAACTCAAATATTAATTTCTTCTATATCTTGTAATATTTGGCATTTTTTGAGTGATCACCAAAATATCAACATTATTTTACATTTCACGTTTTTTCTACAATACCTTTAGCTTTGGAAATAAAATTTTCCTTATGAAAGCGATAATATTTTTCTTAACCTCGTCTGAAATACTTGATTCATATTAATGACTTTGTATTATTTATTTAGATTGTTTAGTATTTGAACAAGACATATATTACAACAGATTAAAATTTATTCGAAAGCTCTTCTCATCAAATTTCTTCAGAAAAAGGCCGTCTAGAAATATTCAAGGAAAATCCAAATTAAAAGTAAAAAAAAAATCATTGAGCTTTAAATTTGATTTCATAAACAAGTGCAAAGGCAAAAAGTTATCTACCACGCTTAGTTTTGCTATAGAGAACAATTTGAAGTAGAATACGTTCTATAAACATTTATTTTAGTACATTAAGCTCTTAAAAACAAAAGCTTATACTTTCCTTTCTCTAAAATTTCTTTAAAAGTCTAACATTAGGGAAGAAGAATAAATTAGACTTTCTAATTCTTTCTTAAGATCTTGACTAGTTTTTAACTAAATTAATGCAGAAAAAAACGTATTTGGGGAACAAGGTCTGAAGAAGATATTACAAATTAAGCACAACTGAAAGGGATTTTCTCCTTTTTGGTGTATTATACAGAAAAGGGATTTATTCTTTGCTTCTCAGGAACACGCTTCGTTTCCTTCTTAGTATCTCTGAGAAAAAGGGAAAAGGAAATATATGCAAAATGGTAAGGAGAGAGAAAGAAAGTAAAAAATAACATCACGTTGTTAAGGAAATGATAGTGTCGCTTCAAGATCTCTTTCCGTTGGAGTTAAAAGAAAAGTGCGCCAACCACTCTCCTGTTCTTGGAGATTCGTTTCTTGTCATTGCTAAAATGTGAAATTCACACCACAATTCGTTTCGGGAGTTTATGTTTTCTTACTTCAGTATTTCGATTTTCTGTAATGGGATTTCAGCATGTAAATATGACAACTCAGATGTTTCAATCTAGGATTGATAGTACAGGCAAAAGAGAAATCTTGTAATAATTTTATATTTCAATATTAATTACTTTATTATTAATAAAATGCATATTTGATAAAATATTTTAAATTGTTTTCAGTTGTACAATAAAGAGTATATATTTTGAATTTATATATTTGTTTTAATTAATATAATAAATAAATTTCATTTATATTACAAATAGGAAATTAAAAAAAATCAGTTGGATTTTCACAGTCATGAATGTATAGTTCGCTAAATAACTAAATATGTTCTTTTTTTCTCTCTTACTATTTCAATAATGTATTAAAAAATAAGATACAGAAAAATGTATAAAAATTTTAACTGTAAACTTCAGCTTAATATGTTTACCATCATTAAGAATCTTCAAACTCAAGGTTAACAAAATCTTGAAAAACATTAAAATTTTTCATTTAGAAGTTCCCATTAAATTGCTCGTAATCCTTGGAATTAATTTTTCCATTATAAAAATAACTTTCACTTACTAACTTTTAACATATTATATCCATTTTAATTTTAATAGTTTATGAAAAAATAAAATATTGTCACGACTTAGTTTATTGATTGCTTTATTAGTCCTAAATTGGCCATGGTCACTATTTATTCATGAGGAATATTTCAAAATCCATTCGTTTTAGAATCCCGAAATTTTGTTTAGCATTGATTTAATTGTAATTATTTAGATTTAAATTTCTATAGGTTAAAATATATTTATTATGTTTAAATTTTAATTTATTTCAGTTTTTATATGAACAGACGTTTCTATAATATAAGTTCCACATCATATATTATACTTCATATTCCTTATTGCAAGATAGGTCACACAAATGTTTTATGTATTGTAAAAATTTCGTAAGATTTGTGTGTTGAATTTTAAGCATATTTCTTGCACATTTAGTAACTTTACAAATATCTATATCATTGAAAACACATTAATTACAGGTGATATAAGTATCAGTTAGACTATAATTTTAAGAAATATTTTATGCAATTAAAAATATTATTACTTATAGGAAAGATTTTCTAAAAAAATGATCAAATAACGAAAGCATATTAATGTACAACTATCTGCAAATTGTTCACGATGAAAGAAATTAGACTTAAAGTAGCACGCAGTTATTACTACTCTTTCTGGACACGAATCTATATTATTTTAAATTATCAGCACATAATAATTAGTTTACAAATTAATATTTTATTTTATTAAGAAAAATGATAAAAAACAAATGCTTTGATATATTTAAGTGTTGTAGTCTAGAAAATGTTTCGAAATTTTTTTGACAAGTTAGTGCCATGAACAACCCATATATTTTGGGTTATCACACATGGGGCTAAAGCTGTTCAAATGAAGTTCTGTTTAATCGAATTTTAATTTATGTTTTAGATTAAATTGTAAAAAATTATCCCCTCAATATTATATTTCTGATATTTATTTTGTAACTTTAAATGACAAGTAAATGTTGTTTTAATAGTTTATTAATTTTTACACCTATTTTTTCAATATCATCCACTGTCTTTTAAGAAGTATACACACCTTATTGAAACGAAGTACCTTCAATAATAATACCTTCAAAAATTTACTAAAACCAGTTTCTTTCCAAGAATATATGTTACATCTGTTTCATAATGATTTAATCTTTTTCCAAATTATAATATTATAAGAAATTATTTAATTTTTCTTCCAAATTATAAATATTATCAAATAATTTACTTTTTCTATCAAATAGTTTACTATTTTAATATATTATCAAATAATTTTTTTCCTAAATTTTAAGTAAATAGTAAAAAAACATTGGCGCACATGCAAGGTAATTTGAATTACCTAGTGAAATTGTGTATAAAAAAACACCAAAAACTAACCATCCTTGATGAATTTTGCTAATTTTACAAATTTTACATATCATATTATAGCATTAAAGAATAAAATTATACTTTTATATGATAATAATTGCTCATATTTAATTATATTTTAATATGTTTTTAACCTAAGAAAATTAATTCAATTATTTCTTCTCATTGTCAACTTATGTTGGATATTTTCTTATTATTGGAAGTATTTTATTGTTATTCTATTTAAAAATAACATTTCATTAATTATATTCAAAAATTCAACAAAAAATAAATATCATAAGTTAGTGGGGATTCTTGCAATGGCAGGAAAAATGTACTATAAGATTTAAAAGGTTCCCTTAATTTAGGTTAAAATTTGAAAAGTGGTATTTGCTCTTGAGTGCTTTTTAATATTATTCTCTTTTCATTTTACACTTTGTGACGGGAATTTTCAGAACAATGAAGGAAATTTATTTAAGATGTTGGTTTAAGTTACTTATATATAAGTATTTCTTACAAAATTAATATTTAATTCTATGTTACCATGATTATTGAAAATTATTAATTATTTTTCAAATAAACAGCACATTATTAGCTGCAAAATGTATCATTCATATCTTTGTCTATATGTACTGAAGTAATGTTGTATTATTTTTGCATGAATAGGATATATCTTGTACTATTTTTTCATGAATATGGTAGCGTTTAAAAACACTTGAAAATAATATCTTTAATGGCATGAATATAATCACACATATATGGATTTATATCATGAAAGAATGAGGAAACAACAGCTTTATTCTAGCCTAAATTTCATTTCATTACAAACATTTAATAACAAATTTTGATGTTCTTATATACTGTAATGGCAAGAATTTTGTAATTTATATACGCTGCATAATATAAAAGTCACCAAACGTGAATATTGACAATGAATTTAGTTTTTTTTTTCGAATTTCTATAAGCAACATTTTCTACAAAATAAAACGCATATAATATTTACCACAAATATGGACATAACAACTTGACTTCTTCAACATAGTCAATAAATAAAGAAGGGAAGTCAATGTCAGTACTGACTTTTAAGTATTTACACTCACCTTCAATAAAAAGTCTACATTAAATTCACCATCACGATCAATTTTGTGCCCAAAACACGTCAGTTGCGTGCCAAATTGTAGTCGACAGAGAAAGCAGAAAAATCACTTTTGCAACTCAATGATGGCAAACGTCGTCTGTTTATTTTTCAAAATTGTTATTTTGTTATTTTATGTCTCACGGCACGCATTGTCGCCAAAGTACACCAAGAATTTGCAATTTTCCCTCCGTTTGAATTGTTAATCCAATGTATTTGTGAAAAATTTAGTAATAGAAAATTACTCGAATAAATCATTTGTTATTTAAATATTGCAAACTGAAGAGTGGTCACAATTTATCAAATTGTATTTATAAAATTATTCATATATTATTCATATATATAATATTCATATATATATATATATATATATATATATATATATATATATATATATATATATATATATATATATATATATATATATATATATATATATATATATATATATATGCTATGTATAATTACATATTATGACTGCAAACTGTACATATTAATTTTAAATATATTATCTGAAATTTCTAGTAATTCTTTGAAAAATTATAATATTTTTCAAATTCTTTTGTTACATTAAATGAGTAAAATGCAAAATATATTTTTTACTTTACTTAAGTAAACACATTTACGTAATACTTCATTTAAAATTCCTTTTTTCATCCAATAAAAAATAATAATAATTCTCAATAAGGATGGATAAACTCATCTCACGTAAAGGAAGATTAAAAAACTATTAACTCATATAAACCGACAAGTTATTCATTTATTAGCTCCTTTCTTTCGTTTATATGTAGTTACTGGATTTTTTATAATAGGGTATTTTATATTATCATCAAAGAAATCCATTTTTAACTTTTGAAATTTTGAAGAATAATTAGCTCCTTCAAATTTGTCAAAACTTTTAATTATTTGCTTAAGTATTACAAATACTTTTAACTAAATCTATAGATTTCTGCTTGTTGATTCTGCTTGTTGATTAACGCACAATAGCTGGAATTTTTCAACATGTAATATGTTTTCCTTTTTCTTCAATCTTGGAAAATATAAATTGAAGAAGTACTTCCTTTAACTTTTTCTACATTTTGCCTTTTTACGCTTTCATAACATGGCCAAAATAGATGATATTATTTTCAAAAATTCCAAAATTATATAGAATTTTTTTACTTGGTATTATTTTGTCTCATAAAAAGCAAAGTATGCAAAAAACGAAGTCGTGAAAAGCATTCAAACTTTTCTTTCTATTGCACTTTATATTTATTTAAGAAATAATTCGAGAAATATGCTAAGAACAACTTTTGTGTGTATAGCAATAAAATTTGTTATTTTATTGCTTGAAATGAAACTATGACCAAAATGCTGAATTTGAAAACTCTAGATTCAATATTGCTTATGGCACATATCTTAAGCTATAAGAAAAAAATTAAGCTATAAAAGGTGCCTGAGAATTGGCGCCATTCTTTTATGATAGCTTTTATTGAAATGACTAGGTATTAGTACCTTTTTTAATGCTTGGAATAAATTTGAGTGATGTGTTTATGGATGGTGGCAAGCCAAATGATATATGTTAGACACTAAATGCCAAATGACTTGAGTATTAATATCAAACATGACTAGAATAAATAAATTTATTCAGAAACAATACTACACAGAAACTGTTGACATTGGAATTATATTTTATTAGTCAATAAAAATTATGAGGTATTATTTTTAACATATCTCTATATGTATGCATATGATATATATATATATATATATATATATATATATATATATATATATATATATATATATATATATATATATATATATATATATATATATATATATATATATATATATATATATATATATATATTAATATAAAGTAATAAATACAATACTGAAAATATAATGTAGGAACTACAATACATTGTAGGAAATCTAGCCAGGGCAAAAGCAGCTAAAGAAAGATTTGCCTATATAAATAAGATAAACGTCTAATAGCTCACCTAAAAAATAACAATATTCCAATTAATTTTATTTTAAAATTTGTAGGAAGTAGGGAATCGCTTGTAAGATTGAAGTAATGCGTAGTTTTTATAACTACAGAAGGGCCACCCAAGCATTGAAGTTCTTACAAGAATCCTGAAAACACCTACATTTATACAATTTATTTTATTTTATACATAACTAACGCTTAAATGCCCTTTAACACATTTTAATTTCAAATTTACTACATGTTTCTAAACCACTTTAACTTTTTGAATTTAATTACTTCTGGCAATATTTTTTTATTCTAATTTCAAATTTACTTTTGGCAACTTCCTACTATTCTCATATATAAATTCAATCTGATTTACTGGCACTTGTATTATGTATTTCTCTACTGTACGTATTTTCTATATGTATTTTTCTACTGTACTTATGTTTCATCTATTGTGAGTATTTTTATTAATCTGCATATATATTTATCTTTTCTGCATATATATTTATTCTTTTAATACGAACACTCTTCGGGGGAAATGCTCGAAGATTTTTAGACATTTGTCCTTCGAGAATGTCAGAAAAGAGTGTTCATTTTGCATAGCTGGCCATCTCCCTCCTGATGAAGACGTGGTCCCTATGCCTTCTTCTTGTCTTTTGCATCTATACAGGGAGCACCATAAATTCGTGTTATGGCGCACCCTGTGTGTGTTTATATATATATATATATATATATATATATATATATATATATATATATATATATATATATATATATATATATATATATATATATATATATAAATGAAGTAGACATAAAATAGAGATATATTTTTTAGATAGATTAGCAAATTTTAACTTCTTCAATAGTTTATTATAAATCCATAAAAATTCATAGTTTAAGTAAAATAATTAATTACATATGAGTTTAAAACATCTTAAATTTCTAATTGTAATTTATTTTTAAAAGTTAAGAACTTAGTTTAGCAAAAAGTAACGGAAGCTAAACATACAAACACTATCGTTAATTTTCAGAAGCCATTTTGAAAGGGAGAGATTGATATTAAATACAAAAATAGATGAAAATATGCGAATATGTCCCATAACAGATATATTTTAAGGATAATAACATACTTTAAAATATATGTTCGTGATTTGATGACTGTTAGAAAATGAATTGAATTTCATAAGTGCTATCGTGCTATCAGACACATTGATTATAAGTAATACAGATAAAATTTTATTATTCTAAAATTTACTCTGATTTTATAGTTGTATCAAAACAGCTACATTCCCACCGAAACAGAGACCTGTATGCAGTATACTAAGAATTACAACTGTAGAAAGATGTATTAATTTGATGAGAAGCTGGGAGAATCTAAAGCTGTCCTTACACATTTATCTTTTGTCTTTGCATAGGGTATTATAATAGAGGACAGTACCACTCTTCCTGAAGAAAGATGGATTACTTTGAAGGGAAGCTGGAAGAATCTAAAGCTATCCCCAAGTATTTATCTTTTGTCTTTGCATAGGGTAATATATAATAGAGGACAGTACCACTCTTGCTGAAGAAAGGTGGATTATTTTGAAGAGAAGCTGGGAGAATCTAAAGTTATCACCAAGCATTTATCTTTTGTCTTTGCATAGGGTAATATATAATAGAGGACAGTACCACTCTTGCTGAAGAAAGGTGGATTATTTTGAAGAGAAGCTGGGAGAATCTAAAGTTATCACCAAGCATTTATCTTTTGTCTTTGCATAGGGTAATATACAGGGTGATTATAAAAAAACTTTGCCAACATCTGCACTTCTAGCGTCCATTCTATTTAACCGATCAAGATGATATTTCAAATATAGTTCTTTTGAGATATGCGCTCGAGATTCTGTGAATGGCAACACAGTGGCCCTCGCGGTTACAGTTATAGTGACAGAAACTTGAAATTTTCGAATGGCAACGTCTACTTTTTACCATCGCAAAATGTTCAGCACATGCGAAAACCCTATATAGCGTTGAAACGGTACCGATATGTCTAAAAACGGACGTGTTCTGCAAACACAAAAAAGAGTTCTGAAAACCGGCCAATAAAACACGATCTGGGCGCACGCAATAAATTTGTATGTGACAGAGTCAAGAAACCAATCACAGAACGCCGGTCGCCAGATATTCAGCGTAGGAAACCTATAAAATACCAAGCGGGTATGCGAAGTCGTCATTCGGGAACTCGAACATGCCGAAGATATGAGTCTTCCCAGGAAAGTTCGCGGTGAATTGATCAAACTCTATTACCAAAATGGGATGAACGCTGCGGAAGCCTTGCGTGTGTATCGCCGCAATCATCGACAACGACGCGGCCCATGTACTCTGCAAGCTCTGCGTGATTTAGTGCGGAAATTCGAAGATACAGGCTGCACCTGTGACAAACAGCGCTCCGGACGGCCAACTGTTTCTGAGGACGTTGTCATGGAAGTGCACCATACAGTGACTGCAGGACACACAGAAACAGCAAGAGGCATAGCGCGCGTGTTGGATATTCCGAATTCAACGGTCCGCAAGCTCTTGCTCTAGGTACTTCACATGTTTCCCTATCGGTTCCAGCGCGTCCAGATGTTGGAGCCGGGTGACCCACAACAACGTCTGGACTTCGCAAATGCATTTTTGTTATGATATGATGCAGAAAACGACTGGCCACTTCGCATACTATGGACGGACGAGGCGCATTTCACCTTAAATGGCAGCATTAACACAAAGAATTGTGTGCACTGGGGAGAGACGAATCCTCATGCTGTGGCGCCAGTACCATTATTTGACGCCAAAGTGACTGCGTGGTGCGGCATTACAGCTACATTTGTTCTGGGCCCGTTCTTCTTTGAGGAAACGACCCCGACTGGCCCTGCAACATGTTCTGTAACGGGCCCTCGGTATGCAGCCATGCTGAAAAATTATGTCTTACCGGAGTTGCGTCGGCTGAATGCACTCAATGACATTGTTTGGATGCAAGATGGCGCACCTCCACATATAGCGAGGTCAGTTAAAAGGCTCCTAGATCAGCATTTTGGTGATCGCATCATCTCACGCTATTATCCTTTTCCGTGGCCTGCGCGATCCCCAGATCTGACGCCTATGGATTTCCGGTTTTGGGGCTATCTCAAATCCAGAGTTTATCTGTGCAATTCTCAAACATTGTCGGACTTAAAGGATTCTATACGGCGTGAGATTGGAAACATCCCTCGTGCCATGTTGCGTGCAGCGACATTGTCCACCGTCTCCCGCATGCAATGCGTAATTGCCTGTGATGGCACTCATGTGGAAAATGTTTGAAATTAATAAAGATTTTTTTCTCTATGTGTTCTCATCATTGAGCAGTGTCTTGTCTCTGTCGTATGCATTATTCCTCCGTGCTCCTTGAAGAACTGTTTGTATGTGTATAACACGTCGGTTTTCGGACATATCGGTACCGTTTCAACGCTATTTAGGGTTTTCACATGTGCTGAACATTTTGCGATGGTAAAAAGTAGGCGTTGCCATTCGAAAATTTCGAGTTTCTGTCACTATAACTGTAACCGCGAGGGCCACTGTGTTGCCATTCACAGAATCTCGAACGCATATCTCAAAAGAACTATATTTGAAGTATCATCTTGATCGGTTAAATAGAATGGACGCTAGAAGTGCAGATGTTGGCAAAGTTTTTTTATAATCACCCTGTATAATGGAGGACAGTACCACTCTTGCTGAAGAAAGGTGGATTATTTTGAAGAGAAGCTGGGAGAATCTAAAGTTATCACCAAGCATTTATCTTTTGTCTTTGTACAGGGTAATACAATAGAGGATAGTACCATAAACGGAAGAATACAAAATTGTATTATCAAAATGAAATTCTAGATAGATGTTAAGATGTAAACCAACTGCTGAATTTTTTGCTCTTGCTTTTGTTTCAATGGAAAAGAATGCACAAGTTAATGGAATGAAAATGAGCGATAACTATTTGCTAAATGAACGAGTTGCATTATGAAATATACTTACAGAATGAAAATTCAATTAAAAAAATATTCAAATGCTGTTTTCCATAGTGTGTGTTTACGTTATCCAATCCCAGTTTTCTTCTAGTTTACATTTGAATTTTTATGTCCTTATATTATAAATAGTGCGTATTTAAAACAACTTAATAAATATTATGACATTTGGTTCTAAGATACGTTGAAACACAAACTCTGGAATTTAAAGTGTCAATCAATATTTAAGTGAAATCAAACTAGAAACAATAATAAAAAACGAAAATATCCCAATATTGAAGTGATACATAATAACCTTCTGGAAACAATTTTTCTCATATGTGTTTTATTTGAAAATTTAATTACCTAATTATATAATACTGTAAAAATATAAATAAAATTGTGTTTTTTTTCCTCAAAATGTCGTGAAAACTACAGAATTTAAGTTCCTATAAATAAACACAGTGTAATATCTTACTTATAATTACACAGTATAATATCTTACATTTTGGAAACAGAGTTATGTACAGTTTTATTAATTATTATTCATTAATTAAAGCCATTAAAATTGCTTATATAAACCATCATCAGAATTAAAATATTTTAAGGAATTCAACTAATATTTAATATAATTTTTAATCAAAAAATTCTCATTTTCTTGCTAATAAAAACAAAACTACAAGTTCACACACACATTTATGATTTCATTTTTGAATAATTGTGTTAGAAACCTTTTCTGGTAAAAATAAAGTTTTATAATAATGTTAAATTACTAAAATCTCTCCTTGAGTAAGCTAAAACGCCAAAAGAATTTTACTTTTCTATAATGCCATTTAAGGATAATATGTTAAAATTAAAAATAATTAATCTATAGAAATTATTCATTTCAAATGTATATTTAATTTTATAATTTGAAGCTAAAGTTGCCAGTTCAAATAATGTATATTATCAATAAATGAAAATCTTAGCAAGCAAAATAAATAAAGGGGAAATTCATAATTTATTTTAAAAGTTCTCACAAACTTTATTTTTTACAAATTGTTCGGTTCTTCATACATGATAATGAAAGATTAAAAGTAAACTATCTCAAAGGCAAAATACTATCCCACGCATTTATTTTACATTTGTGTATTCTTTTGTCTTATCATCAACAAATACATTCCTGAAAGATAAGAAGAGGCCTAACCAACAACTACGCTTAATTTTTCTCCATGTATTTATCTCCTTTAAATAAATGACTAAGCACTGAACTAAAACATTCTGCATTCCTAATCTTTGAAATAAACGTAGCCAAAGAATAATAAATTTTTCAGGGGGAGAAAACCGAGTTTGTACTCAGGGAAAAATAAGTTATAAGTACCGAATTCGGTGAGTTGTGTGTGTGTGTACATTTTAACGATTCATGTGTGTTTTGATTTATTGCTCTTAAAATTTTCATTTTGTGAGAGTTATATTTGAAAACTTGTTGCGTTTACTTTTCGTGATTTATTTTATAGATAATTTGCAGGTTTTTAAGTTGCTTTTTTATTTATTCTAAAATCTTAAGATTTTAAATCTATTCTAAGTGTCAGATTAAGTTACTGATTGCTTTGAAATAATATATCATTCCCAAGGTCAAATAGTAAAATTGGTCATATTAGAGTTTGATTTAATTATCAAGTTAAAATCTCGCCAACTTACTTTGGCTTGATCTCTTATTTTAAAAAGTGTTTAATAGTCTCTAATTACTGAAATATTTAGTGAATTTCTCAAAGAAATTAAATTAAAAAAATATTCATCTTTCTTATTGTTCAGAGGAATTCGTAAAAGTTGGAATTTGCTTGGTAAAAAGCTAATCTAATAATAATTTCAAGTACCACGGAAAAATATAGGTGCAATTAATAAAAACTATAAATTCTATTATAATATTTATACTAAAAAAGAGATTGAGATTACATATCTTAAATGCTGTAACCAATTTACATTCCTAAGTAATTACGACATATTTAATTTGGCCAATTTTATTTGCGATTTGTCTTACATTTGCAAATTTCATTTGTAACTAATAGATTCCTGTTTTTTTTAAATAGTTACAAACTATGTAAGACAATACAGCTATTTCATAAAATATGCTTGTCGAATTATAGCATCATTAGTGAAAATATATTTCTCAATATGATGAATAAATTATAGCTTATCATTTAAAACAGATAAACAGGACACTCATATAATCTGTTTTAAAAGTTCTCTAACTTTATTTACTTCTTTTTAACACAAGTTCAGAAAAATTCTATCCAGAAATATTTAAGATCTTAGATTATTTAATTATATTTCATCATTCATAACATTCCCGAGCAAATATAATATCAGTTGAAATTCTGATATCTATCTACGAAGAAGTCATGTTTGAAAAAAGTATATGAGAAACAAATATTTTTGTGGTAATTCATAATTGGATTAATGAGTTTTATCAAAAGTATTTTTAATAGACAATTTCAATATAGATTATTTTACTTTAAGGAGAAGAATTAGTTATTTTTAGCTAGTTTTGAAAAGATCAGTGGAAAATATAACTTATAACCATAACGTTATTCTAAAACTTGTCAGTTAAAATTTATATTACGTGTTTTCAAACTGCATCCATTTTGACAAAATTAAAACCAAAGAAATCAAATATATTTCAGTATGTTAAGTAATTATCTTTCAGCACAATTTAATAAATGTTCAATTTAAACCTTGTAAATTTACAAATGTGTGTGAGATTGAAAATTATTTTATATATTCTATTAAAAAAAGAATGCAGATCACCAAAAATTAGTGTGAGTGTGTTGCTTGATTTAAAATGCAATATAAATGTGAGTTCAAATAGATTATTAATTTTAAATAAATTTAACAAACAAAAAGTTATATATAGTTACATATAATTATATATATAAATAGTTATATATATATATATATATATATATATATATATATATATATATATATATATATATATATATATATATATATATATATATATATAAAGCTTTCCTTTTCTCTCTTCATAAATATCTTTATAATTAATTGAAACAGTTTTATAAAAACAGATTAATGAAACAATGAAGACTTTAATTTTCATCTTATTTTAAGAACTAAATAATAAGAGTATTAATTAAGAAATTGCGTCAGTTAGAATTTAGTTAAGAAGTGCTTTATAAGATTATTATGTTTTTCGTCAAATGATAAAAAGTCAATTAAAAGTTTCGTATTTATTAGAAAATAAGTTTGTATAGTCATCCCAAAAAGTTTATTGGTAGCCAACTTTTCATAGTCATAGTACATTGAAAAGGAAGTTCTTTGAAATGATGGCGGTTACTTAAATGTCAGTGCTTTGTTACCGACTGCAATTCTATTACACCTCATTTATCATTCTTAAAAAAGAAATAAGATTTGTCTTTAGTATGTTGAAACTGTTTTGAAATTCTATTTAAATAACTGTAAGGATATGTGTGCTATTTAATATTTAAACAATCCATATTGCTAAATTCTAAATACCTAATTTACTAAAGATTTCACTTTAAGAGCTATTTTCGGAAAACCAAAATCATTTGTATCACTCTCTTATTCCAATTTAGGTATTCCACCTTTTTAAAGGATAAGTTGAATATTCTGTAATATGTCCTTTGATAATATGTAATTTAAATATTGGTAAAAATTTAAAGAATGATTAAAATATTTTCGATGGAATATTTATAATTGCCACTGACATATTCAATTTATACGAATAGTACAATGAGTGTCTCGTTATTTATTCAAGAATGTAGCTCAAAGTGTTTTTATAAAATTAAATTAGTTTATTTCAAAAATTTATTTTCGTAAAAATTAAAATTTTATGCCTAAAAAGCTTTTTGAAGTTAGAAATTATAGTATGTGTAGTTTTTTTCAGCTTTATTACAGGCGCAGGTTGTGTTGTTAAACTTTACGCAATCATCACCAGCTTTATTGTTTAGAAATTTTGAAATGTAATTTAAAATAAAAATATTTGGAAAGGAGAAGAAAAATGTTGGAAGAAACTATTTCAAAATTAAGTTTGAAATGGTCATACTTCATAATGCTTCATATTGCTGTTCATTTTTCTAAACTGTCATTAGCAATGGTTCATTTGAACCAGCATTAAATGACAGTTATATTTTAAAATGTGATTTTAATGTAAATAAATGCTGAAAAATTCTCATGATGAATTATTCCCACGTAAAATTCACTATTTTCAAAACGCGCGCGAGTATTTAAAAAACATAATAAATTGAAATAGTTTAAAAACTAAGAAAAAAGCTTAAGTAACTTCTCGCTCATGCGTATTGAGACCTTAGCGCATTCATAATTATTTTGTCATTTTACTGGGTATAATAGTATAATCCTTTTATGATGAACATCCTTTAAATTAGACATATAATGGATCATAAAATGAATGCATTATTAAGATATCTAAATGCAGTAAAAAGTAATAGAAAATATTGTACTACGCAATTATTAATAATGCGAAATTTTCCAAAAGGAAATATATTTATTTTCAATAAAATTCAAAATATTTTAATCTTATATACTATTACACATGTTTAATTCGTCATATATAATCTTTTGAAATGGTTTAAGGTACATAATGGATTGCTATAGAGTATTTACAATAATGTAATTTATTTCAATTTTTAGCTAACAGTTAAGAATATTTAAAGTAGGTATTCAGCGAAATTAAATAGTTCTGTCTAGCATATTTGTGTTTGAATTCATTATAACTCAATTTTAAATGCTTCTATTTCTAAGTAAATGCTCTTAATATTATTAGTTTAAAAATTGTATTGAAACATATTGCAATCCCATAAAAATGCAATTTGAATTTTAATCCTGAAAAAAAGTAATTTTATGGCATAAAAAATAAGCAAAGAAATATAAATGTGCGCCTCAAATGAATTTTAATATTATCAGCATAAGCATGTTATCTTCATCCATTATAATGTTCAAATATATTTTAATGTAACTTATGTTATTTTTTACTACTTTATAAATAAATGCTATTGTCACTAAATTACTACCATCAAAATGTTATTTTGTAATCAAAATTATAATAATTACTTAAAAATAGTTTATAAAAGTTTCATTCAATTATTAAAATGTCATTCTTTAATATCTGGCAATATTTAAACCATCTGTTTACATATATACACTGCTGGACAATTGCTAAGGACAGATAACACTATCATCCATAGCAGCCACAAAATAAAAGGAAGCAAAATGTGGAAAATTAGAATAAGTGCGGGATATAGTAAGAAGAAGTATGCGTATGCAAATTTTTTTTCCACGTCTGTTCATCACGTGATAGCGTTCATAAGAGCTTTAAAGGTTTTGATGCGTGTGGACAGTTGTTGTTTCAAGTCAAAGTTTTACAGGAAAGATTTAATAGACGAACTTGAAATTTTTGGCATGTCTTCCCGACATCACTTAGATGATTTTATGCGTGGCCGAATTATTGGAAAGATCAAAGAAGGGCGAAAAATAACAGATGTTGCCAGGGAGTTCGGCTGTGGAAGTTATTTAACCCCTTAACCGTCTGGAGTTCAGTGAAGAAAGTGCTTCATTTTTGCTTCGCGGTGGCAACATAGTTTTGGCTTTCACTGCAATGCAAGTTTTTCCCCCTTTAGAAACTTGTCATGAATACAAAAGCCTCTAACTTTTGATGAGGCGTATTTGCGTTTTACCCTGGACCACCTCACAATAATCACATTCTAATCACTTGCAGTGGGGAAAGACCATGAATCGTTGTCAGCTGAAGAAACCCACGTGTGCTAGTAGTTTTCTTTATGAATGTTCTGCTTGAAAATTTCTTCAAGTCTCTATTATAATTTTTTAATTACAATAAATATAAATTTTATTTTATTATTTTGAAAATTATTATCAATAAATTTAATTTACTTATACGCAGTTTTTATATTTAAAATTCTTAAATAAAAAATATATATATATATATGATAGCTAACTCAATGAATATCTTATTATCATAATTTTAAAATGACATTTTGCATATATATATATATATATATATATATATATATATATATATATATATATATATATATATATATACATGTATATATAATCATTTCTTTTAATTTCCCAAACAGTTAAAATTGTAATGATTTAAATAGCTGTTAAAATGCGTTAATTTGCAATTTAATTATTAATTGATTTTAATTATTGTCGATACTTTTAAAAGTCAACACTATTTTTTAAAATCATCAAAATCATCAAATAATTTTCAAAATTATTGAAAGAAACAGTTCTGTTGCTTTATACACAAATTGAAGAATTTCAACAAACTTTTAAAATTTTAATAGCTTAAAAAATAAAAAGCTATATTAATTGCTTAACAATAGACTTCAGAGTATATTGTAAACTATTCATTTCAGTTAAAATTTTGTAAATTTTTCATTTGAATATAAATTTTACTTTCAAAATATTTTTAAATATAATTTGAAGTCTATTGTTAGGGAATTAATTAAGCTTTTAATTTTTTTACGTATTAAAATAACATGTATTAAAATACATACTAAATTTTTTGTATTTCTAACTGTTTTATATCCACATTTCTGTGTTTCTAACTATGCAAGAAATATCTCTCGATACAAGATTCATGTTGTGATTAGATATCTGTTATATTCCTTAAATTGTTTTGCACCAATAATAAAATGTTGTATCTCACACTGAAAAATTTTAGAAGGAGAGTAAAAGCAAGAAAATCTTTATGCTATTATTTCAATAGTATGAAAAAATTATGAGAAAATTTAAATAAAATTAGTGAAAAAATATTTTAAAATGGGACAGTAAACATTACAATAAATGCAAAAATATTTACATTTAACAATATATATGAGTTCCATTTATTTCTATTATTTTTTGAATTGCATGATATAAGGAGAAATAATTATTTCTATTATTCCGAAAGTAAAATCTGAGTAGATATTTGATTTTCAAAATTTTATTTTATTTAACGTTGCTATAGTAAGCTTCAATTTTCTCAAAACATGAAACCAATTTGACTAGTACACATTTATGAGAAAAATGTATATAATATGCGTGTATTGATATAATGTGGATATAAAATGTAAAAAAGGATAATTATTTTTAAATAATTATCTTTTTGATTGCTTTTAGATATAATTTTACAATTGTTGCTTAAAATTTTCAAAGCACCAAATCAATTTTTGTATATGGCTATCTACCTTTTTTCATATTCTTTCCAGTACCATAAATTTCTATAATGCCTTATACACCCCTAAGCATATATATTTTTAAAAAAAATTCAATAGCATATAATTTGTCATGATTTTTTAGATTAAGAATTAATAAATATTATTTTTTGTGGTATATTTTTGAATTTTGCTTTGAATAATTTTAACTGTCTAAATTACATATTATCTAAATTTGAAAAATCATTTTTATATTCTAAAATATGGAGTCTAAATAATTTTATATTTTGATTGATAATTTGCAAATTATTCTTCAATTCACAGAAGAAAACTGTAGCCTAAGTGGGGAAAATTCCGTAAATTTTAGAAAATTAATATTATTTTAAGACCGTATTTTTTAAATCTGAATACTTTATTCCAAAAACGCGATGTTAAGAAATAGAATTAAAAATTTCATGATGTTAAGATTTATGTTTTGACTGAGTTTTATATCCCTCAATTTATTTTTATATTTTTAATTATTCTTATAAATAAATATAATAAGTAATAAACCTTCAAAGCATAATTATAACATTTATTTGCAAATATTTTCATGTCACATGTATAAAATAAAATATTTGGAAGTGTCTTCAGTAAGGGTATGCATCATACTAAAATTTAAGCATAATTTACATTTTATTATAAATGTATATGTATCTGATGAAATAATGCCATAAATATTAGTTTTCTATGGAAATAATTTCATTATTAAAAATTTAAATACAGTTAAACGTTAAAATTTAATTTAATTTTTTTAAAATTTAAAGTTTCACATTTTAAAATCAAGTGTGAGAGAATTTAGTTCGTTTTATAATATTATTTTTTTTTCTTACATTCAACAAAAAAATTTTTAAGCTTTAATATTTTATTTATATAAACACATATTTTGTATAACTAAGATTTCCGATTTTTTGTTAATCATTAATAAAAATATATAAGCATTTAAATTATAACTCTAGAAACAAATTATTTAATTTATAAATTAAAATTAGGTTCACTGGGAAATTAGTTAAAATCTGAGAGATTACAAGGATTAAATACGTACAAAAATCATTACAAAATTGTTTAAAATACTAAATTCATTCAAATGATTAAAAAAATAATATTTAATTTAATACTTATTTTATCCATTGTAATTTTAAGAAAATAACTTTTTAAGATTTCATATTTTTGAATATTTAAATTATATAGATTCCTCATTATTTTAACCTTGTCACTAAGTCACATATTAATATAATCTCATTATGTCCAGTTTCCAATTAAATTATAAACAATATATATACATATATATATATATATATATATATATATATATATATATATATATATATATATATATGCATAATATGTGTGTATTATACAAAGAAACTAAATAATGTTATTTAAAAACTTGATAAAAAATGTAATGAAAATTAGTATTATGTATATTTTTTATAAATCGCAAAAATTAGAGTCTTCAACTATGAAAATTTAAATGTGAATAAATATAGAAAAGTAAAACTGTTGCTTTCTTGAAATACTTTCAATTCCCGCTCACATTAGTTAAATCAACCATGACCGTTCAGTAAGTAAGTTCCCAAGCCCCGATTTCACGGGAATCCATCAATTATAGGGGTTGAATTTAACGTACTGCAGTGAAGCCCGTTGCCCCTACCAAGGGGCTCAGGATAGCCGGAAAACGCACAGAAATGTTTGCCGAGTGTACTCGGGATAGCCGGTTAAGGGGTTAAAACTACTGGAATGTGTAGTAGGCGGCACGTGTGATGTCATGTTAGAAGTACGACGCCTGCAGAAGACGCATGATATCGTCCTATCAGCAAAGAGGAACAGGCGCACCACAGCTCAGCAGGTGGCAAATCAGTTTCTTGTTGCTTCAGGAAAGCAGATCTCCCGAAAAACTGTTGACAAACGTTTGAGGGGAGGAGGACTATACACCCGCAGACCTGTTGCGTATGTCCCATTGACCAGACAGCACCGTACTGCCCGTTTGCAATGGTGTTGTGAGCATTGCAATTGGACTGAACAGTACTGGGCATGCGTACTATTCTCAGATGCGTGTAGGTTCAGTCTGTCATCGGATTGTAGACGCCAACTGATTTGGCGCGAGAGTGGTACTGCTTATCGTCCAGAAAATATCCAGGAAAGGGACTGATATCCGACATGCAGTGTCATGGTGTGGGCCGGCATCATGATCAATAGCCGCACGCCCCTACATGTGGTTGCGAATGGGGCTATGACGGGCCAACGATACATTAATGAAGTTCTACTTCCTCATGTTCATCTTTCTGTGGTGCTGTCGGTGAGAAATTTGTTTTTATGGACGACAACGCAACATGTCATTGAACTCTCGCTGTTCAGGATTGTCTAGACAGCGAGGGTATTCAACGCCTCGTATGGCCATCACGTTCTCCAGATCTAAACCCCATTGAAAATGTGTGGGATGCTTTGGGAAGGCAAGTTGCTTGTCGAAACTATCTCCTGACAAACAAGAACACCCTCATCCGTGCACTCCCAGAGGAATGGGATAAATTACCTCAACAGCTGCTGGATAAGTTGTGCAAAGTATGATATGACGTATGGAATGTTGCATCACACTCCATGGCGGACATATCCCGTGCTGATACCTTTCTTCAAGGTGCCTGCTGACTTTTAGATGCATTGTTCCATTTTTCCGTATGCAGCATCAAATGAACATTTTTTTCTTTCATATGTTTCACAGCTTTTGTCTTTCCAGAACAATAAATATTCTTTATTCTAATGTCTGCACAGTGTGGCAACTATATTTTATCCTACTAGGCCTCATGTGTCTCGCTTAATGTTATGCTACATTGCAATTTGTGATCCGTCTTTAGCAATTGTCCAGCAGTGTGTATATATATAGATAAATTTTTTCTAAAATCAAAATATCCTCTCAGCCAAGTCGGCAATATTTGTTGAAAATGACATTTTTTATTGGTTTTTTTCTCTTTTATTCAAACAATAAAATTTTTTTGTCTCAATATTTAATTTATTCAAATTCCATTTAAGGATTTATTTTTTGAAGAAATGTCTGATGTTTTAAAATAATTAAATGGTGTAACTTCTTGAGTAATTTTATTTGTAAAAAACATATTTTAATTTCATAATATTATGAAAAAATTAAATTCGTAAGAAATTCACATGAACGTAGACAAAACTTTACCTTGACTATTAATTATGCATATAGAACTAATCCTTAATAATATTTTGAGCAAAAATAAATTTCTTAACTGATTCACATGAACACAGACTTAGACTTACCATTAATGTTAATTATATAATACTAATTCCTTTCACATATGCTTTCATTTACAAAAATTAAAAAATAACCATAATATTCTAAGTTAAAACAACTGTAACAATACATACATTGAATACAAAGTTTACAACAGAACTTTTACCATTACAGTAATACAAATGAGGCAAAAGGTAGTGGCATCTATCTATCTGTATATATATATGTTAGATTTCCAATGCCAATTATATATATTAGTTGGTATTACATTTTTTGGATTTCATGAGCTGTATTTTATTTCGCAAATCGTATTTAGTACTTAATATATAGATATATTGAATAAGCAAATAAAAATGCTTACAAATGTAGGTAATGCATTCTCCTCAAAAGCAGCTAGAAGTAGAATAAATAACATATAAGTTACGAGACTCAATTTATAAGTTTACAAGTAAAATACAATAAGATACGTATGAATGAAAATAATTACTCTCATTACTTAGTTTGTAAAATTATGATAATTATACTTTGCAATTGCCCTCATTCATTTTTGTCATTATAAATTCACTATCAATTTACTTAGTTAATTCAAATCTTTACTTAAAATGTACTTCGAATATAAATTGTTTAACTTAGTTAAAATATTGTGATTAAAATAAGTTTTTATTTAATTTGGTGCCAGGAATGGTATTTCTGATCAATTTCGTCTTTGGTAATCAAATCCATACCTACATTTTTTATTCACTTTTACTAGTTTTTAACTACATACTTATTTTAATTATTTACAGCTTTTTTGACCGTAAGGTTTTATGCCAGAGCAGAAAAATAATACACATTTGTTCCTTCACTGCTAACTTTTCCTGATAAAAGAGTAAGCGTGGAGATGTGTTCCTAGTTTTATATACCTTAATATATTACTACTTTATTATTATTCCTGTATATATATATATATATATATATATATATATATATATATATATATATATATATATATATATATATATATATATATATATATATGTATATATATGTATATGTATATATATGTATATGTATGTATATGTATATATATGTATATATATATATATGTATATATATGTATATATATATATATATATATATATATATATATATATATATATATATATATATATATATATATATATATATGTTATATTAACAGCGATGATAATCCCTTATGGTAAATTCTTCGATAAATGTAGCAACTACCGAAATGTTTTGAACTCTGCTATTACTAGTGGGAGGATCACGCTCTTCAGAGGTGTAATTCTCGGGTTCAATAAAGTACACTGTTAAACAATGGAAGATTGATCTTCCATTTCTGCAGACTACATTCAAGTCTGTCGGGATATGGGCTTGGATGTTTTCATTATTTGCTCACTTGCAACTTATGAATACGGCCCATTGTCTATGTAAAGTCTTCTGGACAAGAAACTTTTAGGAAATCCTTCATTTGTTAGGGTATTTGTAAATTCCAAATGAAAAATAAGACCAAGTATGTAAGATTGATGAGAATATCGATCATCTCACTAAAATGTTTAAACAGTTAACTTAGGAGACTAGTCCCTAGCCTGTTCGCACAAAATGTAATTTGTTTAAGCTTTTCTGAAATGATTAAAACGCTTTTATATCTGTTTCTCTACGCAGATAAATGGTGGAAAATAACATAGAACAAAAAGAAACATATTTGATCTTATTTCATTTAACTAAGAACTTAAAATGACTTTGATTCAATCGGATACAGAATTTTGTGAATGGACTCACCGTGGTCTAGTAGTAGAATTAAGCTATTTCGAGGAAAAAGTTCATTCCCAACCTTGGTTACACAATGGGAGATGGATGTCTTGCTTTTGCTTTCTGAATGTCATCATAGATATCTACGTTTGTTAGATGCTTAGGAGTTTTCTTGATTTTCTCCTTTGCAACACACAATAAGTTTCAGTATCTACAGACAGCGGATATGTAAAAATATTTAACAATATCTCGCTGTTGGGCTGTCCATTAAATGTGTCCAATTTTGGTTTCTCATGGAATCTAAGGTGGGATGATTCAATTTATGAGAGAGTACCAGAATTGTTTACAATAATGGTCTCTGTACGCAGCCTTAACTAACTGTTCTCGATTGGAATTTCTTTATATTACTGAAATCATAAGAACAGACTAAAAGTGTAAAATTGTTCATAAAGTTGCTGATGAGTCAGACATATTTGATATGTATGCACATATGATTGTGCATTTATCGAATTTGTTAGTAACTAGAGCATATTTATATCAATTATTATATAGACAATATACTGTAATAATAAATTGAGAACCTGTGGCATCTACATTATTCTAGGTTGAAATTAATTGTCTGTTAAAAATGACCCAATTCATCTTAAGGTGATGATCATAATGTGCTCTTCAATGTTACATTGTATTGTAGCGCTAACATTCTCCAACAGTGTAATTATATGATACGTAAAAATATTTTTCTTCTGTTTTAGTATGTACCTCTTCAACGGCAGTCATAAAAACTTACATTTAAGAGTTAACTACACAGTTCAGTTTAAATTCTCAGATTTTAATTATCTACAGTATTATTTACAGATAGATTTAATATTTCAATTTACCTGATGAATTATTGTTGCTAAAAATGTCTGTGTGAGTATTTCAACTATGAATGTCAAAAATGGCTGCAATAAACTTAAAAAATATAATAATAAAAGTGAAAAAAATTGAGTTAATTATAGGTAATTGTTTCATAGATTATTTTTATTGAAGTTAGATGTAATTGCTTAGTACCTTGAAAACTGTACACTTAATGATAAAACTAAATTTTCACACAGTATTATGATTTTAAAAAAAAATTCGGAATTTATTGAGTAAATTATAAAAATCTTTTAACTTTACTTGACAATTGTTTCGCTGCAAATTAGTTCTTAACATTTTTTACGCCATTTTTGTGTTCTGAAAATGTTAAGTCTACAGCTGATAAATTAAATTTGAATTTAAAATGAAAATTAAATTAATGAATTTAGTATAAATAAATAAAGTTTAATTTAATAAACAAATACAATTAAACTATTATTATAATTAATTTATATTTAACGAATAAATTGAGTTAAATGAAATGTTGTTGGATATTTCCTAAATTTTCTATTAGTATAAAAGAGAAAATATTTTACAAAAAGAGAAATTCTTTTTCTGTTTACATTTTGAAAATCTAAGATTTCTTCTTGTCATAGTAGGATAGAAAATGCAGATTTATGACGCCTTTTTACTCTCCTAAGTGGTAAAATATCTTTCCCTCTGTTGCTCCTACCATTTTAAAACCTACTTTTTAGCATAAAAAGAAATTCAAAAACAAATGAATCCACTTGTTGAAAACTGATGCTTAGCAAAATTTCCATAGTATTTTCACGATAATGATGATGGAATATTTTGCACTCTTATTTAATATTCTAAAAGGGAAATTCTTACACACACACACACCTCGCTCTAATGCTGAGCCAGTTAATTAATTTTGAAAAGATATTTCTCCTGAGAATATTTCATTTATAAATCAAACTAAAACTCGACAGTTCCATTGTATTTTTCCCAATGGGCACAGAGTTTTGATTTCAGAAACTCAAATAGTAATGCATTCCTTTCATTTTTATTCACATAATCAAAAATTTTGAATCAGAGTAAAATCCCTGATATTACGGTTGAAATAGATTTATGGAGTCTGGTAGCTTAATCGAAAGAATTACCATTTCGTAAAAGACATCAATATTTTAAAAATATGTATTACCTAGACTGAATATTAATATGCATAGGAGTAAATATATCCAATAAGTTATTATTCGAAGCATTTTGAGATAGGGATTCCCAAAGAGAAAGAGAAATCGTATAGCGTGAGTACATATTCAGTCAATTATTTTATACAACAGTTTATACAATGTCTACTTCTTCACATTATTATTTTATTCTAATTATATTGTTGATAGAAATATTGATAGAGTTCTAATGTTACACATATTTCACAATTTGAATTAATAAAATATAACATTTAGTAATACTGTCTGTCTTGAAGTTTCTAAATATCGCATTTTATTAATATGGTTTTCTATATGAAATATATCATTGCATTGTAGTGAAGTACATGAAAATATATTATTATTATATATTTTATTACAGTAATAAATTTTAGTAGTCTTAAATGCCTGTAGTTATCTTAAAACTTCCACGAAAAATAGCTCAAATCAAATTTTAATTAAAAAGTAATGTTGATAATGAATACTTTTTGCTTATTTTTGTAAATAAAAATAGTATTGAAATAGTCTGAATTTCAATTACAAGAATACCAATAAAAAAAGTATTACGAGTATTACGACTTAAAGATTTTTCATACAGGTAAATATTCCCACAAACTTAAACTAGAATCGAATTAAGGTGGATCAATTGTGGAAGGAGCCATTATTCCGCATCTAAGAAAGTGTTGTAAAAAACTAAGTAAAACACAAATTCTCAGTAACATTTTGTAAAATATTTTATTTCAATCAATGTATTATGTAAAATAATTCATTTTCGAAGCCCAATAAAATGAAAATTTGTTATTAGACTATATTTTCCGTCACTAAGAATATAAGTAAAATTTAAATTACTCTATAAATGTATGTTCTTTTATTTCTTCTGTTATTGTATTAAAAGCACTTTGAAAAATTTGCTAATTTTTTTCACTATGATTTTTTAAGATGTAACTACAAAAATTCATCACACTCACAGAGTTTTTGGTACTTATGTATCATCCTGTCAAATATTTCCATTGAAAGTTATTTCACCAAACGCTGCGACTAGGCATTCTTTACATTTTTAATTTTTAGCACATACAAATTTTAAATTTATAAATGAAAAGTGAAATTGAATTAAAAATATAGTTTATTTATTTGTTTCAATCAAACTTTAAGTTAATTTCCTTGTTTTTCCCCTCATATTTTGAGAAAGAAATTTACAACATTTGGTAACATACTTGCTGAATGAAAATGGTCGATGAGGTAATATATGATGTATGTTTCAATTCAGTACGTGTAAAATGCATATTTATTCTTAAATGCTTAAACTTTTACACATAAATAAATCTAATTAATTTTGGAATACGTGTTATGAAAACGTCTTTTTGGTCTGAATTTATTTTTCCTCATTTCCTGTTTAATGTATTCCTTAAATATTCATACGCTTGAAATAGGTGCCATGATTATTTTTATTGGAATCAAGATCATATATTACTGAGGATTGCTTTGAATTCCTATTTGTTAGCATATCTGGCTACATTTAACACATTTTGTTATCTTTTATATAATTATTACTTAAAAACAATTATGAAAGTGAAGAGCAAATGACAAAATCTTTAAGAGGTATATTTTTAAGCAAAATATAATTTTTCCTATTTGATAATTATATTATGATTTGATAACTATTTTGCATGATGTGGAGCACAATTTCTTTCATTTAAAACCTAACAAATATTATTCTTAAAAAAGCTGAAATGATTAGATAATACTATAATAAAAAGAATTCTGTATGAAATATTACATTACTCTAAACCAAATAGTATAATACATTTTTTCAGCTATAATCTAAATGATAACAGTTAATAATATCTTGAAAATAACGTTATTTTAGACAAAAATGTAATATATTTTTAAAATAATGTTTTCAACAAAAATAAAATTTGCAAACATTCAGCTTAAAACTATTGATATAGTTCTAAAACTATTTGATGAAAAGACATACATTGGAAAGTGTTGGAAAAATATCTTTGACATCTCTCCTTCAACTCTACTCTTTATCGATTTATTTTCATCGTTGTTTCAGAAACCCCGTAATTAAGATGCTTAATCAATGATATTAGTTTATGCATGATTAGAGAAATTTCAATAGAAAAAATTTAGCATATTCCCCATAATATCAATAACTAACTTTATTATTATTTAAAATTTAGCCAGTGAAAAAAATGTCTTCCTTCTTTAGAAGTTGATATCATCAAACGACTCGGAACCCAGCTGTTTAATGCTCTAAAGACACCGTCTAAGGAAGAAAAAAGATTGTTTCACCCTCCATTAAGTGTTTGAGTAAGAAAATTTTGCTTTGTGCTAAATTTCAAGAATAACTTTTCTCATTAAAGGGAAATGATTATAGATAATAATTACACAAGCTGATTTTCTGTACGAATAATTAAATACTTACTTTTCTGCTAAAAGTTTCCTTTATTTTAGTTATTATCCACACATACATTAAAAAGTTATAATTAAAAATAAAGAATCAATCAAAGTTTAAGAGATTATGGCAATATTTGGATATGCATAATTTTATTCTTAATTGTTTGAAAATAATTAATGCTTTTATGTGAGCAAAAAATTTCATTTTTATTAAAATGAATACATCTAAAAATGATTTGCAATTTATTTATGAAATGTAATATGTGTGTGGAAGTTTTTAAATATTTTATCACTGTGTTTGATGATTGAATTAATTGGAATTTTATTTCCTTTAAATAATTAAAATAAAAATAAAGGATTGTAATGTATCTGCATAATATATTGTCGATTATGTGCGTGTTGTTTTTTTAATTGATTTAAAATATCTGAAATGAAAATAAATAGGTATTTTTCAGGAGACTTATTTACTTTTAAGTTAATTACAAAATATTGTAATGAAATGTGAACCAATCATATAATTAATTTGTTTTAATAATCTTTTTGATAGATACATTTAATCCTTTGTGGTTAAGTATATCAGTCCCTTTATTATTTCTACTGTTAAGGACATAATTTCAAAAGAGATTTTCGTATTGATTGTTGAAAAAGATTAAATTAAAATTTTTGAAAGAAAAATAATTTCAAAATGTGTCTAGCTTGCAATTTTTCTGTGTACAAAATTTGCAATTTAATAGATTATGATAATATAATAATAATAGAGTAGAACGAATAAGTTGTAGTCGATTTTTAAAATATTCAGGAATTTAATATTTTACTTTATTTTAAAAAGAAAGGCATTGAAGCTCTCTCTAGAGAGCTGTTCGATATTTGTAATATGGAGTTCAAAAAAACTCTTAGATTATTTATACGGAAAACGTGATACAGTAGTTTCGCAGTATCTATTTTTTGGGTATAATAAATATTTCGTTGACATTTCGAAAGTAGTTCCCTTCCTGAGTAAATAAACATAAAAACCTGGGAAAACTTCTAATCGTCAGAACGTACAATACTAAGTATTAAATTATTTTAAATATTAGTAAACATTTCACAAAAAATGTTTCGCTCTCGATTCATTACATTTTATTACTGGGGCTGACATTATTTATGTATTTACTACTTTTGATAGCTATTTTAATTTAAAAAAAGGCAATTTTTGTTTTAATTCTTTATTCTTTGTTATATAGCAAATTATCTGCGATTCTTGAGTAATTAGTTTTCTTGGTTTTTATTTAGAAGTGTAAATTTAATTTAAATTGTTGTGTCTATAAATACTGAAATTGTAGCTGAAAAACGTAATAAACATAATATAAATAAGCGTCTCTAATTTGTATATGTTTTTACAGAAATTAATAATTATCATTTAATTATGTATCAAGAATACTGGAGAGGTAGGTTCAATAACGGAAACTGTTTATCATGATGAGTTTATAATACATTTCAAAGGAATTCAGCGTTTTATTAAAGTTTATCACAATTTACTGTGTTGTTAAAATATTGTTGATTTCGGTGATTCAGTTCCTAAAGGAATTGATTTTGATTAAATTTTAACTAATAAGCTAATAATTTAACAATTTTCAAAAGATACTTTTCTTATTTGATTATTTCTTTATGTTAATATAACATTTTGAAAATAAAATAAAATTTTTGGTATCTATTGGGTAAAGACAAATGAAAACTGACATTTTTCTTTAAAAAGAGTTCAGTAAAATAACTGTATGAGAAATGTTTCATGCTCAAAAGAAGCTAGTTAATTTTTTGCTTCAAATTTTATGATTTACAATGTAATCTAAACTTCTTTATCTTTGAAACTGAAGATGTACATTTAAGTTTTTAATTAAATGTCTTATGTATAAACTTAAATTTTTATCCGTAATTTTACTGAATTCAAATAAAAAAGAAAAAAATATCTATCGATAACAATTTCTTACTTTTAGAGAAAATATAAAATTAAATTAAAAATCTGCATTTAAGTTTACACGCATATATTGTTTTTGTAAAGTAGAATAATTTACTGAGCTATTTGATACAATCATGTTTGTAGAATTGAAATGTACATTATTTTACTAACGCATTTGAAACTTCAAAAAAAAAAAACATTTACTATTGTTTATGCTTTGTGATATTTTTAATGTTAACACATTCCTTCCTTCTTAAAGCTATCGGTATTTTATAATTTTTTGTATTTATGAATATAGAAAAGTTCAGTTACTATCCAAATTTTTTTCCAAAAGTACAAATTTTACTTTTATTGCAATCTGGCACATAAAAATAAGCTTCAATTGTAGGGAATAATACTTAAGTTCAACGTATACTGTACATGTAGGTACTCAGTTATATATCAAGATGCTGAAGATACTCGCATATGTATGTACATATGCGAGTACAATTCAACGTTGCTGAAAAATGTGCGAGAATTTCTTAATATTTTCCATTTTCTTTAAAAGTGAAAATTTCTCCATTTTTATATTTATCGTTGAAAGCAAAAGCATTCGAATTTTTGGTAAAAATGTCGAGGAAGCAAGGCAGTTTTCATAGATACGTCTTGAATATTTTAATACTAAAGTAAGTCTGACATATAATTTGAAGCATGATCGAATCCACATTTCTTACAAGACACGTTAAAAATTAAGATAATTCTCTAAATGATAATTGTATAGATTTCAATGAGAGAATTAAGTCAAATATAATTATTAAAAGTATGTACTTCAGGAAAATAGTGTATTGTAACCGTTATAAAAATAAGGTTTTATATGTAGTTAAGCACAAAAAGACACATAATATTAAGTTCTTTGTTATTATTATTTAGCTGTATTTTTCTATTGATTATATATATATATATATATATATATATATATGTAAACATTATGCATGAAATATATAAATATATCATTATACATACATATATTTCTGGTTGAAGTGATTCAATTTTAATATTCTAATCAAATACTTTGATCTAAAATATATTAACATATAAATTTTAGTGTTCCTTTACAAAATAAATAAAAATGTTAAAAGCTATATTGCAAAACACAACTTAGTATAGACTTATTTTTAAATTCTTTCAGATGCATCACGATGTTTTTTTTAAAAAGAATTGTACGTTCGAATGGCATTTAATAAAATACAGAAATATAATAGTTTGGAGTAAGGAATTTTTAAGTTATATTTATATTGTATTTTAAACAGAACTGCTAACATTATCGCAATTTATAGAAAGAAATTATTATGTTATGAAAATGATTCCAAAGTATGATATTAAATCACAGAAAAATACATTTTGCTTAAACTTTTATAAATACAGAATTTGTGTGCTTGAAATAATCATATAATAACATTTTAATGAAAAATATCAGTTCATAAAAAATAGATTCAGCAATATAATTGTTTTCCAATTCTTAATTTCAGAATGTATAAATAAACACATAAGAACCATTCCAAAGAAATGATATTTATTAGAAAATATTTGTACTTAATTATATTTAATTAACTAAGTAAATCATTTGCATTGTATTACAATTCAATTTACTTAGAAGACTGTAAAATATTATAATATATAAATAACATTCGTTTGAATTCCAAAGTTTGATCTTTTTTGTTTCTTTTACCGTAATAAATATCGTAGTAATAAATCTTGAAGCTCAATAACAGAGTAATTAACTATCATTTGATTAATTTTGCATATGGTAAGAAAAGTAAATTAAATATTCCTTCAATCGACCATGAAAAATTACATTTATTTCAGATGATAGAATTAATATTATAACCATTGTTTTTTTACATTAGAAAGGATTTATGTATTTATGTGTTGCCTATATATATTACTCTGTTGGAAATATGCTATAGGCATAAATTCAGAAATAAAGTAAGAAAAGGCATTCATTATATTTATAAATATAAAAATGAGAGAATGAAATTATATTAATAAATTTACGCTCTTAGAAATAAATTTTTCTTGTAAAAAATATTTTTTCACTGTTGTGATATATTACTGTATCGTTAACGTAGACGATATTAAAAAAACTGTTTTATAATGATTACAAAAGCAGTTACCAAATCTTTTTAATTTTTTTTTATTCTAAACAATATAACTTAATTTACTAAAAAGAAATATGGCTTAAAAATTACAAAAAATATTTAAATATTTTTATTAAAATATTTAATTTTTAAAATTCATCATTTTTTATAAGTATAATAATTTATTTTGAAGTGAAATTCGCATACTTAAATATAAAAGCTTGTTAACACAAAATGTTAACAAAATATGAGAATGCAAATAAGTAAAATTTAATATTTTATTGATTTGTGAAAAATCCAAAAATATAATTACATGTAGACATATTTTCAAAAGAGAATAATTATTATTTTTATTATTCAAAAAGTTCATTTTTTTTACAGAGTATTCCTCTCTTATGACACATTTAACAATCCAACGATACGATTTAAATCAATCATGTATTCTATTCAGCAAATAAAACATTTACATGAGTATACGCTATATATCAAATATCAATTCTGGAAATAGCTATTTGAAATTTAATCTTGAACTCTATTTTACTTTTTCTCGTTTAAAAGCACTGTCATTCCTTTTAAATCACATGCTAATATTTTTTCCTTGATGTAAACTTTTTTATAATTTGACTAGAATTATTCTTGGTCTAAAATTGTAACATTAATAATAGTAAAATTTATTCTTTAAAAAAATTTGGAGAAAATATCAAATTATAAGTATATGACATGGGAGAATATTTTTGGAATAAATAATATGAACTACTCTCAAGATTAAATTAACTACTTTTTAAATAAAAGTGCTTCCAAGAAGTACTTTATTTGATTATTTGCAGTCAAATTTGAATATTTAGCGATAATTTAGTCAAATATTTTGGAATAACCATGTAAAAAATAAACGTTATATTTTAATGATGTGTAAAAAACATATTTTATGCCTTTTTTGATAAAAATTGTGTTCTGATTGAAATAAAATACTTTTTACATCTATACCTTCTTATGTATTTCATTGAGTTCTTAAAGAAGGAAAATTGTAAATTTGTTTGAAAATTAACTTTTATTGAAGTATTTTAAAAAGTTATATATTCAAACAAATATAAAAGCTAAAATAATTATACAAAAAGAACTAATTATGTAGAAATACTCTAAGAAATTAAATTATTTATCTTTTTTACTTTTGCACTAAATATGCATATCTAATAATGAGGATATTTGTTCTGTTTTATGCGTTATCCCAGCTCAAGGAATAATTATCTTTAGTTTAATTATTTTCACCCATTTATAAATACATATTAAACGATAATAACAGAGCTTAGAATCTGTAAATTATAGTAGTTATATTGTAAGTTTTATTTATTTGCCTTAAAGATAAATTAGTTAAATTAATATGCCAAATTTAATTAAGCTAATTGAGTCAAAATATCAATGGAAAAACACTTTCACTACCACAAATTATATCTTATGTGCACAATTGTTGCAATTATTAAAATTGTAATGTATTTATGAACATTTTTTTTGATTTACATAAACAATATGCATTAAAAAGAGAACTATCTGAATTATAATCTTTATTGAATTCGTATTCATTGTAAATTAGCTATTAATAAATTTTTAAACTGTAAATCAGTTACTTAACTTATATTGAAAGGAAAGATATGTGGAATTCTCTCATGAAAAAGTACTCAGAAGGTCAATTTAATTTGCATGAAATATTAAATTAGTGAACAATGGATTATATATGTTGGTATTATCTAATAAATTGCTTAACATGATAAACAGTTCTTGCATTGTTTTAAAAACAAATAACAAATTATGTAAATTATTAACTAATTCCTCAGATATTGAGCTTGATTTGCTACATTTTCTTAAAACAAATTTATTAAAATATTTTAAATATAACTTTAACATATATTTCTCAGCTGATGTGAAAAGTATGAATGTATAAAATCAATTAATTTAAATTATCTGCCTACATCAATAGATTTTATGAAGAAGAATAACCCAAAAACAGTTACAATATAAAATTGAAATTTATATACAATAAATCAAATTTTTTTTTATTTATTATAATTTTTTTAATATCACAAACAAATTTTCTAAACACAACAAATAATTTATCTAAATAAGGTAGTAAATTTTTAGAATTGATCATACCAAACTTTTCGCACTTAATGTTTGCACTATATGGAAATAAAAGCTCAATTTATTTAGTGGAACTTAACAGCAACTAAGTTTCGAAAAGAAAGCGATAGTTGAAAGCGACTTCTTCAATGAGAACTATTTTATTTCCAGTATTTTCTGTCAATGTTATTTTTCGATTTAAATAGTCAGTGATAAAAATATTTTAATGATGGATTAAATATCAATGTTTGCATATTAAATATCCCAGTTACCTGAGATAATCGTGATCTCATATGGAAATAAAGTCTATAGAATTTTAACACAAATTAATTTAACAGTAAAAATTTTGTTTTTTAAACAAATGAAGATTTTATTTAAAATTTAGATATTTGTATTACCTTTATCATTTTTATTTTTTACATTTTATATAAATTAATAAACTGTTTACTTTATAACCAAAACAATTGTAAAGAATTGAGGAATTTTAACTGTATCTCATTTAAACTCAGATATAAAAGCTCATTTGCAAAGCTTGTAAATGCACTGTTTAAAAAGGTAAAAGGATATTGAGATTGTGACTTGAACTTGCGCCTGATGAATTGGTTGGTGGATTGTGGCAGACAAAGTAGGCTTAGTGAAATAAAATATCCCATTTGTTTGGCAGAAAAAATGCGCTTAATTGAGCATTTTGGTGGAAAGAAAAAAAAACGCTACTTGTAATTATGTAAAAAACAAATTAAGTGTTTTCATTAAAAAATAGTTTTTAGTAGGGGGTGTGATTTCCCCAAACGATTAGCAATGGTGAACTTTGAGACATCCAGTCAAAAGGTTATTAATGAGGGATAGTACTTTTCCGTCCCATTCTTCCAAAATATCTCTTTCCAGTTCTTGAAGAATTTGTGGGAGTAGTAGGCATCGAGCAACTCTTTTTCCTAGAATGTCCCAAACATGGCTCTATTCGGTTCATTTCTGGAGAACATGCTGATTATTCCCTTTGTATGATTCCTTCCTCATAAAGAGAATCATTCACCAAGACAGTATGGTGTGGTCTGTGATTGTGGTGTATTAACATGAAGTCATCTCCAATTGCTGCAACAGGTGTGAGGGTTTCATTCATATATTAGTGAATGGTCAGAGCTCCACTTCAAATGATATGGAGATGATCCATAGACCATGACTACTCCACAGTTAAATCTAAAATTTTTGTGCACAAACGTAGGATTCTAGTGACGCGTTCTCTTCAGGTGAAAATATGCCTATTATTTGTGAAACTCCAATGAGTTGTAAAGAGAAAAATGGGACTGGTTGAAGAAAAGAATATTGCTCCACTTATTTTTCCTAAAGTTTACATGCTCTTTCACCCATTCCGTGTGTGAGAGAAGATGCGTTGCTGTTAACGTGCCACACACCATTCGTAGGGGAGCACATAGCCCTACAATGGCGGTTTTTGGACAACTTGTGTCGAAACTGTTCTACAAGAAGCCGAGTGAATGTGTTGTTGAAAAAAGTGGCATTTATATTTCGGTGTCTCCTAGCCATAAGATTTAAGTACAGGTCTTTATTGAGCGTTGATGAACATCTATGACATTGCCCTGAACTTTGGCCTGCATTTTCAATCTTCAAAACCGGTTCTTGAAAATCTCACTTTGTGAAACTCCAACGAGTTGTGCAACTTTGGATTGTGTTTCATCCCACTCCCTAACTAACCAGCAGCTCTCCAAGATAACTGATTCAGTTAAATGACTTTGTTTAAAGAACGCGCGCATGCTGAATGTTGATCATTTTCTCCGCTTTACCATACATTAAGTTGAACGCCAAATACCATTCACTGCCTCTGAAGTGTCGTCTTTGAAGTCAAACTCAAAATTTGAATTTTGTGAAACTTGAAAATGGGAAAAATCTTACATTTACAACTTTTTTTCTATTTTATGAATAAAAATGCTTATACCTTTATTTTATGAAAATTTTTCAGTATTCTTTAATTACCATAAGTAGTGTATAATAGCTTAAACTAATTACTTTGATGGACTATAAGTTTTCTGTTTTTTATGCATAATTATATCTATTGATTAGTGTTTGTAAAGTTATGAAATAATTTATTTATCTTATTATATACTCCTTAAAATATGCATTTTTATACATTAATTTACAACCAGCTATTATCCATAAGATATACATGAAACCAAACGTTAAACTATTTTCACAAAGAAAGAATATAAACAAAGAAAAGTTAAGCAATTTTCAATTATTAATTATGACGTTATTGAGAAAGAACTGCTATATTCTAAGCCCAATTTTTATTCCCACCGTAGTACTGTTAAAATGAAACAAGAGGGAAATATTCAAAGGATTAATTTTAAGATAAAAATGAATAGTCTAAACACACAGTGTTTTTGATAAAAATAAAGAGAAGAAGAATACAAACAGTGCAAAGAAACTGATACTTGTAATTATACACTGTGTACAGAGAGAAATTGAAAATCCAAAAATATATTTTCTTTAAATGCCTTTCTGTGTCTACTGAAACTGGATTTCGTCGCAAATTTATCTTTCGAGAAAACTGTAACTTTAATTCCATCCCAATCTATTTTTTCAAAAAAAAAAAAATTCCAGATTATCAAGAATCTTGCATGAATAGTGTGGTTTGCTTGAATAAGAAATGTATGTTTGTTTCATTTTAATATATAGTTTCAAAGATGCTTTTTTGTTTATTAATATAAATGTGTTTAAAACTTTGAACTCTTTTTTGTAAGTCATTTATTACATGAATTATGAACAATGATATATAGAATTATCTTCAATGATTTGCTACACTTCATAGAAAATGTTTTTTAGCTATAAATCTATTAATTAAATTCAACAAATTATATATATATATATATATATATATATATATATATATATATATATATATATATATATATATATATATATATATATATATATATATATATATAATCATAAAAATAAAACATTTATTCATTTTAAAAACTTCATTCTTAACTTAAGTGTAATTTAATATCTCGTTTGTCGTTTATGTTATTACAATGGAATGCAAATATTCTTCTTTCGTAGCGTCATAGTTCAATCTTGAATCAATTACATAACTTTTTTTCTTCATCCATAACGTGAATTTGATTACATTTTATAATGGATGACATTTTTAAATTAACACGTTAGTGGTGGTAATTTTATTCTCTTTGAAATAATGAAGTTTCATTTTATAATCTTGTTTCTGTAAATCTTCTCAGATTGAATAAAAATATGGAGACACTACATTAACTAAAAAGTTCTGATCGCAAAACGTGCATGTAATGATCTAATGATAGTTCCAAGAATTTGTATTCTTTCCACGAACATTTTATAAGGAATTTACATCAAAAGAACGTTTTCTTCCATGTAAATTCTTATTTTATGTTTTTCTGTTAACGTGTTTGAGTTTTAATCTGTAAGTTATTTTAATTTCAAAATGCGAAAAAATTGTAAATCAAAACATATTGTTTGATCATGTTAATTTTAAACAGAAAACGTGTTTGTTTTGATACGAATTATTAATTGCTATATAGATTTTTGAGTTGATTGCTAAAAGAAATGGATTTGTCTTTTTTTCTATTTTATGCTTTTTTATTTACTTGGATTCAACATTTTGTTAAAAGGGGTTTCATTTATCACAAACATATTACTAGAAAAACTTTTATGCTTACTTAAATTCACTGAGAAAAATTCTTCTAAATGTGTTACCTGTCAAATGATTGAAATTAATAATGAAGAAGAAAACATTAAGCTTTTAACAACTACAATTGTAATATGATATTTTTAAACAAAATGCAAAAATTTTGCGCCGTATTTAAGAAATTAATTAGCGCATTTTACAAAAAAAAGAAAAGATTGCCAGAGATGCTTCTATTTACACTGAATAGAGAACAGTATAAAATACATAAATAAACTGTTACATTAGAAGCACAATGCACATATGAAATCTAAAAGTAAAAATTTAAATATAAGCTTTTGAGAAAAATTAAATAATAAAATCTTTGTAGTTAAGTAAATAAAAATATTCAGTATTTATATTTAAATATATAATTAAAATCTGCTTAGAGTATATAAACAGACAATGATATTAATAACAAATAATACACATTTGAATTTTAGTGAAAAGAAATTTAATAATTGTTGTTTAAGGAAAATTTGAATTTTACAATCAATATAATTAAATATAAAATCCTTTTTTAAAACTAATTCCATTAATATCATTTTATTACACAAAATTGCTAGTACACTACTGGCCATTAAAATTGCTACACCAGGAAGGTGGCACACCACACACGTGAAATTTGCATGACAGGTAGAACTTGCTGTGATATGCAAATGATTAGATTTTCAGCGCATTCATACAAAGCAGACGACAGTAGCGACATCTACAATGTGTATAAAACCAGAGATTTGACAGCAGTTTTCTCATACTCAATTTCCGTTTCAACGTTGTTTTCAGCAAAGAAAGTTGTTGTAATGCCTCGTGTAACAAGAAGAAATGCCTATCAGCACGTGTCTGACTTTGATCGAGGAAGGATTATAGCCTACCGGTATTGTGGTTTATCGTACCGCAATATTGCTGCTCGCGTCGGTCGAGACCCCATGACTGTTAGCAGAATATGGAATCGATGGCTTCAGGACAATCATATGGTAAGTCATGCAGGATCTCAGCGATCCCCCATCACTAACAGCAGAGAAGACAGACATCTTATCCGCATGGTCACAAAGGATCGTACAGCCACGTCACGAACCCTGAGTCGAGAAATGGAGTCATTTGCAAGGCAACAAGTTTCTGCTCGAACAGTTCGACGACGTTTGCAGCAGCATGGATTGTCTGCATGGCGACCATGGCTTCGGCTACCATTGACGCTGCGTCACAGACAGGAGCACTTTCAATGGTGTGATCAGCGACGAACCTGGAGGCGGGAATGGCATCACGTCATCTTTACAGATGAATCTTGGTTCTGTATACAGGACCATGATGGCCGCATCCGTGTTTGGAAGCATCGTGGAGAACGTGCATTGCCAGCTTGCATTGGACATCGCCATACTGGCCCATCTGCTGGAGTGATGGTATGGGGTGTCATTGGATACACGTCTCAATCACCTCTTGTTCACTTTACCGGCACTTTGAACAGCAACCGTTACATTTCCGATGTGTTAAGGCCCGTGGCTCTGCCCTATCTTCGAGGCCTCCCTAATGCTTTGTTTCAACAGGATAATGCACGACCGCATGTTGCCCGTACTGTTCTGAACTTCCTTGATACAGAACAGGTTCGACTGTTACCCTGGCCAGCACGTTCTCCTGATCTGTCACCAATTGAGAACGTGTGGTCAATGGTTGCCGAGCGATTGGCACGCCATCATTCACCATCCACTACTGTCGATGAACTGGGGCATAGTGTTGAAGTTGCATGGACTGAGATCCCCGTACATGCCATGTAATATCTGTTTGACTCCATGCCTAGGCGGATAAATGCTGTTATTGCAGCCAGAGGTGGCTGCTCTGGGTACTGATTTCTCAAAATCTATATATCCTAATTTCCTGTAAATCTAATCACTAGTTCTTTCCACAATAATGTATTTGTCTAATAAATATCGTTCTGTTGTTTGCATTCCTTCTTGGTGTAGCAATTTTAATGGCCAGTAGTGTATACATAAATTATTTAGTAATTTCAATCAAATTAACAAATACATTTCAATAAAATTCATATTTTTATGCATATCACGTGTAAATTTGCTTTAATATTTTTAAAATTAAATCAACTAATATTCGTTATTTTATTTATGGCAAACTAGTAGTATTTTTCCGCCCATCTTGTCTAGTGGTCAGTGTGCCTGACTGAAAATAAGGAAGTCCTGGGTTCCAATCCCGGTTCTAGCATGGATGTACTTTGTCTCTCTATCTATCCTGTCTTTGTCCCTTCCTTGTATGAATGAGGTGTGAATGGTTGCCTTCCCTATAAACGGGTTCCTAAGGCATGTGTGTACTGAAGAAGTTGGACATCACACCAAATATGGTTCAGTTGGAAAAGTGGAGTAGCGCACCCCATATTGCCAGTCTAGCTGGCACACGACAACAACAACAATAGTATTTTAAAAGTGATTTTTCTTTGATGAATGTAAAAATACTGTTAACGAGTGAAAATATTTTTAGAGAAAATTTTGAAATGTTTTTTTTAATTACAATTAAGTTTACTTAATTAAATTTGGTTACTGAAAAGTTCCAGTCTGTAATTATTGTACAGATCAGTGCATATAAATAATAAATTTTTATTCTCCACGTTAGCATTATAATTTAAAATTATATGGGTTCTAGAATATTGTTTTAAGAATTGTTTTTAGATATTGATAATCACAAGTATTTCTAACCTAATTTTTGAGGTAAATGTAAAGTATTAAAAATTAGTTTTTTAATAAAGCTGAAACTTAAGTGTCAACTTTTGAATTGAAAATACTTATTCTACAATCGAACATAATTCTATTGCGCACTTTAAATAATGCATTTTTGAACTGAAATATCCTTTTCGTCTTAAAAGAGAGAATATTCGCTAGAGTCAATGAGTCAGTAATGATGTAAATTAAAATGATTTCCCTGGGATCTAAGTATGTATAATTACTTTTGTTATAGGTAATGGAATTCCATAATTTTGTTATACAATTCTAAATAAGTTTATAGTTTCAATGCCTAACAATTATTTCATTCTTGCCTAAATTAATGTGGTTACTTGCCCATTAAATTTACTTAAAAAAATAAAAGCAAACCCAAGTTTTTGAAAATTTTCTAAATCCAGAGAAAACTAACTAATTTATAATTTGATATAATAAAAATAAGAAATTGTAAGAAAAATGAATCTTAATTGAACAAAAATGAACTAAAGGCTAATGCAAATAGTATTTCTATTTTGACTAAGCATTTAGATATATTTTCCTATTTCTTTCTTCTATACCATATTTTTAAATTTCTGTCTTTTATTTTAAAAATGCTAGTAATTATATCTTAACAATTATTATATTTTAAATGTTTATAAAACTGTAATGTAATTTTATTTATATTTTAATACTAATAGTAAAATATTTATAACATTTGCTCACAAAATATATTTAAAATTGTTGATATACTTATATAAGTAGTATCACAAAATTGTCATTTTTAAATTTATATATACTATTAATCATATAAAAGTGTGTAAAATAAAAAAGGAATTATAAAAATTTTTTATCAGTTACTGAAATGTCTCTTAATGTCTGGTTAAATCATAAGATTTCTGTGAAAGCTAAATTTTTCGTCTAAAGATGGTTTCTTTACATAATTTCAGTACAATCGCTTCAAAGTTTACTAATAAAGTATTGCCTACATATTTCTTTGCAGACGTTCGTAAATTTATTGTTAAAAATGTTAGACATTTATATATCACGAAGAATCTGAATCACGAAGAAGCTGACTTATAGAAATTTGGATTCTAGTCTCCTATAACTTAAGAGTGTAGTTATTGTTACTGAGTGTGGTAAAGTATCACCCCCCCCACACACACAGAGGTGCATTATATAACCCAGAAAATTATTAAGTAGTATTACATTAACATTACCTTTGCTCATAGTTATAAATTTACAAATTTATATTTCAAATTATGAGCTACAACAGAGATAACGTAAAACATTTTATGTTGAAAAATAACCATAAATAGCTTAGCATATACATTGTTATATTAGATCTAACAAAACTTGGTTGAGTTTTCTAAAATAAATTAAACATCAGTTTTGTTAGTGAAAAATTCATAAGATATTTTTTGCTGAAATTAGATTTCGTTAATACTGAATAATAATTTATTAAAATTTAATATATATTTTATGAATTAAAATGATTTAAATTCTATTATAAAATTAGTATAATTAATAACATGTCTGCAAACTTGACAGTTGTTCAATTATTAAATATATTGCACTAGAAGGTGACCGTGAACATCGACTTATGTATATCGATGCTCAAAGTTTTTACTTGCTTATCTTATATAAGTGACATTGTTTACATTGGGTCATTTGTTTTGGTGTTGAGATTCTCAGAATAGTCTTTAATACATAATATTTTCTGTAAAATAATCTTAGTTTTTTTTAATGAGTTCAAAGATATTTTTAAATTGGATTTGCTAAATAAATGGCAAAAAATGAACCAAGAATATGCATGTGAAAATAATTCTTATTAGTGCATTTTATTTGCATGAAAATTATTTGTCTTAGAAATTTACATTTGAGCAATACACTTTTTCATTTACTTTAATAGTTTCTGTTTAATTTTAAAAGATGAAAATTTTTTAATGAAAAGTGATTTTTATAATTAAAATAATTATTTTTTTCATTCCTAAATAATTATTTTATTATTGCTTGCTAAAAAAATGATTGAGCATTTATTTGAGAGAATAAGCTAAAAATGGGGAAAAAATGCAACTGGGAAAGTTAAAACGTACTTCTAAGTAATGCTAATTAAAATAAAAGGTAATATAGTTTAAATTCAATAAGTTATATAAGAAGGTTACTATTTAAATCTAGTGTGTTCTGGATTCATAATTTTCTTATATTAAAGGGAAAAAAGTTTAATAAGATCATATAATCAAATAAATAATAAAAAGATTTCTCGTTTTAATTCGTTGTTTAAATAATCTGAGTTAAATTTTGAATTGCCCATATTTCTAATAATATAAAATTTATATATATATATATATATATATATATATATATATATATATATATAATAGCTTTTTTCAGTCGAAAATGTTACAACATAGATCATTTATTATGTAAATTCTAATTACTTTGAAAAAAAACTAAGAATTTTCTTATAAACTTTTATCTGATTTAATGACCTGTTAGTTGGGAGGCAGGAAATAAGATCAACAAATAAACTCCATCACATTTCTGCAATAATTAATTTCCGCCAAAAATAATTCCCTGTAGCGCATTGTCCAAATAAATGACTGGAAAGGAAACTAGTGAAAACGGAAGTATGTTGGCACAGGAAACTTTAGATTCAATTTTCTTTCTCTTTTATTCTTTCTCCAGGTAGATACATTAATATTTTCAAGAAGAACTAACTATTTTTCTAATTCTAAATTAAATTTAATAAAATATAATTTGCTAACAAATAAAAAAATTATATGATTTTAAAATACTTTGTTTTGTTTTTAAATGCTTCACCAGAAATAATTTGCCAGTTGGCATATGTAAACTAATTTAAAAAAACCTAAGTTTTTCTTATAGTAAATATAAAATGCGCTTCAGTAATTTAAGTATTAATTTTGATTTAATGTGGGTTATATGAATTCACACATAACACACTGACCAACATTTTTGTTACAGTTATGTTTAACATAAGATATTTAAGGTGAAAATATTTTTTTTCTCATAGCACTTTCTCAAAATGTAAGTAGATACGTTTAAAAATATTTTTGCATAGAAAATAAAATAACATTGCTATATATTTACATCTCCAATTATGTGATATTTAAACCACACCGGAAAACTTGAAGAACTCTCATTAGTAAGTGACTTATAATGTTTAAGCTTTTTTTTCATATAATTTCTATAATTTTAATATTATTATTTAACCAGCTGTATGTTTGCGTAAGGCTATTGCTCATTAAATATTAAATTAAAGAATGAGAAAGCAAAAACTAATATACTTTATGGATACTGTGTGGTTAAAACAGAAATCAAAGCAATTCACTCTGCGTTATCAAAAAGAACAAACAAGTACCCCGAATCCCTTCTCCAATCATCAAAGATTGAAGCAAGGTTTGTAGTGCGAATTAATTCCCCAAGAGAGGAAAAATAAAATTTCAGATCCTAGATAATCCTTACGATGGTATACTAGTACCTCACATTTCGGTATCAAAGATCCTGCGTGTTACAACGAACACAAAGTTGTTCGGGAGTTGGGAGTAAAGTAATACATAGATTCAAGTTTATGATGGATTTTACTGAGCAGTTTTAAACTCTCAAGAGAATTCGGAATATATGGGGACCATAAAATTGTGGCGCGGAAACATAGCCTTCCTAACTCACTCCCAGAGTTACCGAACGCTATAGGAAGGAGCAACTAATAGAGATATTCTCTCTGGCGAATAAAGAAAAACTCTTTGTCTTCTTTTTTTTAACATGTCTGGGAAATTTGTATCTCACAACGTATATAGATATAACTTTGAGAATGGGAAAAAGACCTATTCAACTGAGGAGACGAAGGAGTGAAATTGATGGACATTCGTTCTCTAAAGACTATTAAGGGAAAAGTTTTGTTTGGCGTGGGTGTGATGCTTTAGAACCTTACTCGTAATAGAGGGAAGGAATGGTAACCATTGAGAAGTGTAATATTTCGAACTGATTGTGTTTTATATAATATTCTTCTCCCTTATCTTCCCAAGCGGGTTTTCATACGCTGCCGAAAATTGCACTTCGCTAAGAAAATTTGAAGTTTATAACCTGTATGAGAAATCCGGCCATAATTTGCATTTAGAGTAAATGCACAGCATTGCGCAAGTAGTAAAATAGTTTAATAAATTCCAAGTTTTGAGTTTGAAGAAAAAAAGGAAATTTGAGAATTGAGCATTGCAAAACCATTATCAGGATTATTTTTATGGGACTAGTTTCGAATAAAAGGCGATATTATAGACGGGATTCACTTTTTCAACTTTGATGCAAGGTGCACATGAAGCGAACTGTTACGTAAAACATATGCTTAAATCTGTAATTTTCGTAAAAATTTTATATGTATAAGAAGGTAGAAAAGAGAACAAAAATATCAATATAAATATTACATAACATTTTATTCCGTCTTTCACCAAATACTTTATAGCATAATTTTCTAAACTTTCATATATTGTCAAAATTAAAATATATAATTCTTTTCGTTCTCATAATAGTAATATAATAGCTTGTTTTTTAGTTTTAAACCTTTAATAATATAAATAAACCAGTCATTCTTCCTTGAAAAGAGTATTTAGAAAAAATTTTAAATATTATTTTTATGATATATTATAGTCTATGACTTTTTTCAAGTTATTTAAACATTTTAATTAGATTGAAATATTCAAATTATTTTTAGTTTACACTTTATTAGTCATCAATGATTATGAGAATGTTCAATAGATTTAATATATGCTTAAAGAATGAATGAAAAACATGACTAAGCACTTCATGCAATTTGTTTTCTTAAATTTGGTTCATAATATTTATTTTCATGTGAAATTGATGAAAAATAACTCATAATACAGCTTTTGTTTGCAAGAATCTAGGTAGAAATGTGAATATGAAAGCATGTCGTATAAATTATTTTTTAAATAAGACAAAAGTGAAAATCTGTTTAACTCAGAAAATTAAATCAACTTGTTTATTCTTGAAAAATTAAATTTATTTTAACTTACGAGTAATTAAAATAAACTTATTAATAATGCATTTTAAGACGTATATTAGATTTAAATTTGTATGCCTTTCATAAGTAAAGACATTAAATACTCAGATTTTCAAAACAATAATTTTTAAATATTTTTTTGAATGATACAATTAAATGAACTAAATTCTGTATTGTAATATTCATTTCTATGAAAAGAATTAACATTTAGTGCTTTCAAACATAATAGTTACAATCATAATATAGGGATGACATAGAGGTTCAAAATTCATAATAAATTTTATATTTTTTATACATATAACTTATAGGAACACAATACTATACTTGAATAAACCCTATTGATAATTTACTCTCATAGTATATTTAACTAAAAAAGGACACAATAATATATAAAATATATAATATTGTATTATTATCAAGTACATAAAAATTCTGAAATGGCACATAAATAAGTTAAGAATATAAATTTCAGTGATACTCTCTTCTGTATAGATTAGTATTATTAATAACACTTCTATGGGGAATAAAAAGGAAAATTAAGCTGTTTTCACATGGCGTTTTTAAATTGTAGTATAATTTAAAAGCTATGACACTAACAAAAGCTTTAAAAATTTTCCTACAAACTAGTTTTTTTATGTATTTAAATAGAATTCATATTTTGTATATATAGTACTCGCATTGTCTTAAATGTCTTAAATTCTTATGCATCATAAAAACACTTTTTAAAGTTCCCAAATGTTTAATCGGAATTTCGAAAAATTCAAGACAATAAATCAGAAGATTTTATTCAACTGTTATCACATGATTTTTGCTGAATTGTTAAAAAAAATTCAACATTACTGGTCTAAAATATTATTTTATAATCATTAAAATAAGATGGAAATAACTTTTATGAGTTAAAATTAATTCCTCTCTCTGTTTTCAGTTTATATTTCTTAATTTTATTTTTATGTGGCGCTATTGATTTGAATTATATATTTTTAACCATTTTGTGATGTTTTAATAATGTCAACTGTGTGATATGCGTTAATATATATATATATATATATATATATATCAGTATTACTTACAATCAAGTGTGAGGGAATATATGACTCTTACACTTATAAATGCAATTTATTTTAATCACTCTATATCTTTTATGTATATTTTATAAAATAAAAACAAATCATTAATCATATTTATGTGAAACCGTATGTTTCAGTAATATTCAGTTTAAACTAATGCAAATGGTAATTCACACTTACGTAATTCAGTTATTGAAATATTTTATAACAATTATTTCAGTAAAAATATTTCAAATCTCATACAAGTATAACAAATGTACAAACATAACAAATGTACAAGTATACCAAATGTATAACACATACTATACGAAACTCCGAAATATTCCTCAAATAATTTAATATTCTAACAGGTGTTTTGCTTGAATTATTCATTTCACTGAAATCCCTTAGTTCCTGATCTGTGTGTTTACACTTGTGGGTCAAATCATTACGAAGTTTTAGTCTTAGTAAAAGATATTAATTTATATGAAGAAATTTTCCTTCTAGTGATCTTATTGAGTTATCTCATTGGGATAAGAACAATTTTTCGATATTGTTGGTCGAGTCAAGAAAAATAATATATTTTACTTGCTCTTCGACCCATTGAAAAATATTCTGATATAATTACAAAATAAACTGCAGCTTTTGTGATTTTTTAGATTATAAGGATTCTTTTATTATGTCTCAATTAAATTCTTATTAAGTCTTTTTTTGTACATTTAATTTTTTTAAATAATATTGAATTTGTAAATAACATTATTTTGTACTTTTACAAAATATAAATGTTCTGTTTATAAAGATAAGTAAATAGCGTTATTTGTATGACATACTGTCTTTATATAATACTGAATTTGAAATGATCTTTTAATGGCAATTTTCATCCCTATTTAATTAATTACTTAAAAAAATTACAAAATGAAATTTAAAAAGTTATTATTAAATCCCTCACTTATTATACATCTTTTGATTATTGATATTTATCCAAAAACAATTTTATACCTAGCATTGTTATTATAAAGTAAGAACGAATCACTACAGGAATCACGTTGAGAAAAATTGGGAATATTTAAGATTCTTAATGAAAATGATTTTTTCGATATTTTTGTGGTTTCATTATTTAGGTATAGTCAATAAATCCTATTAAGTTAAAATTCAAAAAAATTTAAAATAATAATTGAATAAATAAAATATTTACTTGTAAGCTCTTAATTTTGAAATTTAAATGAACACTTTTATTTTGGTTAATTTTTTAATTCATCAGTAACGTTTTTAATGACTGTAGACGTTTTTATTAAATAAAGTTTATTTACATTTATAACTTCAGAAACACAATATATATGAATGAAAAACTCAAATTAAGACCTTAATTAATACTAAATATAATTTCCATAAAGTAAAAGCTGATTTGAGGTCTTTAAACAGTATCTTTCCCATCGCTTAATATCAGACGTTAGATGGTTTAGATAATATAATAAATAGGTAATACATTTAAATAGAATAATTCTTCCTTTATTTAAGTCGAACACTAAAAACATTATAATGATTGCAAGGAAAATTACAAATAAATTGCATGATAGGTCATTTAAATGTCAATTATTTTTAAAGATTCGAAATGATGAGAGAAGCATCAGTTTGGGAACCCCTTGACGATTTTTCCCAATGCTAAATTTTGAGAAATATTGGGGAATATTTTATTTGTGAAAGTTTCAAATAAATTGATTTTTCAATCGCAAGGGATATCGTATAAAATTGTAGTTACACATTGCTTCAAAACACTATTTCTTTTTAATTGAAATATACATAAAGAAAGTGCTCAAAAGATTTAAAAATACTAGATAACAAAATAATTATTGAATTTTTAAGTAAATTAAAAAATTTCGACTATTTTATATTCTTATCAAAATTAGTTTCTCGTACCTCAAAATAATTTAAATCTTTGTTTCCTGTATAAAATAGAAAGCGATGTATATATTTTATTTGTTTAATACCTTTAACTCCTCATCATTTATGATGCAAAAATATATATTTATTGCTCCTAAAAAGCTTATAATGTCTACTGTGAAATTTATTTCTTGATTGATAAGTATTAAATTTTTATCCTAATGAATATGAAGCATTTTTTTAGAATCATTTTTCATAATAGTTTATGATACCTTAAATCATTAAAATAATTTAATTAATTGAACTGTCCTAAATTTGTGTTACAATTGAGGGTTTTTTATAAATACATACATTCAAATATGTATATATGTATCAAGAAGAAGACGTTCATTTTTAAATTTCGTAAAGATTTCTTCAAATATTTGCGCAATTTTCACCTACATATCAAAGATTCACAATGTAACTCTCATCAAATACAACACCACCGACGCATATAGGTACCTCCCGGAAGTAATTTTATAGGAACTAGATGTCAAGTTATGAAGGAAAGCATCTTAACGGAAGAATTGGAATGTGGTAGTAACCTCCAGGCACTGAAATCTTCCTATCATCGTATGTTATTGAAACGAACCCTATAAGCTTCCTATGAAATGGTACATTTCTATTCCTGTTAAAATTTCCATCAAGACATGAAGTTTTAGCAATTGTATATCCCAAAGCAGCACATAAACAAAAGTTTCGTGAATTCATTTGCTTGTTTGATTATCGTAAAAATAAAAGGTTTATTGGCTCTGGAAAGAAAAGAGTTATGTTACTCAATGGGGAATTCTATTGCATTTTTAACTTCTTTATTTAAATCGTCATCAGTTTTATTTAAATTAATAATTTCATAAAATATTTTTTAAATAAATGAAGAAATATATTACATAAAAGTAATCAGTGTTATAAATTGTAATATTGTAACAGTAAAATATGCATTCCCTTATCCCATTGTTGAATTAATTTATTATCAGCAAATTATAGAAATTTAAGCAAATAAGCCATACAATTTTAAAAGCAAATAGAATAGTTAAATGTATGCATTTTGCTTTGCGTTCGACTACAATATTTATTACTAATACACATAATATAACACTTGGCTATATTTTTAAATGGACTGATATTTCTGAAACGCTTTGGAATGTTCACAACAATGATCCATTGAATATTCATGTTAAACTATGCAAATATTTATCACTAAATTAAATTTAGTAGCAAGCTTTAAATGAATATTTCGCAGATAATATTTTAAAACAGCTTTGAAGATCTTCAGACTTATTTTCACAGTATGTGTTGATATAAGAATAAACAGATATTTTTATTTCTTGTTGAATAAAATGAAGGATTTAAAATTATAAGGGTACACACATTGGTTTATATTTTAGGCGTGCCTAAATTAGATTAAAGATTTTCGTTTAGGCACGTACAAAATGTAGTGGATAATAGCTCATAATTTATTTCACGATGCTCATCAGTTACTGTAAAAATTATCAAAATTGATTAAAAATAAATAGAAATATAAAACTTGTTTTAGCTTGAGAAGATGCAACATTTTTAAATTTGTATATAATTACGTTTACCGTATATATATTATAACACTGAAATTATTAATTAAAATTTAAATACATATTGTGATTAACTTAACAAAAGAAAATAACAAATACAGGGTTAATGCAATGCTTTAATTTAAGAATAACTTCTAAAAAATTTATAAAATAAGTATATTTCTTGCATTTAAAATTATTTCAAATCTACAAAAAAATTTCTTGGAGTTGCAACGTCTAAAACATATCGAAACCATTATAAATGTTATTACACGTAAAAAAGTCATCGCAAATTGATGAGTCACGTTTTAGAAATCTCATTAAATAGACCTGGATGCTTTGGTAATGATCTTTTTCATTTTATTGGGCTTATGTCGTTGGAAAAAAGTTTACTTTTCTCGCATTTATTGATTAGGAGTGATTTTTTTAGGTTCAGCAAAAAATGGAGTTACTGAATGCACGAAATCAATTAATAGTTGAAATTCAATCCTCCTCTTTCGAAAAAAAATCCGAGGTTCTGCTAATAAATATAGCTATTAATGCCAGTAAGGCAAATTTTCTTCTTTTTATTCATTCTTACGACTCCCCCACTTTCTCTGTATCTTAAGCTACTGGAGCAAAGCAATTTATAGGAATGATCTGAATCAGATTATTAAGTATCTCACTTTGAAGTACGTGAAATTGGAAGACTAACAATCTTAGAATTAGATTCAAGAATTGATATTACTGGATTTATTTTTTCAACATTTCATTCTTTATTGAATGGAGCTATAATTTAGAATGTTTAAAATATTTAGATTTTTATACAAGCGAGTGTGTATAGAAAAAAATAAACTGAAAAACGAATAGTAAAATTCATATCTCTCGTGTTTCAGTTTGAACAAATGAAGTTTCTGAAGCTAACAATAAATGTGGAATTTTGTTTACAGTTAAAATTGTTTGATAATATCATTTTTCAAGAACATATTTCTCAATCGTATTCTTTTACCTTTTTTATCCAAAAACATTTCTCCAGTCCATTAACAATACAAGATTTATTAACTTATAAATATATTTTAAATTTAAATTATTATTATCATCAGCAATATCAGTATTTTATAAATATTATGTATTAGATTTTTAAATTATTTTCCCACTCTTTTTTACATAAAAAATAAAAACATTATCTTAACTTGGCATTTTATGTAATTTGATTAAATAAATTGCGATAACAATGAAGCACATATTTTAATTTTTATATTATTTGAGACAGTTTTTATTTAATGAGTAATTCTTTGGAAATATTTTTAATATGCTTTGAAAACCTATTACATTTTCAAAAATTTCTTAAGCATTTCATAAACTTCAAAAACATTTTATTACACCTAAAACTCCATTGCAAACCTTTTACATTAATGAAATCATTATGAAATAATTGAAATATTTAGAGTGAAGTAATAAAATGACGCAAGGAACCAACCTAATTTTTAATCACTTTAGTAATTAAATTTCACAATTCATTTGATTCAATGAATGAAAGTACCTATGGATCCATAATTTGATAGATTTTTCTCTTTATATATTTATTATTTTTAGTAAATTTCATATTGTTTGTAATTTGCCAGTGAGATAAACAAAGATATACATACATAAATGCGTTATCCAATTTTTACATCGTACTTCCCTTGAGATAATAAATTTGATGTGAACTTAGAACCAATACTTAATGAGATAGCCATTTTCTTTCCTTTTAATTCTGTTTTTTTACATTAGAAGTGTCCCAAATCAAATACGTGGATTAATTAGCAAACAGTTTAGCGCATCATGAAATCAATATTCAAGAAATTATAAAGAAAAGCAGTTGATTCTTTCTAATTATATACTTAAAGGATAAACTTAAACATTCTAATTTATTCCTAGGATCGGTCATTCTTTTAATTAAATGTTTCTTAATCTCGCCTTTTTCTGGTACATTGACTGTGGGACCAACAATCTTCAAAGTTTGCAGTATTAAATCAAATTAAGGACATGCCCATGGATTTATTACGCCATTATGATGACTTTGTCTTAAGTCCCTAGTGATTCTTTTGATTCGCATGTGTTTAAATTTAATTAGCCACGTTACGCAATTTCAGTCAAAGTTGAGTAGTAAACTCAGGATAATAGCTGCTCGTAACATTTGGAACCCACTCCCCATTGAGAGAGAATTAAAGATTAAATTAAATGTTAATCTAACATATCAGTATAATCTTAGATTATATGCTCATATAAGTAAAATTGTTACACGTGACAAATGTTGCATTCTAGTTTATCTTTTGATTTCCTTTTCTTTGTTAATTTCTTAAACATGAGACACTTATATTTTATAAGCTTTATTTAGTTATTTTTTTATGATGTGAAGATATTCAAGAAATGCAGTAACTTCTATTTAATTGTTTCTGTAATTAATATTTTCCTTTTTCACATTTAGTAAAATATTTTTAAGAGATAGAACTACGTTTTAGATGCATATAATTTTAAAATACCGTAGTGAAGAGTGAATTGTCATGTATAATATTATAAGTATTTAGCCATAAATATTATTTACAACACATTAGAAGAAATTTTCATGTTTAGAAAACAGTGGTATTTTTAAAATGTTTTCAGATAACACGTAAATTCTTTAAATGCAAATTTTTCTCCTAGTTTACAAAATTGTTTTTTTAATTAAAATCCGGTAATTCTTGATATCTTCAGTAAATTTTGAATTTTATTAAATGTTAGAAAAATAAAAAAATTAATTATTATTATTTTGAAGAGGATAAGTAACTGAAATAGAAATTACCAAAATTATTGTGATTAGTAAAAAATTCCAGCTATCTTAATTTTCGTAATATATTATAGTAAGTTTTATTTATAAAAAAATAAATAAATAAGTTACAATACACATGTGTTCATATATATATATATATATATATATATATATATATATATATATATATATATATATATATATATATATATATATATATATATACATATATATATATTTTTTTTCTTTTTCATTTCATATTGAAAGAAAAAAAGATAATTAATTTATATTTTTGTTTCAGAATTTAGCATCTGTATTGCGTCAAAAGAGTTTTGAATATTGTTTTCAAATATGGAGATTTGGAAAATATATACCAAGAGAAATATTAATAGAAAAATATAAAAACGTCAGGTATCAATTTTAGAATAAAATAAAATTATAAGCTTTAAATTTCAAATTCCACAAAAACCAGGTATATTATATCGATTATTTCCCGGTGTTTTCCACAATTTCCTTCTAGCCCATTCCCTATTCTATTAGCTTTCAGCTTTTACTAGTAGCTCTAACGTAAAACAGAAAACTACTGAAAGTAGAGTTTGCAAGCGAGGATTCTCATCGACGTATCTTGCTTTGAATTAGATATTCAAGTTCGAGGCAGCGGAATTGAATTTTTCTTTTACATTCAACAATAAAGACCTCCATATGCTTTCGACCAGCACAATGCGCATTATTCTTTATCTAGTATCTTCCGTTAGACATGTATTATCAATATAACGCAAATTTCAATGGAAATTCCAATCTGATTTAAATTTTCTTTGCCATTGTTATGCATTGCATAAAAATGGTAAACTCTTTTATTGTATTTATAACATAAAGCATTTAATTAGTTAGTTCCTTCATGTAATTTTTTAAATGTAAAATAAACATTTTTAATTAATTTATTTATTATTGCTGTTATTGTTCTCTAATTAATTGTAAGTATTTTTTTTAAATTTTGACTAGGCTGCAACTCTTTGGAAAATAAAAAAAAAACATAATTGAATAGATAATCAAAGTATTAACCCCTATCAAAACAAAAACTTTTTTCTGTTTATCGATTGAAATACTTTCAGAGTTTACCTTTGTCTAAATTCATTGACTAGGAAATAAATTCAGGCATATCGATAAACAAATTGAAGAATCAAGAAAGAAAACTATTTGAGATGAAAATGTATGTATTCACGGTGAATGATTAACATCGATCGGAGGGTATAAAAACTTTTCTTTAGAAATTATGTATCCTTTTTTATTGGATAAAGAATTTAAATCAAAACACTAGCATTGGAGAAAATCTAACAAGGGAATCATAAGGGGGATAATTCCCAGTGGTGGCTAATGCCGGCGTGTTATACATCAAGCATCACTTTAGAGAGGCGCCGGCCTGACCTTCTTCCAGTGGAAGACGAGTGGCACCGCTTTCTGGGTCTCCAGGTCTGAGAGAAAACAGGACAGGAGTATCGATCTCTTCAAATAAGACCTATTGTGTCCTTTTTCACTCCACACTCTACTGAAATCTCTTTTGTACGGTCAACTTGTAGGACAAAACAGGGATTCTTGTTTTATTATACTCTGACAAACGGAAGAAATGAACTGGCGATTAGAGGCAATAAACCGCGCGACCTCGCAGAAAAACCTCTAACGGAAGCGCCTCATCTAAAAGCTTCTGCTCCGAGTTCTGACTTTACGATATTAGTACTAAATCACTCCATTATACTGAGGTTTATTTGAAATTTGATGCTAAAAGTTAGCACACAATTGTGTTGTAAATTGAATTTAATTGAATCAGCAGCGGATAAAGTTAAAGTTTCAAGTATGCCGAAAGTTTCTTAAGAATTCATGATTTGTTATATTTGGTGAGTAGGAAGATTTGACTCTAATAATTATTGGAATTATATAAACTTCATACAGATAGTCCATTTTATGTAAAGTAAATATAATTGAAAATATTAAAAACCTTTTTTGCTGTTAGGAAGTAGATAAGTACATAAATATTTAAATAAAATTAAAAATATTTATGTTATGTTTGTATTTTACAAACTGTAATATAGGAGTAATCAACATTTTCACTAAAAAACTTTGAGTTTCTGATTCAAATTTGATATATTCTTTAATTAATAAGACAATTACTATTTACAACGGGTTTGTATTCCTTGTAAAACCTAAACTTATTTTCGCTTACTTTCATGGAGAAACCTTCGAGATCTTTTCAAAGTGTAAAACAACATTGACTTAAGTATGAACTTTTAATAGAAAGAAAGGGATGCAGATAAAAATCATTTTAATACAAGCAATACTTTTCTTTTAATGAGTAATAACTACTACTAATGAATCATCTGCACCATAGAAATTGCAATGAGAATGTAATGAGATAGGTAGATGCATAGGATTGTTAGAAATAAAGCCCTACCAAAATGGAAAAACAGATAAAAGAACGATTTTTTATTTTCATTTACTTATATTTCTCACTTTCAATAAGATAAATTAAATGCAAGATAAAGATAAATTAAATGCATAATAGGGATTTTTAGCTGTGTTCTTGATATAAACCTACATTTGTTTTTTTTGTATAAATAGTATTAAGTCTAACTATTTGAGAACACACGCAATTTTAAATTTATTCATCATCATTTATATAAGTATAAATATTCGCTGATTATTATAAGATCACGGAATGCATTTACAGAGATAGCAAATATTTTAACAAGAATTATGTTTGAATAAAAAAATTAGACACTGGTGCAATTTTATTAAGAAATATTGTTGCTGTTAAAGAAATAATAAGAAATGCATTCAAGAGGTATAATTTGATTGCTTTTATCTAAAATTATCTGCAAAAATATGCTGCACTAAAATTCTTAAATAAGTAAAAATGCCAAAATTGTGAATGGTAGCTAAAATTAATCAATGGGGAGAAAATTTAAATATCTTACAATATTGATACTTAATATTTAATATCCTTGGCTTAAAACTGGTAAAATAAGCGTTTTTTTTTAACTAAACCAGAAGCTTCTGTGTGTGAACAAAGCTTAACATTTTTTTGTTGTTGTTGTTTTCCTATGACACTTGGACAAGCCAAGCTCGCTATGCCTTTGGCAGTGTGAATTAAGTCAATAGAGAGCGTCTTTCGTTTGGATCAGAGCACCACGAAGGTGAAAGTACGACTTTTGCTCTTATTAAGGTGCCTCGTAATTTTGAACCACGGTCAGGTGACGAGGCCACACCTGAGCTGGCACCCTCCTCTTCACATCCACGCAACACCAGCGGAAGGACTTTGGACGTCACAGATTAACGTGGACACGTCCCCAACCCACGGAGTTCCAGCAACCCAGTGAAGGAGAGTACACCGTGGTCAATATATATATATATATATATATATATATATATATATATATATATATATATATATATATATATATATATATATATATATATATATATATATATATATATATATATATATATATATACAGGGTGTCCAGAAAAGGACTCCCTGATTTCAAAATTAAATATCTCGAAAACGAAGATCGATAGAAGAATGCAGTAAACGGTATGTTTATAGTAAAAACTGTAAGAATTTAATACATCAGTTTGAAATAATAGTTACAGAAGTTGCAAATAGATGGCGCTGTAATCGCCATACGTAATGCTTAGTATAAGTAGTCGAAGCCCAGAGCGATCAGTACAACTATTCAAGCGTGAAAAGAGGTTAGCATTGAAAACATTGTGATGTGATTTTTTAGAAAGAATGTTTTCATACGATTATTTCATTTATGTATGCTGAAGTGAGCTGTATATCGTACAGCGCCATCTGTTAGCAGCTTTTGTAACTATTATTTCAAATTGCTGTACAAAATTTTTACAGCTTTCACAGTAAACATACCTTTTACTGCATTCCTCTATCTATCTTTGTTTTCGAGATATTTAATTCTGAAATCAGGGAGTCATTTTCTGGACACCCTGTATATGTATATATATATATAAATATATATATATATATATATATATATATATATATATATATATATATATATATTTATATATATATATAAATATATATATATATATATATATATATATATATATATATATATATATATATATATATATATATATATATATATATATATATATATATATATATACATATATAAAAATATTATATATATACATATATATATAAATATATATATATATATATATATATATATATATATATATATATATATACATATATAAAAATATTATATATATACATATATATATAAATATATATATATATATATATATATATATATATATATATATATATATATATATATATATATATATATATATATATATATATATATATATATTTGAATGATCAATTATTATTTGTTCATCTAAGTATATAAATGTAAGGAAATAAAACAAGGTGATTTTATGAAATGTTCAATATTACGCATATAATTTCAAATTAAAATTTTATCCATAATTTTATCTTTTTATGCAAATTAGCGTGTAATTTGTAGAAATATTAAAATAGTTCAACTTTGAGGCGTTTAATGTGGTTGAAACAAATGGATAACCATAAAAATAATACAAAGGGCTATCCTAAGCCACAGCCATGTTTTTAGAACAGCCATATACTTGCAAAAACACACATAATCAAAAATAATAATAAAAAATTCCAATGGATTGTAATTTTTTATGATATAAAAGATATATTATAGAAATGACAGCTCCAATAGATGTATTAATCATAAAATGTTATATTATTCTATAATATATAGTTACATACAATTACTAAATTATAATCCACAGATATTTATTATTATAAAAGTGATTATTTATCAAGAACTAATAAAAAGAAATTTAAGTTAAGAAATAACAATATTTGCTGTGGGAATGAATCTCAATATAACAATACATCAACTCTGAATACGACTCTAAATAACTTCGTAGAAAATATTATATATTTGGAAAATTGTATTAAAGTACCATGAAGCCATTTTTGACAACAATAAAATTTATCTTTTTCAAAACAAATAAACATGTTGATATCCCACAACTGTGACTTTTGAAGAAAAAAACTGATCATGTGACACGAAATTTCAAAATATTCGAAAAATACATCACTCTATGGAAGCTTTCAATCCTTCTTGCACACAAAAGATATTTTATTTTGATTGGAGTCCCCTTATAAAGTTAAAATATTCGAAGATCGAAATGGAAGATGGAAAGTATCATTGAATTCAGTCAAGACATGCGCAAAATATCGAAAGTAAGTTTTAGTTTAGTTTGGATACATAATTGACAAGATTTTTAAATTTATTCTCTTCAGAATAATTTTAAATAGTAACAAAAATAGGCTGTTGTACTACATTAATTGTCTTTTATATTATATTCCTATCGTAATTTCGCTCTTAGTTTAGTATATTAATTTTACAAGGAGATAAATAGCTGTTTTAGGATTAAAATTTGCTTATTTATGCTTAAATCTATTATATATTTTAAACCAACATTTCACAAACTGAAATTTCAGAGCTTCATGGATTCCTTTATATCTGCTTACTGGCAGGTATTTTATGAATGTTATTTTTTAGGTTCGCTGTATGGATTCAACAATATTATCGAAATGGTTAAGAGAAATCATTACAAATATGTATCATATAATTGTTTGAATATAATATGTGAATATAGTTATTTTTTAATTTGATTAGAATAAGATTTTGAAAAAGGCTAAGGAATAAATGCAAATATTTGAAAGTAAATACGTTGAATTAGAATCCCACTCGAAGATATGGTGACTAATAAAATTATGAATGAAATATTGTGTATGTGACCATTTGTATTCACAGTGTATGAATATTATTTAATGGATTTTATTTTTTGAGCATTTGTTGCATGTAAAATAAATCATGAAAAATTCTTGTAGGACGAGGTGCAAGTGATTATCAAAATAATGGAAACACTTTAGATTTAAATAGTATCCTTAGATAGTATGGTGTAAGACTATCTTCTTCATGTAATACAATTTGGATTCTCCTAGGTATCGATTCATATCAGAGCAAAATTGTATTAGAGGAATATTATACTTTACTTTATGGAGATATTGTGGAACTTCTGGGAAAGATGCCGGCGAAGGACATCGATTCTGTATTGAATAATTTAATATAGTATACCATAACGGCTCAATCATGTTGAGGGCAGGTGATTAAGTTGGCCAAGGTAAGCGTTTAGCTTCATTTTCGTAATCATCAAACCATGATTGGACAAATCCCATTGCATTATCAAGTTGGAAAATTCCATATCCTGCAGGAAGGAAAAGTTTGTATCACAAGATTCATCTAGTCAGCTAAAATTTACCCCAGGGATCCTTCCTTTCAGAAATACTATTGTTCCAGCCGGAAAGCACAACGTTATCTACGCTTGTTTTAACAGATCCATTCAATGCTTTACATTTCGAAGAAGGCCCTTGCGATTATATGTTTGTGTGGTTGTCCTCCAGATGTGTACACGTCCTATTGAAGGTAAGAAGGTGAAAGGGACGGTTCTTTAAACTACATTTATTTCTTCCACTTATCAATCAAGCAGGTTTTATGTGCTTTAGAGCTCTATAGACAACATTTGGCATTAACATCTGTGACAAAGGGTTTGGGAATTTTCGCTCTGCCGTGAATGTTTTGCATATGAATATACCTTCTAATTGAATTCATTACGATCTACATTATTAATCTTCGACCTCTTTCACTGCGATTCACTTTACGTTTACTGCTTTGTTTTGAAGATGTATGCGTGTATGCTGTCATGACTTTTGACACCGTAACTCTAGAATCAGCAAAAAGTTGGGGTGTTTCGGTTCACTTATCCCAGCTGGATGAGCTTCTATAATTTGGCTTCTTTAAAAATCTGATAGAATAGGCATTTTTTGCTTCTTAAGAAAATACGACTATTAGATACCGAAGTATATTACATCCTATACAAAAATATCTCAGTTGAATGCTGAAAAGACTCATTATATTACTAAAAATTTAATATTTTAAAATGGTTTGCATAATTAATATTTATAATCAGGGTTTATTATTTATCATCAGAACAAAAAATAATTAATAAAATTTCTAGAATAATTACATTTAAGTAACATTCAATTCAATCTATATTATTTAAATTCTTGTATTTCTTTAAGTTTAATTTATATTTCAACCACTCATACTGAATGGAAAAAATTATTGAAAACTGCTTCAAGGAAAATTAAATGTTGTTACTTTTTTTGGAATTAAGAAAATTTGCTATATGAAACGTGTTTGTTGTTCTCTCATGCAAATTTATATACTCTTATTCACATAACTCTCTCTCTCTCTCTCTCACACACACACACACACATATATATATATATATATATATATATATATATATATATATATATATATATATATATATATATATATATATATATATATGTGTGTGTGTGTGTGTGTGTGTGTGTGTGTGTGTTTATTTGCTGAAATCATGATATTAATATATTTATGAAAACATTACTAAATATGAAACATAAGAGAAGTATGAATTTATATAAGCATGTGAAATGAATACATAAGAATATAATTCTTTCAATAATTTTGGCTTAGAATATTTTAAAAAATGTCATACAGATAATGTACAAGTTTTTAAAAAGACAATATTCTAGAGAGCTTTCAATAAAACTATTTTTGTTAAAATATTTAGTTGAAGAGATTTTTAAGTTTATCAAAAAAATTTATATTTATTTAAATATGTTGATGAGACAAGTTCCTGCTAATTTTCATGCATGAAAAAAATATACTATCATTTTGAAGTTTAATTTAAAATAAAATATTCTAATAATTTACTTTTCATTGATTAAATTCGTGGTTATGTTTGTCTGACTAACATATCTATTTATTCTTTCGCACTTCACCAAAAACCTGTTGCTGATATAAATTTAACGAGATCGTGAATAATATATTCATCACTTTAGTTGAAGTGTGGTTCACTTTTTATTTTATTAATAAAACTTTTTTTGGATAGCAAGGTTAAAGATGCTGTTGTGCGTTTAAAGTATTACTTGAAAGGAGATTGTATCCGTAACTTTCGCATCACAAAAGCGAGAAAAAATTGTAATGGCTTTGCTAGGTTTTTATTAAGTTTTCCCTTCTTGTTTTTAAAATTACCCATTATCTAAGGTTAACTCGCTTTCTTACGGTTATGAAACAGCTTTTAAAAAATATTCTTGTAAGACGTCGTAATTGATGTTGATCTTGAGAAAAATTTAAGAACTTTTTTTTATACTAAGATGGCTTTAAATTAAAGTTCCTTAATTAAGGTTTAACAGCTCGATGAATATCTCAGACCTTTTTCTTCCAAATTCCAAGAAAAAGGAATCTTTTAAAAGATATATTTTGCTTAAGTCATATTTTAAGAAAACCTCATTGAATTCTATTGTTTTAGAAGCCAGTAATGCATTATGGGTAATTAAGCATATTTATTGTTCTTTTTATACAGTGAAGCCTTCAATATAGAAAAGTATTTGAATGACATTTAACAGTTAAGAAATTGAGGATTTACCATTGAAAGAAGTAAATTTAAAATGCGAAATTTAGAAAAAATCATTTATTATAAAATCAATGATTTATACAAAAGTTTGAAATCTTCTGTACTTAATATTAAGTGAAAATTATCTCACTTATTATTAAGTATAGAGGATCTTCATTTCTGATTTAAAAATCATGGATTCCGAATAATTTTACTAAGACCAAAAAATTAAAAAATATTTTCGATTTAAAAAAATTTTTGAGTTTTATGTAAAATTATTTACGTGTTCTAGAATTTTTTCCACTTTTAAAAATCATTTATATTAAATTATAGCAAATTGTTAAAATTGCTTTTTTATTCTTTTTGGTTGGAATATTATACAGGTTGGAATAAAATGGTTAGAAATATATCGTGTTATTTAAGATAAATTGGTATATAAAAATTAACATAATAAACTTGAATTCATTTATTAAAAAATAATAATCTACAAAATATTTAAATACAATGAAAAGAATTAAAAAAATTGTCAAATTATTATACTGTTTTGAAACAATGTTTTGTACTTCAGTATAATCGCATTTACATATATAAAGGAAGTTTTAATAAAAGTTTTCAATAAGTAAAAACAATGCTACATATGATAAAGTGTTTCAAAAATAAGTTTACAGATTTAATTCTCTTATTAAATATTAAAACAAATTGAGACGTATTCATTGTGTACTTTACTAAAATTGTTTCACTTTCTAAAAAAATTCGACTAAATATTTAATTAAACACTTCTATTTGATGATTTTTGGAGAATATATGTAAATTTATACACTCATATACTAACATAACGCATAAATTTGCAGATATTGTAGTTTTTAACCTATATACACACAGCAATATACATATATATAAATACAGTAATACTCTTAATATATAACCTATATATTAATTGCATTACTTTAATTACATTGTATAAATGAAAAATGTGTTATTTGCTAGTGCCTGATAATTTCTAGTGCATTTAAGCCTTTTGGCGTTAAAAACAATGGATTTGATGATTTTTGTATGCTAATAGATCGTAATGCTAATAGGAGCCAGTATGTAAGCTATCATTACACTGGAAATATAAACTCGTAATTCCGAAAATAAAATCAAGCAAATTACCCGAGATTATAGGTTAGGTTTTCCCAGATATATCATTTCATTTAATGGGCATTACAACCAAAACCTATTTTGCTTGTCTCAATCCCCATTAAGAAACATGACAATTTCTGGCATGTCCAGGTTTCTCACGCTCAACCTTACATCCACAAACATGAGTCTGCAGCTTTTCAGGCTATCACAGGCCTGAATAAATATTACTAAAATGTTAGCATTTGTATGTAAGTAGAATAAAATATTTACTAAAACGAAAATTGAAGAAAAACATTATTTAGTATTTAATATTATTCAAAGCAATTTAATTGTTTCATTTATATACATAATTAAAAAGCTATCAAAACATTCAACTGCGTACATTAGTTTGTGACTTGAAAGTATAATCCAAAGTTAATCCAATAAATTAAGGTAAAAAAAAAACTTTTTTAAATTTTACGAATTACCATATGGCTTATATTTTCTATTAGAAATAATTAACTTGATGCTAGAAGCAGTACTGCACAAGTCATTAATAAAGTAACAAACAATGTTAGAATAATGTGTGAGTTAAGCTGTTACTGATTAACATTGTTTATCAGATTAGTATTACAATCGTTTCGTTTTTAGTACTATACTGGTATTCATTCATTTCGCAGATTGATAAGCCTTAAAACAAACATTGAAATCTCACAATTAATCCATTGTATTTGATAATAGTAACAGAAAATGCAATACATAATTCTACATTGATAAATCAACGTGACAATCAATGTAGAATGATCAATAAAAAATATATTTATTACGATAATTACTGATGATAATTAGTTAAGAGTAATACAATATTTATAAATAATTATTCTTATATAGAATAGAGAGAGTTAGTTACGAATATTATTCTGCACAAAAATAATTATTTATGATTCATTATTTTCGTGAGTTAAAATGAAAGGGAGAAAGAAAAATTTTAAAGTTTCTATAGTTTTGTGTTCAAAATATTTTATTACTTTTTTATTTCTGCGATGCTATAAGCATTATTTTTCCATAAAATTTTAAATTGTATGAAAAATATACATTAATTTGGATGTAAAATTACAAATATAATCTTTGTTAAATTTCATTGTTAAAAGATCCAGTGACTAGTTTGCTTTCAAACATTATTTCAATGTATTTTTTTCTTATTGAATTTTATACTACTTCAGAGTGTTTTTTACTGTCTTACAAGTCAATTATGACTATTACAAATAAGTTTTTATTAAAAATTATATCAAATGAAATGGTCAATTTTAAGTTAGCTCTAAATTTGTTTTCTCAGCATTAAAATGCTTAATAAAACTGTTAAACGCATTATATATTTTTTGAATATAAGTATAAAAAAGCTATATTTTGTAGCACCTTAAATAAATAAATAAAAATATCACTAAACTTATTAATTACAAGTATATTCACATTGCAAATTTTGGTAAGCAAATTTTAAATTGAAATTATGTTGAAGAAAAACCATCAATTGAAAGAGGAATTTGGAATATTTTGTGAGTATATTATATCATTGTAAGTGTTTTATTTTAATATAATTTTGGGTCAAAAATATTTGATTAAAATCTTGTTTCTTTAATGGCAGCAAAAATTAATTAAAACTTTAAGCAAAAATAGAGAAAATCATTTTAACCTTCCTTCAAAACTTCCCGCTGCTCTACACATTTAATTAATTTTAGAGCTTAGCTCTTATTAAAAGACAAAAAATTAATTTTTGAATGAAATTTTGCGTCACCATCACGAGAACTGAGATTCATAATTCTATTAAAAGTAAAATTATAATAGATATTGGAAGGATAATAATAGAAATAATTTTTATATTAATTTTGTTATACGAGACTAACAGCTGAATTTAAAATCTGATGAAATGATAAAGATTTCATAACTTTTAATAAATTAATTAAAACAGTCCCTCGATCTAAAAAAAGAGCGGCATCAAAAAACATGGTATATATATATATAAATAATATATATATATATATATATATATATATATATATATATATATATATATATATATATATATATATATATATATATATATATATATATATAAGTGAAAAAGTATTTCAGGTAAAAATATTACACACTTATAAAAAATGAATAATTTTTATTCCAAAAGTAAAAATACTACTATAGTAAAGTTAATTAAAAAAATCTAAGAATTTATAAATGAATTTTCCACAACCATGGATAAAATCAAGTATAAATTTATTAGAAAAACTGAATTGTGAAAATTTGGTTTCCTTAATGTGATTTTAGACATTTTTACATTTTGAATATTAAATGGGAATTACGAACAAATTCAAACAATACTATTTTTTATTAATATAATCTACGCTGTATTTTTGTTGATGAAACACATAATAAATTCTGACTAGTATTCCACAAGCTATTGAAATACTACATTTCAAAAATTAACTTAAATAAGTAAGTTCCCTTTACAAAGACAAGTCTTTCGTGTAGAAAATGATTTTTTAAATTTATTGTTGACATATACCGCATTGTATTGCAGGCTTTGTGCCCAGAATGTGAATAAAATACACTACAATGGCCTTGAGTGATACATCATTTTTAGAATTTCCTGTTTTTTATATATTTGTGCATTTTACGTGAAGCTAGGCGAAACAATTTATCTTCTCAAAAAATTTTTCTAAAATGGACAAAATTTTAAAGACATCAAAATTCGTATAGACTTTTGTAACTGTATTTGTTTTCCTTTCCTATAGATATTTAAGTAAAATACTTCACATCTTACAACTTAAGTAGTTATCGACTTTAAAGTTCGACAAAATAAAATAAAAACAATTTTGTTTTTAAGGAAATAAATTAATTAGTTTAAATATATTTTGACACATATTTTTGACAGTTAAGATTTGAATATATTCGAAAGACATTCATATGTTTTAATTTTTATCTTGTAAATATTATTTCAACTTTTGTGACTTGCCAATCATGCAAATTACACTCATACATATATAAGATATAAATACATTGTAAATAACTTAACAGTCGGGGAATTTTAATACAAAAAATTGTTCAAAATCAGCTAATATAAATATATTTTTAATTTAATAAAGGCCTAAGGGTTATGTGCATATTAGTATATTACATACTTATAAGTAAATTAGAATTTTGTTTTAAGAAATTTAAAAATGTTCTATTAGTTTAACAGCAAGTAACATTTAACTAAGGAAATTTATATAAATTTTTATGAGCTTATAAGAAATAGAAAATGCTGATTCTGTTCTTTTAAACTAAAACACTGTATTTTTTAAAGACAATACACATTTTGCTTCTATGGTATTACATAAGATAATATTTTGTTTTATTTTGTAGATTGAAGGTGTGATAAAGTATATTTTATTGCGATTAATTAAGCATTAATTGAATCACCCTAATTAAGAATAAATTGAATTAATAAAAACCAGTTTATTTCAATTTACTAGCAGGAAGTATTTGTACAATTTTTTAAAATTAATATAAGATAGTTCAATTAGTTGTTAATTACAATGTTTAAAAAATGAATCACTCAATGTATAAAAAGAAAAAAAGAAACATATCAATTATGAATCATACATTTAATTAGTGTTTATGATTCTTAATAAATAAAAAAATATTTATTTAAGGAAAAAATGTAACATTTCTAGTAGAACATCGATTGTCAGTATTGACATAACAAATTGAAAGTCTAATCATCGAAATAGACTTCATTTAACGATATGTAAACTAAGTGCAATGTTCCGACTAAATACTCGGTCTTAAGAAAATAAAAACTGAGTCACGCTATTTTAATAGGAAGAAAGGAGAGTCTTGTTTGCATTTGATTAACCAAAGTACATTCTGAATATGTACAATTGACTCCCAATATTATTTTAATTACCACATTTGTTGTGGCTATCTTTTAATGTTTTGCGCAAGTATTCTTATCATGTTCACTCTCTATCCATGGTAATTTATAAAGCAAAAAAAAGTAATAATAATCTTGAACATATTCTTACAGAAAATGTGTAAGGTTTGATTTGTTTGAAACAAAAGATTCAAATATATTCCGTTTGTTTGTGGTTTTTGTCAGTGAATGACAAGTGTTTTGCACCATACATGCAGCAAGAACGTTTCTAAAATTGACACGAGCATTTGCAGATATGAGTGTCAAATCCTATAATCAAAATAAATGATATAGACACTTGAGGGTAATCTGCTTGTAGCATTTTTAACAAAACGCTTGATTATAATATTGAAATGTATTATATTTATAGCAAGAGAAAATATTGAAGAAAAGATAAAAATGAAAGTATTAATTCAAGGATATCAGAATCCAGTGTCGACAAACTGCAATCATCATCAAACTCTACTTTCAAACACTTTCTGCCTTGAAAATCAATCCATTTTATCTTCTCCATTTGAAGTTATTCGTGATAAATTATTTAGGTCTATGGATTTGAATATTGCCTTTTGTGCATATGCATAGAGTAAAATTTTATGGAATATTTATATTTTGCGTCTATACTGTTTCATAATATATTACTCATGTTATGGAAAATGAATACAAAAACTCATTTTAAAATTTAGAGTATTTCATAATATAATTATCTAATTTCTAAGAAAAGATATAAAGAGAAAGAAATCGAGAATATTTTAATTCATTTTGACGTGGGTATATTTTATTAAAAAATTCCATACATGGTGTCCATTTCTTGATAATTTTATCCTAATGGCTTTTATGAGAAAGAAGAAGAAAATTAATTATAGAAATATTTTAAAATTTTTTAGAACTATACTTAACATGTTTTCAACGATAAAAGAGATGCCGGTTGAGTAATTTTTAAATTTTCTATTTCTTATAGCTTACAGAAAATGTTTATCATAAATATAAAAGCTTTAGCTATTTAAAAATATGCAACTCTTATTAAACGTCACATTAAGAAAAATTAGTTTCTGACGCTGCATAGCAGATAGCTTAACATCCGAAGGGTGTTGTGAGGCATTTTATAACCAAAATATCTTTTCCCTCTGGCAGAAATTGTGGTTATAATCATCTGTAGCAAGGGAAAAGTCTTGGAAAATTCCTTGACAGGATAGATGAGCATGCAGAAAGTAGGAGGTCAATGTTTTATTACTAAACAATGCCCCATCGTTAACCCTGGTGAGCTCAAATTTTTCTTGACGCCTTGTAGTGGACTCCATAACATTCTAAATGCTGTTGAAAGGTATTTTTAATATCCATCAAGTAAATTGCTTTCCTGAATGACTTTTCATTGAAAGTGGGTAGCAATATTGATAGTGTTGTTTCATGTATAACAGTTGAGGAAACCCAAAAAACTTCCATCCCGACTGACTTGTACTCAGAAAGCAGAAACACAAAAGCCAGAATAAGGTCAGTAGCTAGTTATTTCCCATCAAGTAGTGGACAGCCTAACTGCTAAAAGCTGTTGGAGAAAGGTAGTAAGGAATGTCAACGTCCACACCACGTAATACAGTTCGGGTGAATTTTTCATTGAGGGTAGGCCGTATTCATTTGTTTTAAGCTTGGAAACCAGGAAAGACAATCGCACATACGTGCAGGTGACAGAAACGTAATATCCATGTCCCATCGTTCTACAGTGGCTGGGATTTAATCTGGAACCTTTCGCTCTATAGAATTGTGTCCAGGGTGAATCAGTAGATAATTATTTATAAAATATTTTTAAATCAATAATTTACTGAATCCAACATAAAATTCTTTATTCTTAAACCCTTTTTTGCCAATTATATATTCTCTCTACAACAACATATCGCAAATATAAGGATACTGTTATTCATCTCAAACATTTCACTGTGGATCCCGATATTTAACATTTTAAAAATTACTGCCTTGTGTTCCACTTTTCAAGCATTTTCAAAACTATTACTTTTAATTTAAGTTCTAACAATACTCACTATTATTTCATTAAAGAACATGACATTAAGCTAAATTCACCTTACAAGGTCCTGAAACTATTACCGTTAAATTATTGAACCTTCTTTTATTGGGAAGCTTCATATTTTTCTGAATCATTACTTAATAATTAGCCATTTTTTAAAATACTGTATTTGATACATTACAAAAATTTAATTCATTTTTTGAATTTTATTAATTTTTACAAAAATTTCACAAAATAGATATATTAGTAACATCTTATTATTTATTCAGATTTAAAACATCATTTTCCTATAAGTTATCCAGTCAAACAGTAAACTCAAAATTTGTTCTGTGAACATCATGAAGGAATCTCCTTCACTTAAGAATCTTCTGATTTCTTTGAAATGTAATTCATGAATGCACAAAAACTAAGTTTACAATTCCTAAGATTTTCGTAGTGTGTTATGAGTTACAAGACTAAAATTCAATTTTTCATTACTGATGCACAATGCATCTTTATTTACTCATGATTCAAAGTGCAAACTATCTTACTTAAATTAATTTTATAGAATTCAGTAATAATTTATAATTTTATTTAGAATGTATATAAGGAATTAAAAAATATGATAAGCAGTTACAATAAGAATTTTGAAAACAGTATATATAATCCTAATGTCATTTACCAGATAATCGAAAATTAATTTATTTCATAATTTATTGAAGATTACCATAAATTTTAGTTTAAAATATACCACTTCGCTTATATTCATTTAAATAACGTTAAAAAAATAAGATTTTTGGCATAAATTATAAACTAATGTTTTAAAAACAATATTTTCTGCAAGCTATATATAAGATAGTACAATAAATCTTATTAAAACAAATATTTTCATCATCCACTTAAAATGTTTACCTATATTTATATGCATTTATTTATTTCTATGTAAATAATTTTTGCTTTAAGTGCTAGAATAGATTTAAAATGATATTTTCTTATTTTAAATTCAATTTATTTCATACATTTTGTTTATTTCTATAACATTGTGTGTGTGTGTATGTACAGGATTGAATGAATGACACAAATACAATCAAAGAGAAATCTCTATTAAATAGAGGAATGAAAGTTTTATTTGGGCAATCATTTTAATATACTAAAATATTTTGAATGAAATATCTCTTTGACAAATATTAAAATAAGCAAAATCAAAAACTCAATATATAAGATTATTCGAAAAGTCATTATATGTGTTTTAATGCTTAGCTATTGGTTGTTGATTTCGATTAATTTACACAAGGAAGCGGCAAAATGGAATATTTTATAAAATCTAGATTGATTTTAAAAGTTTTGAAAATAGAATTTCTTGTTCGATAAGAATGTTTACGTTGTTATTAATACTTTATTAAATTGACTAATTTTGCCTGGAATACAAATGAAATTAGAAAAACATAAATTTATTGAGTAGCAAAAAGTTGTATTATAAAAATATATCTTTCTCTAATTACAACACACGGACGATCAAACACATACACATATATCTATCTATCTATAAATATATATTTTGTGTGAGTATATATATAGGCATTTAATTTTACTATTTACTCGGTGATTTTAAAAATTAGATATGAAAATACTTATTTTAAAATCATGCTTCATACGTGTGTCATACGTGTTAGGTCTCTAGAATTCATTTAAATAATTATTTTCGTGCCGCTAAGAAGCAAAGTAAATATGTTTAATTTTTGCTCCAGCGTTGATTCACATGTGTTTGGGTAAAAAACTATCTTATTATTTTAAAGCTATATAACATTAAATAGTTCTCCAGTGAGTTAGTGAGATATAAAAATATCTCTGTAATCTTGAGAAACTATAATATCTTTGTAAGCAGACTAACAAATGTATTTATTAAAAAAATGAACTTTATTTAAAAAAACACCAATAAATTTTATATTTTACATTATTAGTCAATACATATGAGCATACTAATCTTTAGTTCAAAAAACCGATAAAAATTTTAAATTATTCTGCAACTTAATTCCATCATATTATTGTTTTCATATAAGCAGCATTAAACTGAGTATGTATTTCATCAATAGATGAGTTGTTTAAGGAAACTAAGGATTTAAAATTGTTATAAAAAATTTTGAAAATAACTGAACTTAGAACTAACCTATTTAGATAATTAATCATGTTTTTAAATAAAAAAGATACAAAATACAGTTCTAAAAATCTCTGAGGAAAGTTTTAAGATAAGTTAAATTAGTAATTAGAAATAAATACTAAAATAAAAAGTGTTCGACATAACTAAACACTCAACATTGTTAAGGGAAAATAGGAAAGTAATCATTAAGGATTTTTAAAAAAATCAAATTTTTCAGCTAAATTTTGTCTTGTATTCTTTTAAAGGGCTTTAGAGTCACATATTTCGATTTTCAAATTTAGATGCATGATGAAGATTGAAAGAAAATTTGTATTAAATCAAAACTATTCAGATGACAAAGTTCATGAGCACTTTTCAGATTTGATGAGATTTGTGGCCTACATTGCCTTCGGCACTGATTGATTACTTTTCTATACAATAATGGTCTCTTTTCATGCATGAGTACTGATGTATTTACGTACCAGTTTAAATAAATCTGTAAGCGATTCCATTACTTTAGCCATTAATTTCTTCGACCATTACGTAAATCAGTAAAGTATGAAATTTATTTCCCATCTGTTGTGTCCAAGAGGAAATTTTAAATCTATTAAATTATGAGCTGAATAGATTTATTTGACATTTTGAATGTTATGAAATTTATTATATAATACTTTACCGTTTAGCATATTACGATTAAGATGGGTCTACACATAAACTCGTTACAGGAAGCTAAAGTTATACCTTTCATTAGCATAGACATTTTATGAGTTATTAATATTTAACAATTCCATTTTTCTTTATTTTTATGATCAAACTTTTAAGACTAATGACATTTAATTCGTGATTTTTGAAATCAAAAAACATCTGATATTTGAAAACTTTATATTATTATTATTATACGAGTATGTATTATATTATTGATGTGTTACAATTTCTATTTAGAGATGAAGTAAAATAAATTTCATTATTTTATTTAAGAAACTGAATTAAATTTCAGAATAGTTTTGTGCATAGCATTGAAATAGGTGCAGGTATGTCATGAATCATTTTCTTGTCATTATGAAAATGCATTTGTATAATCAATACATTATTAATTATTCAGAGACAATGTAATTTACTAAATTATATATCATTTAACATTGCAACAAAATTTTTGCCTTAAAAGTAATTACCAACTTATTAACCATAAATTTGAATTGCAAATTTTTTTATATCATTATGTTTTCAAATTAAATTTATTTAGATTACAGTCAATGTAGGATATAGTGTAATTACTTGAAATTAATGCTGTAATAAACATAAATTAATTATACTTGTCTTATTTATGTAAACGATTATAACTAGTTTTGCATAACAATAATAAATAATGTTTTATTATTTTTATGTCATATATTTAAGTTAACATGCAATATAAATGTCATACTTATTCTATAGTATTGTGTAAAATAGTTCTATAAAGAAATATTGAACTTTGTTTTTAGTTAAAATACAACCTAATGAAGATCTATATATAAAAGAAAAAAATTCAACTGTTTTCTTATAATCTCGAATATTAGAAAAATAAATATACTTCTTTGCTTTTGTGAGAGACTTCGGCCTCGCATTACTTGCATCATTGCATAGATAATCATTGGTAATCAGATCTTCCTTCATAGAAGAGGAGATCGCTTAAGTCTAACAGAGTTTCTCAAGCTATTACTGCGAACGTATTTTCCTTATCAGTAGTCGTTAGCTTCTTACGAAGTGATTAATGTACTGATGATTTATGAGAAGTCTTCAAGTGATAAATATCAACAAGAACACTTATGTGCCTTATTCTCAATTATCTTAACTATTACGGTAAATATATAATGAAAGAATAAAATAACTGCCTATATATACATAAACACCCATACACATCTATTTATTTTTCACACAATACGAGATATATAATAAATTACTAATATAAAGTATAAATTAAAAATTCAGATTAAAATCACTGATTTGAAATTTAAATAATAAAGGCATTTTACAATTTCAATGAAAATGAAGAAGAATTCCATTTTTTGAAGTGTTTGGGAAATTGCATATTGAATAGGCATATATATCTTGTTAAGGAATCACCGTCACTAGCGATGTGACAATGCTTTTCAGAGTGTTTTAATTTTGATACTAGACCCATTTGAATAACGTAAGGTGAATGTTTTGTTTCTTCTTTCTGCGTACAAGTATATCAGGGCTCTTGGTTATTTTCTGGGCATGGAAATACGGGCCACTGTCTCAAAAAGTTCTTAAAGCAAACAAACTAAGCGATGGATATTAAAGTGTCTTATAACAGTATTAAGCTGTCAAAGATTGTGTATTACGCTTGTCAAAAGTTTTTACTCTAATAATATGATAATTTTGTATCATTCGTTGTAAATAATTTGGAACATAATTTTACTTTTTCAATGTACAAAATAATAAACATAATATGCAAATTATTTTTATATCAATTTAATTTTGCCATCAAAATTATGTGAATTAATTATATTATTATATACGACGTAGTATATTCAAAGAGAGTAAATACACTTGTAAATGTATTAAAATAGTTGATTTTATTTTTACAAATTTTAATTTAAAAATGGTTTAATTCTATATTTTTTCTTCAAATTTAGTTCTTGTTAACTTAAGTAAAATCTGTAATTCTGAAACTATAATTATTGCTATGATTAATTTTCGAAAAATAAATTTGCTTTTTAGTGGATTTTAAACTGCAATATCATCAAATTCTGATTCTGTTTTTCTTTGTTTTAACTCATCGAATGAAAATTTCATTAATGATTATTTGAAATTCCTAATCTCAGCAATTATCGATCAGAGAAACTTTTTAAAGAAATTACTGAATACTTAGTATTTCATTATACTTAGAATAAAATGTATTTTCGCAATCAGTACAAATAAAAACCGTACAATACAATTGAAATGATTTTAATCTTATAAAGTTAATAAGGTCTGTAAGGTTGAAGTCACTTCTACGGAAATTTTGTACTATTTATTTAATAAAAGACACAATATCATATCTTGAGATCAGTTATCATTCTAAAACTTATAGATTAAATGAAAACTGAAAATATAAAAAATATGATTTAGTTTATCAGTGTATTTAAAAGGTTGTACTAAAGTTAATATTGTCAAAAAATTTCATTTAATACTTAAAAATAAAATAATATTTTACTTCATATAAACACACATAATCATGACAATGCTATAATAAATATTCACATCTAACTATTGGGTTGTTCGGAAAGTCATTTCGTTTTTCCCACCTGGATCAGCTTTTTGCTAGTAAAAACCAACCACTTTATGAGTATGAAATCGTGCTACTACCAGAAAGATGGTAAAAGCTATTGGACTAGAATGGACAATATGCAATGCAGTACGTATTTATTCGTTATACGTTTTTCATTTTCATGAAAAATGAAATTACTTTCCGAACAACCCAATAAATAGATAATAGTGAGAAATTTAACTATCGAAATAAAAAAGGGATTTAAGAATTTTATAATGTTAATTGAAAATACAAACTTAATGATAAGTTAGTTTTTGTATAAAAAACATGTAAATTCTTTTAATTATTAATTAAATGAATAACTATTTTTAGTTACAAAAAGTAAAATCTAGGAAATAATTAAAATATATTCAAGGTAAATATATATGAATAAGACCTAATGGTTATAATTGTTAATTAATGTGAAAGAAGATTGAGTCTAATTTAAACATAATGAATTCCCTCATAATTTTAGGAGTTATAAAGTAAGGATGAGTAAGTGTTAATAGAAGGTATTAAAAAATGTAAAGTTACTTGCTTCATGGTGAAATTTGAACAATTCCTGACAATTGTAATGAAGGAGTAACTTTTGAAGAAACACTTTAAGTTCATTAATATTTATATTTTGAATAAATAAACATGTATTATTAAGCTTTCAATTCTTCGCATTTATTTTGCTTCTTTATTGTCTTTAAATTTTTGGAACAAAGAAAGTTTAATAAAAGAAGCTTTACTCTGAACATTAAACGCTTGATAAAATTTAATCAAATTATAATTAACTTTACTTGTGATTTTGATATGGCAAATGCTGAAAAACAGGTTTTTTAGGAATTTCTGGAAAAAAGGGATTTTTTTTTAGGAATTTCTTAAAAATAGAAACGTTTTAGTTGTTTAATTTATGATTTAAACTTAAGTTAAATTAAACTTAGAAAGCTTAAGATTTAACTAACATAATTAAAATCAAACATTTTCTCCTTTCCATAGCTATGAATTTATTCTTTAGCTAAAAATGCATTAAACTAAATGATAATTGTTAAAAATCAACTTTGTTATATTTTCCAATGAAAATAATTTATAGATTTGTGTTTCTCACTAAAATTTTAATAAATGTTTTCAGCAATGCTGAATTTGGATAACATGTATCTAGTAAATCATTTTATTTGTCTGAATTCTTACAAACTTTGTTTGTATCAGTGCTTACAATTCTAAGAATATCAAATTTATTCTTTTTACATGAATATAGATATAAGAATAAATCTTTTCAGAGAAAAGACTTTCATTTTCATAATGGACTGAAAATATTCGTGAGAAATAAAATGTATCAATTGCAGTTAAAATCAAATACATTCTTTTTCATTACATTATCTTCACTTTTTGAATTGAGGCTGATGAGGGATACTTGAATTGAATAAAACAATTTTTGAGTACCTATTTCTAAAAGGAAATTAAATCAGCCACCACCTTTTTGTGATTTTCAACTTTTTTTATAAAGATAAAAAAGGAAATATCCAGTTAAAGAAATGAAAGAAAAGAAGTTAACTTGAATTTTGGAGAGTCTAAATCCAGAGACCATTGCTTACTGAATATTATACCAAAACAAACCACTTGTTCCCATCTCTTTCTAATCAAATCATCGCCAGCACTAACGTTTCGGTTGAGAATGGAGATTTCTGCTGAGAACAAAAAAGAGCATCGCATCAAAAGGAAATTTTCCCCTTCTCTATTCCAGTTTTTGATGACAAGTTTGGATTCAAAAGAAACGTGTGTAAGGTATAGTAAGATAAAAATAAAAATGGAATTTCTTTTTAGAAGAGTATTTTTAAAATATTATTTTTTTTCATATTTCTGTCTAACTAGACTCTTATACAGAACTGATCTCTTCTAATTTATCATTATTGTTGTAATGATTTAAGGAATAATGAATATTATTAAAAGTATTCATATATAATGCTAAAAATATATACCATATTTCTTTTGAGCAAGTAATATAAGATAAAAAAGTAGTTTAGTTTTATCACATATTTTCATATTTTATATTCAGGATAAAATAAATGGCAAACGTATAAATGACATCATAATTATATTATTTGCTGTAATATTTGTGGATAAAATTTTCTTAATTTTATGAAAAACATAATTATCATCATAAGTAAAATTAACATCACTGAAAAACAGATTCTTGTAATATTAAAATTTTCATTCATAAAAACAATAAATATCTTTCAAGAGAATGTTTTGAAACTTGTATTTATTCTTATCTCAGACAGTTGATGAAATAAACTTTTGCTTATTGTAAAAAGTAAATCAGTGTTTTATAAAGCTCATTATTCAAATTATGCATAGAAATATCAAAAAAATCTGTATTAAATGAGTCCCAAAACGATACCGAATTTTATATAGTTTGAATTTAAAATAAATAAATACCAGATCAAGACTTATTCACTCTTTTAATTCTATTAAATATTACTATTCAATTTTATTCAGTTAGTACAAGTATTATCCTTCTTTGTGCAACATATATATATATATATATATATATATATATATATATATATATATATATATATATATATATATATATATATATATATATATATATATATATATATATATATATATATATATATATATATATATATATATATATATATATATATATATATATATATATATATATATATATAACATTTTTAAATAATTTATCAAGACATGCTCTGCTTCTTATGCATTATTAAAAACTCATTTGATCAGATAAATAGATTCAAAATTTTTATAAATGATGCACTTTTTAGAATCACACACAATGTCTGTTGCATACTTACTAGTTTTTAATACAATGTTTATGTGTATTATGATTAATTATCTATTTAGGTTAGGTTTATGTGAGGTGTAATTATTGCCTTATAAAAGTATTCTAAGCCCGTTCCAATATGCTCAAATTTGGTGCAATATAGTATCTTAACCTTAGTTTTTTGTATATTTTGGTATTTTGCTTAAATTAAAGGCTTCCCTAAATAAAACATCTCTTATTTATTGAATATACATAAGGTAAGAGTACCTTTCAACACATGAGTGCACTCGCACGCGTTCATTAACGCATACCACACATACGTAACACAAAATAACATACATAGCAGATAATATATATATATATATATATATATATATATATATATATATATATATATATATATATATATATATATATATATATATATATATATATATATATATATATGTATCTGTGGTGTGTGTGTACAAGCGAGCTCTTGCGTACTGTGTGTGCTTAAAAATCGAAATGATTTTAAGGATTTTAATAAATAATTGTACTGTTTATTCAAAATTATTCAATGGCAAATGTAATTATGTTAAATAATGAATTAAAGTATGTATTTTGAAGATATATATATTCCTGTTGTCATTTGATTTCCGCGATAAAATAATATATGGTAATACAATTTTAATTAAAACATTGATAATTTTCTACTTCTTTCTAATGAAAGATTTAAGGCAATATTTTCTTTATTTCTAGTTGTCAGAAAATTTTCCTTAGTAAAGTACCCTTGCTCGTGCATAATAAAACCTTTAAAACTTGTTTACCTTTCAGATACCTAGCTTCTTAGACATTAGATTAATTTTATACTTTATAAAAAAACAGCATATTATATAAGCTTTATACTATATTAATTTATTAAATTTACATTATTGAATGAAACATTTGCTTGGAAAATTATGAACCTATTATACGTTTTCATACATAACAGTTCAAAAGCAAACCATTTCATGTGAAGTAAAAATTTTCCACTTCAATTGAGTTTTGATAAAATACCTCGCTTTCTTTTACTAGACAAACTCGTCCGACTGCATACCTTGTGAAGCTGCATTCAGGCATGAAATTGAAATTTCAATATGAAAATTCCTATGAAGATTTCCTCAAATCACTTCTTTTTTTTTTTTTCAAAGAGATAACTTAAAAACTGTGACTATATTAGAAATGTTTGAATTGGTTCAAAATGAAAACACAAATGTGATAAATTCATTTGAATTTGTAAGTTTCTATTCGGTATTTTGTAAATATTTATACCATATTACAATGATACAATGATTACAATGATCAAAATTTTAGTCAGAGAAAAGTAACAGAAAAAACTTACGAATGGTTACTTATATATCCCGAAGTTAGAATAGGTTAAATTCTTAGATTTAACATGTTCAAATATCCTCTGAAGATTGTTCTTTTTTAATTTGTATTACAATTAAGACGTGTCAAATTAAATAATTTTAATGATATTAGTAAACTGCAATATTTTCTATTTGTTTAACTGTCCTACTCTCATCAGAATACAGCTCCTGCTTTCAATAGTATCAGTGGGAAATCATTTTAGAAATGGAACTTGTAAGACTTCCATGGATGTTTGGACACTAGCATTTTTGGGAATGAGCAGATGGATGCTCTTACAAGAAAAGGCCCAAGACTTCTCAAGAAATGTTATAATTTACAAATTTAAGACTGGATTTCATTAAAGCGATGGAGAGTGGAACGGATCTTAATAATCCCCAGTAGGCCACAGCATTATGCTGGGACTCGATTCCATCTTTTGATAGGTCCCGACTGCCTGCAAGACTATCTTCATGGCATTAGAACCTTTTAGAAACTTGGCTGGTTGACTAGTCATTAGGTAGGATCCAAGGAATACAGACTACCCCCGTTACAGTGTGTTGCTTTATAGCTACTCTGGTAATAGCGTGTCCGAGAATTTTTAAGATCATAACTTCAGTCACTTCTCTTTTCACAGATATTATTTGTACGCTAGTGTTTGTATAATTCTATATATATATATATATATATATATATATATATATATATATATATATATATATATATATATATATATATATATATATATATATATATATATATATATATATATATATATATATATATATATATATAGCAGAACAACAATTTGTTTTTAAATTTTTTATGAAGAAAACAATAATAATATTAAATTGTGGAGCGTCTTTATCAATATGCATTGATTGAAAATATATTAGATTGAAATTCAAAATTTCATGAAAACTTTATGCTCATTATGTTAACCCACGAAATAATCATTCAATATATTTATGTTAAGAAATTCTTACTTATGAAAAGTTTTACTTTATAAAGTGTAGAATTTGAAATTTTTCTGTGCATTATTCAGCAATATTTGAAATACAACGGAAATATCTCAATAATATATTCGTTCTTTACTTGAGATATTCTGCAATAATTGATATTTTTACAGTATCCAATTTTCCTTACCGTAGGAAAACTACTCTTGGAATTTATTTAGCAAAATTAGCGTATTAAGAGTAACTCTTTATTTTTATTGACTGCTGTTAAAAATCCCATTCGTAAACAAGCATGATTTTACTCAACAATTTTAAGCCACAACCGTTATAGCAAACTTATAAATCCAAATTTTTCGAGATAAAAATTTTCAATTTTTAAAATATTAAAATTAAAAAAAATTTCCCTTTGTAACATTAATAATTACTTTCAGATTTAGTGTTTTACATCGACTTTTGAACACTGTTCGCTTAAACAGGGTATTTGATAATACATTATTTTGAAACATTTAAGAATCCATTTGAAAGTGAGCTAATTAATTTTAAATACAAAGTGACAAATTAATTAAAAATCAGATATCTGGTTGCATTTATGTTTAACTAGATAAATAATTGTATCAGAAATATTCCCAACATGATAATTTTAAATATATATGATATTTTATAATGCTTAACCTAGAGTTCTTACGAAATCGTTTCAAAATAGTTTTCTCCATTCATTAATAGTACCTGTAGTTTCGTTAAATTTAAATCAAAAATATAAAATATACTAACACAAATAGAAGTAAAATTTCATTTTTATCCTTGAAATTAAATACTGTAGATTAATTTTCAAAAACATTATCTCTTAATATAAATAAAACTATTAATTATTTCTAGTTGAACATGCATATTATCATAAGTTGAATTACACTCACCACAAATAAGTATGATTTATAAGTAACAGATTTTTATAGATTTGTGACTTTGATTTGTTTATGTAAGAATAGGATTCACAAAACAAATTCTGTAATTAGTGAATAAAATAATTTACAAAATGAAGTTTATATATTTTGGTTTCAAAATTAAATAATTATGATGAAATTTATTTTTATTTTTTTTTAGAAATTAATTTTTAAAGCACTTTCTCTTAAATCTATTATAAAAGAGCTGCTTATTTTAATTATTATAAAACAGTATTAAAAAGAAAAGTAATTTCCTGTTTATGTTAATGTTTGGCTTTTTACTAAATAATTTTCAAATTTCAAGAAACTGAAGCTTTATTAAATTTAAGATAAGAAAAAAAAGTGGTTCTGCACACAAAGGCTGATAAATTAAAAGCTTTATAACCTATCTCTAATACTATAAACATTTCAGATAGATTTTCTATGGCATTTCAAAACTGCTTTTGAACCGATTCGCTGAAATTTTGCAGATGTTTTGCTTCTTAGTATTTCTTGAGTTTTGAATACAAATAAATTTAACTCATTTCTTTACTTTCAATTAAACTAGTATTAAATTTCCTACAAATATTGCCTTATATAAATACGTTCATTTTTGATATAATAATTTTACATCAAGTAAACATGCGAGGTATTCTTCTTCAATAATTAAATCGACAAACGCAGAATAAGTACGCATTATATGTCTCAATTTTTGTCCTATAACTTCAAGAAATTAATGTTGTTAACATTGCTGAAACTAGAGAATTAATTTCAATAATATATATATAAACTCATTTCATATATAATTTGTAAATGTTGGTTACATTCACATTTAAAAAATTATAAAATAGAGTGGAATAATAATACAGTATTGAGCTAATAAATTCTGTGGTAAAACAAATAATATTGACTATCAATAATTTGATAAAAAAAATACTATATCATAATATTTCTTAAATTTAACCTAAAAAAATTAATAACAGTTTGATTTTAAGCCTTGTGGGAAAATAGACAGATTTCCTTGTACATTATTTATTAATAATGATATTAACCACCAGAAAGCTCATGATACTCTTACATCCAGGCAAAGAATCGTCTTAACAATTTATTAATTTTATAGAAAGTCTGCTGTAAATTTAGTTTTATGGTACAAAATTTCAAAGAAAATTATCGAAAATGTTTTGAGAAATAACAAATGTAAATAAGAAGTTATTACAGCGCTGTCTCAAATTACACATAAATATACATAAATACTTATATATATATATAATAATTGAATTCATGCTTGCATTTTTAGTTTTTATTGGTAAACAATTGAAAATTATAACTATTTATTCAATTAAAATGAATTTATCTAAAAAGTAAGAATTTATTTTTAATAATAAAATTAGGTTTTAAACATTGAAATTTAATTCTCTTTCTTAACGTTAAAATAAAGATCATATATTTTAGATAAAATGACAGTAAAATAAAGCATGTTTAAAATACTGTTTTTAAATTTCAATTTCCTTCTATGTTCTAATGAATAATATCACAGAATAGAAAATAATGGTATTTAAAGTAATATTGTTATATGTTAATATTGTTATATAATTTAAATAAATATAGTGTTTATATAGCGTTGACATATTAAAGAGATATAATTGCAAAAACCTTTTTGTAATCCCTAAATTATTTTAAAATAAAAATAAATGTTCTTAAAATATTTAAAATATTAAATTAAGCAACTCATGTAATTTTTCTATGCTTCCTTTCAAATGTCTAGATTTTAAAACTATTTTAATAATTTATTAACAAAAGCGAATTTTGAAATTTGAAAGGAAACTAAACTGAATTCTGCGTCTGGATGTAATTTTTGATTTAATAATGAAAATTTAAAGTGTAGTTTTTAATTATTCAAAACACTAAATAAATTTTAAAAAAATATTTCAGAAATAGTTTTTGTCAAAATTTACTATCATCATTAATCTAAATGCAGGTAAGTATCATAACTTTCACTATTTAGCTCAATATTTAAATTAAAAATAAGCACTTAAATACATGTTGTAATTAATGTTACGAATAACGTTTCCGAAACAAACTAAATAGGATATAAATTTCAAGTGTTGAAAATAGATTTTATATTTTTAAATCTCTAAAGGGGCTAAACTATAAAAATTATTTTATTTAATTAATACTTATATATATATATATATATATATATATATATACATATATATATATATATATATATATATATATATATATATATATATATATATATATATATATATATATATATATATATATATATATATATATATATATATATATATATATATAAAGTTTTTAAATAAACTATAATTTTGATATAAATTTCAACTCACACATTTAATTGTAGTTCATTTCTTGTAAGGATTTTGTTAATAAAGTATGCATCATAAAAAGTAAATGATTGTTGCATTGAGTAATATTCTTCTCGCGAAATTTATTTAGATTAATTCAATATATAAATATTTCGCCAGTGTTAGATGTTTTATGCTTCCATATATATTATATGACTGGTTGTTTTTATCGGCGAATTCATTTATATGTTTTCTTGTAATTTGTTTTTGTGTATAACTATTTCAAAAGTATTAAGGAGATAAATAAAGTATCAAAGAATTGTAGTTAATTAATATCCTCTACAATTGTTAATAAAAATTATTTTACAATTTACTGTTATTTTAATTTTTCAAATTTATGAAAATATATGCACTTAATTTTAGCAGTAAATTTTAAATATGAAATTCAAAGTCATATTGAGTAAATACAAAATCTTTTATAAATTCTGACTAAGCGTGATGTTTCTATAACATTAGACTAATTTAAACAATGGGCTAATTTATTAACTAGACTAATTTACGCAACTTTATATTCAAATAGTTTTTCTAGATTGAATTCAATATATATTCTTCTCAAGATTAATATTAAAAAATATTGCTTCATTTCAACATTTGAGAATATCTTTAATTGTGAAATCAAAATGGAGTTTTAAAACGGTTTATTCTCGACTATATCCTTCGTTCTACACATATTTCAAGTAGGAAGTTCGTATGGAAAGGTAAATAAAAACTTGTTGGATGGGAAAGAATTCTTTATCAATATCTGAGATTCAGTGTATTCTTTTCTCTGTGTACCATTTATCTTTATATTTCCCAAACAGAACCGCACGCTCTGTCTCAGACGCTTCTGTCGACGTAGAGCTGAATGTCTATCGTTTATCTCCCTTCTTTCATCGTTTGTACATTTTTCTATCATTCGCCATCAGTCCGCATCTAATCCCTTGGCAGAAGAGCAGAGAATTTATTTTGATTTTCGAGATAGCCAAACTTTATGAGTAGTTGATTCAGCATTTTTGCCCTCCAAGATCTATTTGTTTTGTTGAATGCACCAGTATGCTTCCTTATCCTCAAGTACTATAAAAGTGAATGAAAATCGTAATTTATTTTGTTTTATTTAAAAAAATGAAAAATATAAAATTCCATATGGAGAAAAGTTTCATTGTTGTTTAAACAAAAAATGCATGCATCTGAAGTGAATTCCTATAACACTGATTCATTGTTAAGTTAAATATATGTGTCACAAGTTTAAGGTTTGAATGAATATAATTTATTTATGTTTGACTGCAACATTTTGTTGATTCTTACATAAATAATGTAAAATCGTATGGCTTAATCATGCAGCATTTGACTTTTTAGTATTTTTATTAAAAAATTTAGCTCAGTTTAATTTATCTCAAATTGGTTCAAAAGAAAAACATTTTAGAAAAGAATTTCATTTTTAAAAACTTTTTAATGAAATAACTCGTGTGTACAATACTATAATAATTCCACGTATTTTATATATTGATTAACTTTTCAATGTATTTTATATTTTTAATAAGATTAGCTGCACTTTTAAGAAACACAGATTTCCTAATCACAATAAATCAACAAAAAATTAATGCCATGAGAGAAATAATATATATTAAGAAGGAAAAATGTTAGTCTGGTTTTAATTTAAGAACATGCATTAAATACTCACTACGTAGGAAACATAATAATGTTTGCTTATGTTTGACCTTAATTAAAAATTTTTTTAATGACTATTGATTAAATTTTGATAATTTAAATATGCATTTTATGCAAATTTTGTGTTCATTCAAATAAGAATTACTTATAAGTTTCGACACACCAAATTTAATAAAATGCATTGTTAATAATATGAAATTAATTAGTTTCCCAGGATTTCCTTTAAAATATGTTTTTTCTCTATTTTATGCTTTTGATGTCATGAGTATTTATCCTCTTTCCATTTCAGCAGGGACGGACAATTTATTTATTTCGTATTCCTTTCTTCTTCGTTAGTTAAGGATTTGTTTATCTCTAAGCGACTGTCTTCTTGGATTACTCAATTTCTGCCGTATGGAATTACAAATAACGTCATTAACTCTCTTGTCCAGCTATATTAGAATAAATATCAAACTTGTCTTAGGAATTGCATTATCTTATTTGTACATGTAGTTTTAAAAATGTTGTAGTTTATGTTCAAAACAAAGTTAATTTTCAGGTAAGTAGGAGGAGAATTTCTTAGAAATTTTATAGATTTATGGAAAATTTTAAATATTGTTTTCATGGAGTAATATTCCACATAATTAATTTAGAAAAATTAAAGAAGTGCTTTCAACTTTGTCTTCAAATATTCATCAATTCATGACTCGAACATAATTATTGAAATATAATAAAGGATAGCTTAGTAACAATCGCTGAATGAATGCATATATACATATATATATATATATATATATATATATATATATATATATATATATATATATATATATATATATATATATATATATATATATATATATATATATATATATATATATATATATATATATATATATATATATATATATATATATATATATATATATATATATATATATATATATATATATATATTAAACTTGTGAAATTAAAATACCTTATGAGTTTTGAAGCAATTTGCATAATTATATTATTAATCATATTATCATAAATCATATTATTAATATTTGCACGAATAATAATCTATTTTTTTAAATGTGAATTTCATAATTGAAAACTTGCTTAGAACTTTTAACAGGAAAGATTCAAAACATTATTTTGCGTAAACTTCTAAATTTAAAGATAATTGGAAATCGTAAATGATTGGATGAAAACTAATTGTTAAATAAAATATATATAAGAATATAGAACTGTAGAAATTCTACAAAATATATATCAAGCATATCCATGAAGATATTAGTTAAAAGTTTTATTTAATTAAATAAATTGTACATTAAAAAAATAATAATTGGTTTGTTACATTTTTTCTATAACTAAATAATTACAATTTTAATTTCATTTCAATCATAATTACACATTGCCAAACTTAGAGAATATTTTTAAGTTTACTTATCATGTTAATCTATTTTTTCTTCAGATAAAAAACATATTCACTTCGCTTACTTAACTATATATAAAACAGTATTTAATAATATATTTTAAAACATTGGGTTTTTAAAATAATAATTGTCTGCCAATGCATTAATTAAGTGAAACTATTCATGCAAAATAAATAATAATCAGGTTGCATGATGGATGATCCCAACCTTACTATGATTTTTCTTGGTATTGTACTTTCTAGTAATTTGCTCTACTCATAAGAGTCTTAACAATTTTTGTAGTTATATTAATTTAAAAGTATAGTTTGCTCTCACATGAATTCGAGGTATTACAAACTATATGATTTGTAAATATTCTAATTTTGTGATAATATTGTTAGAGTTAGATTTTAGACTGCATTAAGAGATTATTCAACGTGGGTGACCTGAAATAAATATTTTTGACACTGTAATAGTTAATTAAAAAACAAAAAATTATTGTAAATGAGAAATTGCATCTAATGTCTTCTTTCACTGTCTGTATAAAAATGGATAACTTCTACAAAAAAGAAACTTTAAATTTTTATATATATTTTTATAAAAAATAACATCACAATTTAACAGAAAAGCATGGGAAAGTTTCAATATTATTTCATTACAATTTAAATATTAGCCAAAATATTTTAAATATTTAAAAATAAAGAAAAGTAATTTTATGTTATTGAATTTTGTTTTTCTATAAGAATAGAAAAATTAAAAATAATTGAAGATATTGCGAATGAATTAATATTCTATAGATTAAATAATAAAAGTGGCTTGATATAATGGTTTACAGTCTTGAAACACTCGCTAATTTGTAGCATTTTTTTAACATCCCCGCTAACTCTATTCTTTAAAAATGCAAACTCAGAAATTTTCAATACATCCATAAATATTCTACTAGTGGAAAATAGAATTGCATTGAATAAAATCTTATGGGAACTTGATTGATATGCTGTTTTAGACTCAACATCTGTGCGCGAATGTGGAGGGAACTGGTCAGAGGAATTCTCATTACTATAAAAAATAAGATGAGAGCAAAATTGAAGGATTTCACTTATTTCTATGACATTATTTTAGGTAACAATTTAATGTGAGTGTAATTATTTGCCTGATTAGGCAAGAAATACTAGAACATTGTGAGATTTTTCTCTCTCAACTAAGAAATAAGAAACAAATGTAAATTTCAAATGGTAAGTGAATTTGATTGCTCAAAATGATGACAACTTAATTTTAACAAGTATGATCACATTTTGAGTGAAACGTCAGCAATAAAAATGAAAGTGAATAACTAAAGTTTTAAGATGAAGATACTGTGCGATAAATAATTTACACTGACGTTTCAAAGAAATAAACCGTTTAAAATAGGTGTCTTGTGCATCTATAGTATAAACAACTTTATTTATAGTCAGCATTATTGTAAGTAGTAAGTTTGCATGTGAAATGCAGACAATAAAAGTCATATACATAAATTTCTTTATTTTACATATCATTTTAATGCAATTTTTTTAAATATAATGACGTATTATTATAAATGCACAGTTACATGTTTTTTAAAAACTCATTTTCAATCAACATATTTAAATACGCGTCATAAGATGAGAAAAAATTCTCGTGAAGTCTAAAATTAAGTTATTAAATATGCTTTATTTTAATGACACATTGATTGCGTAAATTTAAAGCACAATTAGATTAAACATGTTTTACTTATTGTATTTATTTATTTTAAAATTTTGCAAAATAATACATACCGAAATTTAATACATAAAAATAATACATAAAAAATTTTGTATTGAAATTAGAATAAATTCTCTTGTCAATAAGATGAGAAATAGGTTCAATATTGGTTTTAAAATTAATTTTCCATTCAATGACTTAGAAATTGAATGAAATTGTAATAAATTTTGGATCGAAATTGAATACAGCTACATTCATTTCGAAATTGAATACAACTACATTTATTTCGTAATTTAAACTCAAAAGGTAACATTGGAAGATAAACTGATACACACGTATATATATATATATATATATATATATATATATATATATATATATATATATATATATATATATATATATATATATATATATATATATATATATATATATATATATAATAACTACAATTAAAAAATGCTTTAATGAAAATTGCACACTTTACAAAATATAAATTATCAAATTATAAAAACAATAATATTTTTATAAATAAAATATGTTTCGAAATTTTTATTATTAAAATTCAATTATTTTCAACCTCAAAAAATGAGACCTCTGTAATTCAGTGATATGTTTTGATTTTTTTAAATTTGTACTATTTCCGTGATTAGGAATATTGAATTTCTCTTACAATATCTATTTTTTTATCTTTCTTGTCTCAAATCAAAATATTTGTATTACATATTTTAAATTTTAATTCATCAAATAATTAAAGAATTATATGTAGTGAATAGATGAAGAATATAATTTCATAAAGAAATGTATACAAAATGTTATGTATTTTTTAAAAATACTAATGCACTTAAAAGGAAAGATAAATTATACGAGTATGCACAACAAAAACAAAGTTATGTTTTAAGATAAATTTATTTCCTGCTTTGTGTTTATATAATTAAAATAAAATTTTCGCTTTGAATAAAATGTGAAATAATATTACATTCAAATTTCACTGTATAATTTTGAATACACTAGAAAGTCAAAAATAAAACCTTGGAAACATAATACTTAAGAAATGTTGAGCATTCTCTACATTTTATTTTCAAAGTGAAAGTTAACTAGATTACTCTCATTAAAATTTAATACGAAGTTCTTCAAAAGATTTATTCTGAAAGCTGGATGTCATCAAATTTTAATTTGCTTTTCTCAAAGGAATTAAAGAGCATACGTCGTCTTAAGAAATGCTTAAACTCATGCTTAAATTTATAAAGATGCATACGTGAATAAATTTTTAAAGAGTTATTGGGTAATAAATTTGCTAAATTTTTTTGTTAAGAAGATGAATGATTCTTGAATGAAAAGGAAGAGTTTATTTTTGCATGTTATGAGCCCCAAACAGAATGTAATTTGAATATATAATTAACTAATAAATAAGAATTATTTGGAAAGATCTGTTATTTCAATTTATGAAAATGATTACTCGTTGTTAAGGCTAAATACTATTAAGTTGAAATAGGGAAAAAATTAAACATATTTTTACAATTCACATTATATTTCTTGAGAGCAGTTTTTTGTTCTTGCTGGAGTATTTGTACAACAGAGGGTAAATAAATAAGCTTGAAATAGAGCTACATTAGAATGAAATGCAATTTAAAAAGTAAATTTTTCTTTTTATTTGTTTTGAGAAATCATAACTTACATTTCAGCAATACTTAATATATTTATTCTTATTGTTATCTTTATAAATTGCTAATAATAATTATTGTCGTTATTTTTGCGAACAATAAAAATAAATTCATATAAGTTTTTCTCTCATTTATAATAAACGTAATTGTTTTTACTGTATTATATTCTAATAGAAAAATTATTATACATTATGTATATTGACCATAATCTTCTCTCTTCGGCTATAATGTTATACTATATATTTTACATCTTTCTAAAACATTTAAAAGCATTTGCTGAAAAGAATTTCTTTCTTTTAATTAAATATAACTCTTTTAATAGCAAGTTTATATGAAATACTATAAATAAATTAATTTTTTAAGGGAATAATTTCAAGCGTACATTTTTGTATCATTTTGTAGTGATTGTTAAGATTACTAGAGAAACTTATAAAACTGAAATTAAAGTTTCTAAGTTATTTATCAATCAATTCAATATTTGTTTGACGTCACTTAAAAGTGGAAAGTTTAAAAATTAATCATCGAATTAATAATAAAGTGAAAATTTAATAATTTAAAGAAATATCTGTTTGTGTATTCTTATTATGATTAAAATTTTTTGATCCATTGTTTCCTTTAAATTTTTAGATATGTTAAAAAATATTTATCCTTCAATTAAAACCAAGGAACTTAAGTTTCACAGTAATAACATATGAGTATGTTTTAAAAAGTTAGAGTTTAGATTTGTCTGCTTCCTAAAGGTTTGAATACATCGAATAACTATGCTTAGAAAGATGTTTCTGTATAAATATTTTCTCTATCATATTACAAACCTTCTGTGAGTGTTTTGTGTGAGCATTTCGGATCACAAATGCCTTCAGATAAAATATTAAATATAATGAAGACATTCAAATATGATTTCTTGATTAAGGGTTATCTTTTTGTTGGGATTTTTGTTTCTCTCCAGGTGTGTAAAATGTATAGTTACTATGGCAGTTTCATAGAATGATTCCTGAATTAATTTTCATGCTTTTCTCATAAGTGCTGAGGAAATTTTAAGAAAAATACTATAGAAATTCAATGATAAATTGGTGGGCAATTGATTGGAGAGTAGGATATTATTTTTATTTCATAAAGTACTGAACACAAATGGTTAAATTTGGCTTTTCATTATTAAAGAAAATTAGATTTTTTGTACTTAAAAACTGTCGTTTTGGGCAATCTAATCTCTAAATTGTAAGTAGTCTTCAGAAAAGAATCATATTTGCCTTGAAGAATTCAATTGAATTTTAAAATAATTATTATGGTTCATCCCGTATTCTTTAGATAATATGATTATTTAAGTATAGTACATTCTGTAATAAAATATATCATTTACATTTTGGATAAATAAGTGTTACCTTATGTGTATTGAAAAAAATTATTTTCAGCTCAAACTTACCACAAGAATTTCACATCCAACTTTGTTTAGCTAGCAAAAATGTCGATCAAAATAAAATTACTCATTGTAAAATACAGATAGGAATGATGAATAAATTAGGGTTTTTATGAAAACATGCGACTTAAGTCTTAAATCTTTCGCTTAGCTCCTTAAAATCAACCAAATATTTTATATAAGTTTAATAGTACTATAATGAGAAGAACAGTCTCTGCAAACTTGCTTTATAATTTCTCCACATATTTTTTATAATTATTAAAAAAAGCTTCTTTGTGGAAGTAGCTTTACAAATCATTTTAAAATTTTTAAATTAGCCTTTTTTTCAAATTTATTTAAGTTCAGAATGTTATATTAAGTATTTATTAAGCAAAATTTCAAAGGTTTTGCTTTGATGAGGTCTATATTAGAAAGAATTCACAGTATTTATGAAATTCTAATGTTAGAACATAGTGAATTACTGTGATGGCTATATATATACAGGGTGATTATAAAAAAACTTTGCCAACATCTGCACTTCTAGCGTCCATTCTATTTAACCGATCAAGATGATACTTCAAATATAGTTCTTTTGAGATATGCGCTCGAGACTCTGTGAATGGCAACACAGTGGCCCTCGCGGTTACAGTTATAGTGACAGAAACTCGAAATTTTCGAATGACAACGCCTACTTTTTACCATCGCAAAATGTTCAGCACATGCGAAAACCCTAAATAGCGTTGAAACGGTACCGATATGTCCGAAAACCGACGTGTTATACACATACAAACAGTTTTTCAAGGCGCACGGAGGAATAATGCATTCGACAGAGACAAGACACTGCTCAATGATGAGAACACATAGAGAAAAAAATCTTTATTAATTTCAAACATTTTCCACATGAGTGCCATCACAGGCAATTACGCATTGCATGCGGGAGACGGTGGACAATGTCGCTGCCCGCAACATGGCACGAGGGATGTTTCCAATCTCACGCCGTATAGAATCCTTTAAGTCCGACAATGTTTGAGGATTGCACAGATAAACTCTGGATTTGAGATAGCCCCAAAACCAGAAATCCATAGGCGTCAGATCTGGGGATCGCGCAGGCCACGGAAAAGGATAATAGCGTGAGATGATGCGATCCCCAAAATGCTGATCCAGGAGCCTTTTAACTGACCTCGCTATATGTGGAGGTGCGCCATCTTGCATCCAAACAATGTCATTGAGTGCATTCAGCCGACGCAACTCCTCTAAGACATAATTTTTCAGCATGGCTGCATACCGAGGGCCCGTTACAGAACATATTGCAGGGCCAGTCGGGGTCGTTTCCTCAAAGAAGAACGGGCCCAGAACAAATGTAGCTGTAATGCCGCACCACGCAGTCACTTTGGCGTCAAATAATGGTACTGGCGCCACAGCATGAGGATTCGTCTCTCCCCAGTGCACACAATTCTTTGTGTTAATGCTGCCATTTAAGGTGAAATGCGCCTCGTCAGTCCATAGTATGCGAAGTGGCCAATCGTTATCCGCATCATATCGTAACAAAAATGCATTTGCGAAGTCCAGACGTTGTTGTGGGTCACCCGGCTCCAACATCTGGACGCGCTGGAACCGATAGGGAAACATGTGAAGTACCGAGCGCAAGAGCTTGCGGACCGTTGAGTTCGGAATATCCAACACGCGCGCTATGCCTCTTGCGGTTTCTGTGTGTCCTGCAGTCACTGTATGGTGCACTTCCATGACAACGTCCTCAGAAACAGTTGGCCGTCCGGAGCGCTGTTTGTCACAGGTGCAGCCTGTATCTTCGAATTTCCGCACTAAATCACGCAGAGCTTGCAGAGTACATGGGCCGCGTCGTGGTCGATGATTGCGGCGATACACACGCAAGGCTTCCGCAGCGTTCATCCCATTTTGGTAATAGAGTTTGATCAATTCACCGCGAACTTTCCTAGGAAGACTCATATCGTCGGCATGTGCGAGTTCCCGAATGACGACTTCGCATACCCGCTTGGTATTTTATAGGTTTCCTACGCTGAATATCTGGCGACCGGCGTTCTGTGATTGGTTTCTTGACTCTGTCACATACAAATTTATTGCGTGCGCCCAGATCGTGTTTTATTGGCCGGTTTTCAGAACTCTTTTTTGTGTTTGCAGAACACGTCCGTTTTTAGACATATCGGTACCGTTTCAACGCTATATAGGGTTTTCGCATGTGCTGAACATTTTGCGATGGTAAAAAGTAGACGTTGCCATTCGAAAATTTCGAGTTTCTGTCACTATAACTGTAACCGCGAGGGCCACTGTGTTGCCATTCACAGAATCTCGAGCGCATATCTCAAAAGAACTATATTTGAAATATCATCTTGATCGGTTAAATAGAATGGACGCTAGAAGTGCAGATGTTGGCAAAGTTTTTTCATAATCACCCTGTATATATATATATATATATATATATATATATGTATATATATATATATGTATGTATATATATATATATATATATATATATATGTATATATATATATATATATATATATATATATATATATATATATATATATATATATATATATATATATATATATATGTACTAGACATTATTTTAATTCATAAGATTAGCCGAGCTGGCAGCCGAATGGTTAGCGCTCTTGCCTTCGGTTCAACAGTTCGTGGGTTCGAATCCCATCTTGGGCATGGATGTTTGTAGTGGTTCGGAATCCACTTTAAGCCGTAAGTCCCGGTCTAATTAGCCCTCGTGTGCAAAAAATGACCGTTGAGCGACAAACAAATAATAAAAATAAAATAAATAATTCATAAGATTACTGAACAAATAAGAGAATAATAGTAAATGCTCAAATTGTTGCTATGGAAACAAGTTTTGAAATGGCAAATTTAATTATTTTGCTAAAATTTTTAATATTATTTTTCTCTCGCTTAGTGTTTTTTTACATGTATTCCCTCACAATAGTAAAATCATGAGTATCCCATTTTTTCATCGAGTCATTTTTAAATATTATACTTAGCAAATTATAATATAAGTAATTATTTTAACAAAAATTTTACTTATACAATTGTTGCCGATTGACCACCTGGTAAAAAAAAAGTGTTTTTCTAACTTTATCATTGATTGCAATTTTGAACCACCTGGTAATTTTTTAACTTTACTATTGATTCAATTTTATAATTTCTGCCGCTGAATATATTTTACGTGTGTTCAAATCTATTGAGAGATGATTACCTTTAATAGCTACTGTAGTTTTCTTTTAAACTTTAGAATCAAACTGATATTTTTTCATATGCAACAATTATCACAAAAGGGTTTTGAGCACTGGAAGAATACACATTCAATTTTAAAGTAATCATTGCTAGTCACAAGCTTTAAGTCTCACTTTTTAGTCTCAATATAGATTAAAGCTTATAAAGCTTTAAATCACAAATTTAACTATTTTTTAAAACAAGGTTTAGTAAAAAAGTGAAGTAATTTTTAATTTTTTCATTTACTCTCTATCGATTTCTTAAATTAAAATTAGTATTTTGTGTTTCATATTTTTATCCATAGAATACCGTTTCATATTGTGTTCAGTTCAAATGCAGACTGTTATGTCAAAAAAGCATAATTTTATCTCAGTATAAATAGAAATTATTAATTTATGTGCTTTTTTCTTCTGGTTTATATTAAAAATATTCACAATTGTGAGATAAATATATAACACACATTATCAGAGCCAAATAAATTAGAAAAACTCTCTGTATACATATTGAAGCCTAAAAACTAGAATTGTGCAAACGTAGATGTCCTGACAGTTAAGTAAATGTATTAAGGAAGAAAAGAGTATTTTTAAAACCACGCATTAAATGTAAGTTTAAGTTTAAGCTATAGATACTATTTTACATATGAATATGTTATATATGTGACGAGTGCTGAAAGTCAGCTGAATATTTTACTTGGAATTTTTCCTGATAGAGAAGACTTACTATACACATTAGGGAAAACAATTTATATCTACATGATGTTGTTAGAACTATAGAAAAGTCACCTGTATTCATTACATGTTCTTTCATATCATTTTATGTGAGAATCTAGATATAACTTATCTTAAGAAGGTTAAACTTAACAACAAGTTTTGTAATGCATTGCTACTATTGATTCCTTAATCTGATCTCTTTGATTATTTTTCTCAGAAAATAAAGTAAAATTTTCTCACAGATACTTAATTACTTTATATTAATATTAATTAGATACTTACTTTATACTTTAATATAAATTAGATACTTAATTACTTAAAAAAATACTTTATTTTGGTTTCACCATTTTGCTATTCTCCGTTTTCCTACTTGCATTTTTTCCAAAATGTTTTCCGTTATTATCATATTTTTAGAAAAGCAGACTTAATTTGATTGTTCTTTTATCAAAACAGCCTAACAGAACAATCGATTTATTAATACTGAAATTTTTCTTTAAGAAGGGAACATAAATTATAAAAACTAATACATTAACCAATGTAATATTTAGTCCATAACACTTATTAATTTGAGAGAAAGGATTTGAAAAGTTCACGCAAACTCTTATCTTGATCATTTTATTAAGCAGAACTCAGCATTGTCCCATTATATCACTGCATGCATTATTGTTTTATTGCTTGCCTGAAGGAAAATTTATATTTTTTTTACAAGAAACAGAGAGAAATGTTAAAAACATGCATTTAAAAATAGTCCATACTGGCAAGTAAAACTTAAAATACTCCTTGCTATTGTGTAAAGTATAGTAAATTAAAAAATCCAGTAAGTAATTGCATTACCGCATAGTTACTTGACCCATGAGAATTTGTTTTTACAATAAAAGATTGTATTTTACATTTGTTTGATTTGTTTGCTGATGAGATCACTTTTGACTGGAATCAACAGTTAAACGTGAAATTCGGATCACGAGGCATATTCATGCGCGAGATGGGCCATGAACTCGCGAACATTGAGATAAAAGTCATTGTGCTAACCATACAGGAGACATCAGGTAAATAGAGTACTCCATGAAACTTCCCTTTTCAAATGATCATAATTATATTTTGAATAGAGAATTTGATTCGAATACTCAATTTACTTCTCTTTTTGCTAAATAATAGATAATTTCTCAGTTTATTCATATATAAGCGCTTTTAGATTTAGCACAACAAATTAACTACTTATAATTAAATAAATATACCACTGGTTGTGGTATATGGAAGATTTGTGTGTGTGTATATATATATATATATATATATATATATATATATATATATATATATATATATATATATATATATATATATATATATAATATTTTAAGGTACTTGTGTAGCTCAGATATAATATGAATTTATCTGGATAGTCAAAAATAGTTTGATTGTACTAAGTACAATGCAATTATTTATGCAGTTAGTTTTTAGTATAGCCATCTTACTAAAATGAATTAATTTAATATTTGGTTTTTACATGATGCTTTTTTTAAAAAATAATATGTGAAAGGGACAGTTTTTCTTAAATTGTATGATATTTAACTACAGAACCATCAATAAACATATTAAATCAAAGAAGCAACTAAAGAATTTCGCATTTAGTAGATGTATTTTAACATTCATTCAATTATAGCTTATAATTCTAAAAACACTATAAAATCTCAATATACTAATTAGTAAAGAATTATTCAATAAAAGAATGAATTTTTATATCTATTTTGCAAAAGAGACATTAAATAATTTTATTTTAATTTTGTCGGGAATAATTTTTATCCTGATTCTCTCGCTTTCTTTTTGTTTCTATGTATACAAACAAAAAGAAAATTTTATGGTGTCTTTCTTGTATTATGCAAATAAGTAATCATATATATATATATATATATATATATATATATATATATATATATATATATATATATATATATATATATATATATATATATATATATATACATACATATATACATATTATATCCTGATCATTTTTTAATAGTAAGGAAAGCTGCTTGTGTTTAAAATTATAAAGTCAAGCTATATTATCATTTATAACATTGTAAAATGTACATCAATATCAAAGTGTTTTAAATTTCCAATTAATTTAAAGCAAGTTTTAATACTTTTAAGTATTATTCCTTAACATCATGACTGAAAATTAATTATTTTTACATGAAACAAGAATAATTATTGGAAAACAATTGAGGATTTTGTGTATTTTAATAAATATTTTTTGTGTTGAATTAATTTATAAAACAATTTAAATGTTATAAAATATTAATTAATTTAAATAAATAGTTTTTGTGATAAAACATTTTGTGAGCAAATTTCTTAACAATTTTTTTTATCTTATCATTACAAAATTCTTTTTTCCAAAAAGAACTTGCATTTTTTATGTTCATAATTTACAGTTAATAAAGGGTTTACTTTTAAATATCATCAGTTACTAAAATGAATTTAATGTCTAAATATAAATTAAAATTTATTAAATTTACATTTATACTTTTATAATGAAAATGATTTAAAATGTTTTACTCATAAGCAATATAAATTAACATTTTAACATAATTCTATAAATTAATTTGTCTTCAGCAAACCTGAATATTTTAAAAACTACTACCAGTATCTCTTATTTTAAAGTATATAAACTAAAAAAATTGCAGGAGGGAAACGGCTACAAGACAAATAAAATAAGAATTAAATGAAAATGGTACGACTTTTTTGTTCACATAATAAATCCAACATTTTTTACTCTAGACATTATTGAGGACACGCAGATAAAATACGAAGTCACTTTTTTATATTTTACTATCCAGTATTCTTTTTCTCTGTCTTATTTCCGTTTCAAACCTAGATTAAAATAGTTGTCACAAAATAAAAGTTTTATTGTTTACAGTGCATTTACGCTCACTGAAATAGTTTACTTACTTAAAGACATTTTTACCTTTCTTCTATAATATTTTAGTGATAAAGGCAAGTAAAATTTATTTTTTGAGGAAAAAGTTCCTAGTTCAACGCTTACCAACTTTAGACCATTTCAAAATCATTACCAACTTCCGTTTAAAACTAAAAATATTTTTATTTTATTTATGATATTTTTACTTCTTTTCACGTTTCTTAAGGTATTACAAATTGTAATTTTACTATGGTGAAAGTGACTTTATATTTTTAATACAATAAAGATAACAAAAATTTGACTTTACTTAAACTTTTCATTCACGAAAGGTACACTCATATATTTTTTATATATTTTTCTAAAAGTAAATTTTTTACTAACATTACTGCTACCCTTCAAATGGAATAAAAAGAAATAATTTTTAACCATATCTTATATTGCACACAAATTCAACTAAATCCTATTGTATCAAAAATTTTATATTAGCATCTCACCAACTCTTAATTAAGAGATATCCATTAATCCAATTAATATCGTAGCAGTTATATTTCCCAACTGAAATATCAATTATGTTCATTTGGTTCTTGAACTGTTACTAAAAGATATTTTAGAATGAAGTTACAAGTTACTAATTTTAACATATTAAATTCCTAAAAATCATAAATATATTTAACTTATTTAAATTAATTTATCATGAAATATAAAATATTTTGTTGACAGAAATATTGATTTAAATGTACCCATTTTCTTCTCATAAGTGTCTAAAATCAATGCATGGATTTCTCATTGACAGGAGCTTTTTATAAGAAATTTTTTAAGTTCTTCAAAAATGTTTGCTGATGGTGAGGTATAATTAGAATTTTTAACTCAATTTTTTGTCATGATTTTTACTTGTTTTCTTTCTATATTTTGAAGACTCATATAAATATAGCCGAATTCACATATGGTGTGTCAAAATTGTAATTACTTTGCAGTAGAAAAATGAACAAGAGACAAAATCTGAACAAAAAACAAGCTTATTAAAGATGTATATTCATTATTTGAAGTAGTCATATAAAGATAATATACTTTAGAGGAAGAAATGATTTATTCACTCATATCTTTAGCATCTCTAAAATAATCAAATATAAAGTGTATTATTATTAATTAAAATATTAATATAATGCAGAAATGTTTATTATTTGAATGTTGAATTAAACATTTCACGAATGATCATAAATAAAAATTACCTTTACATAATTATAAATTTTCTTCTTTTTAATTATCTCCAAAAAATTAACTTATAACATAGATTGCTTAAAATAAGTAATATAATAATTTTAAATGACATTTATAAAAATAACTTTCATTATTAAAGAAGTAGATAATTATTTAACAGAAATTAGTTAAGAATTCAAAACCAAAGTTATAAAGATGCAACGATAGAGCAAACGATAAAAATATTTACTTCACAATTTTTCATTTTTATTTAGATCCTAAATAGAAAAGTGAGGAGTTACGTTATGAAAATCTTTTTAAAGCATATAATATACAAAAACTACTTTTATTCACATTCCTAGCAATTTCAGTTTTAAAACAGCTGTAAAATAAAAAACATCTGGGACACATATTTATTAATAAAAATAAATGTATCCTTTGAAAATCACCTAACATAGAACATTTAATACATTGAATGTCAGCATAGAAACACACACTTATATATATATATATATATATATATGAGTGTGTGTTTCTATGCTGACATTCAATATATTAAATGTTCTATGTTAGGTGATTTTATTTATATATATATATATATATATATATATATATATATATATATATATATATATATATATATATATATATATATATATATATATATATATATATATATATATAAAAATTGATACTCATGGTAATAGTACTTTATAGAATTAAATAGAGGCAGCACATGAAAATACCAATAAAACATTATATATAAATAAATATATAAATAAAATCTGCAAACGGAATATATTTTCATTTTAGAGAAAGAGAATTTAACACAATTTTGTTGTAAATGGCAAATTTCTGATGAAAAGTAATCAAAATCGTAAAATTAACCGTTATTATATTCATTTAACTATCGCATTTTGTATGTATTCGTGAGACTGTACTTATATATATATATATATATATATATATATATATATATATATATATATATATATATATATATATATATATATATATATATATATATATATATATATATATATATATATATATATATATTTATATATATAAATATATCATTACCTAATTTTGTTTTACCCTTAACTTAGGTAATATTTGTATATATATGGCTTTATATGCTGTAATTCATAAAGTAATCTCTCCTGATACGTTATTCTAGTGATTATTTAGAGCTGCTATTGTGAAATGAAAAAATATATAAATTTTACTATACTTCTTCTACAAATTGCTTAAAGTGACATAATTTTATAATAAAGTAATTAAAATTTTTAATGATAAAAAAGTATTTCAAAAAATATTCTCATGAGTTACAAATATATAAAAAAAATTAGATACGTAAGGTGATCACATTTTTAAATTTCGATAACATAAAAGTTACTTTCAGAAGATTTAAATTCATATAAATGCATCTCTTTTATCATTCTCGGCAAAATTTCTCATTAAATATTTAGGTATTTCTTATTAGATGGGATCGTCGTTCCGTATCCTTAATAATCGGATTGAAGTCTTTAATTACTTCTCCTCGATGTCATTAGTGTGTTATGTAGGGATACTTCTTCCTTTAATGTAACTGCGTTTTTATTAGGTAATTACTTTTAATTTCTTTTATATCTTAGAACTTTCTGTTTTCACTGTCGTTTAAATGAAGCTCCAAGTCATTTAATAAGATCATTTTCAACAAATAAGAAAACGGAAACAAATATTACATCTAATATATTTAAATGTTTGTCCATCGCTCTTATAATTGCTTATTAAAACATTAATATACTAGATAGATTAAATATTTGAATTTAAATAACGTTTTTATAAGATGCTTGATAACTTTGATATACAAACACAAGTTCACATGATCTGATTGAAATTTTTTACCTCAGATATATTTTTGTAAATAAATATATATACTTTTGGTATGAAACTAAAATTAAAATGTATCAATCGATAGATTTTTCCCAAAATATTTCAAGCAATACCGTATATTTAAAAGTAAACTGAACAATTGAACACACAGACTTCAAAAATATGTGTAGCAAATACAGTAATAAAATACTTCATTAATTTATTTAGTAAAATCAAAATAAATAAGAAATAAGAGTTAGTAATTCACGTAAATTTAGTAATTAGGGTGAATAAATGAGGTAGACAATTCATCTGGGATTTTTACTTTCAACAAAAATATTATTTTTATTTTTTTTGTTTCACATTTATATGGATTTTAAAATGATGCTGCACTTTTTCAATATTTATTTCCAAGTAACAGAGGTTCTGTACATCAGAATGAATTTATTTCCACAATATATGGAGATTTATTCTAATTTATCTGGTGAAATTAAATTTGCTTAGAAACTTTTAATTCCAATTAAAAAGAAACTTGTGACTACTAGTGTTCTTGTTTTGATTAAAAAGTTTAGGATTTTTTTAGAGACTTTGTATAAAATGTTTTTTTTTAAATTCTTGAAAACAACTTCTACAAGAATTCACCAGAAATTTTTGCTGTTAAGGATTGATTAATTTCAGTTTCTGAGCATTTAGCCTGAACCACTTAAAAGTAATTTCCTTTAAGTAATCGTATTTATCAGCAGTTTCAGAAAAATTTTCTCTCTTTGATATATCAGATATTTCAGAAATCACGGTACTTAAATTTTAAGCAAAGCTTTTTACTTATGGAATATGCTCTGCGTACGAGATTTATTAAATATAAGCACTTTTCATCTTTCCTTTTATCAAATTTAAACGTAGTTTTCTGAGCATACCCAGTCCCATTTAAAGTTAACCCTTGATAAAAATTAAAACAATTTAAGGATTAGAACAAGTGGCTTTGATAACAAACGTGCTGTTTTTCTTCACATCTTCACACGTTTTCTGATTTATTTTACATAATTTTATTATTTATTCGTTTTCTTCCCTTTTAAATCCATTCGTTCACTATATATCTAGTACAGTTTTTACTTCCGTATCATTTCTTTAAAATTAATTTTCTTGTGTCTACTAATTTAAGAAAATCTGAAACTGCATTACCTAACTCTAATTATTTCTATTAGTTCTCTTATATTACCACTTATTAAGAAGTCTATTTTGTTTGACTTTTTTCCAAACAATAGGTAAAAAATCTAGTATATTAAAAAGTCTAATATATAAAATCTAATATATATGAAATAGAATTACCTCCAATATTATTTTAATTTTAGCAAGCAAAACAAATAATTTTTTGCTCAAATAATTTGAATTAAAATAAGTAATATTGAGAATATTTTTTAAATAAAATTATTCAAAATTGAAATTTTATTCGTTTCAATATGTTAAAAAACATGTTTTTTTAAATTATAATGTCTTTCCTACGAAATCAGATAATTAAATTATGTCACTGTTAAATATTAATACAGGATATAGCATTAACATAAACAGTCAAAACGCTTTGTATTTGTATCAAAAATCAAAATAAAATTCTCAATATACTCAAACTTAAATATAGTAGTTCATGTATACTTTTAATGCAATGAGAATAATTTGCATCCAAACGTTATACATTTTTAATAATCTTGCATAATAATTTATGTTAACAAATTTCTAGAATGTTTACACATAATTTATGCAAATGTTGACACATAATTTAAAATAATATTCAGAACTGATTTATTGTATCTTTTTAAGTTATTATTAATAAATTGATTTCATAATATCTCAAAGAGTGATATTGTTATTTAGAACTTAAACATTATTAATAATTTCTTTAAGGGAAATGGATTCAAACATCCATATGAAACATAATAATTATCAAAAACGTTGAAAGAAATTAACTTACGTAAAATACTTTAATAATGCTTTCATAAATGCACAGGAATGAAATCATAGTAAAGTGAATTTTATAAAATCATAGTGTATACATAATAAACTAAAGGTTGCGCTTCACCTAAACATGTAGAAAAATTTGAAAATATGAATGAGATATTTCTAAGGGAATTATTTTTCTTAATCCAAACTATAAAATATAAGCTTTTGTGTTAGAGCTTAGATAATTATGTCTCAATGTTTGTCACTAAATATAGTACTCCCGAAAACTAAATTCAAAATTTATTAAATAGCTTCTTAACAAAATAAATATAATATTTTACTGTGTGTATACCGATTTCATTATGTGTGTCTATTTATGATAAGTGAATCCAGCATTACTTTAAAGTCTTTGATGAAATCTTTCATTCTTTTTAAGAGAGCAATTTAGATATTCTAAGAAGACATTTTCTATGATAAGGCAAAGTAAAATAATTTTCAGTTCGACAAAATTATTCCAATAATCATTACTAACGATTCTTTTAATAACCATTACTTATTACCATTACCATTACTTGTTTAATCATAATATAACGATACATGTAAGTTATATTGTATTTTTTTAAGTCATAAGAAATAATTTATGTGGTTTAAGGTTTTTAAATAAATTCTTTGAAATGTCCTTTTGCATTTCTATAAGAATTGATACCGCAATCATTGTTTGAAATTATAGTGATATACACAGATATAAAAATGTTTTATGTGATCATTAATGGAAATTTAAAATACTTTAATATTCTTAGCTTAGGAAAATGATACATAATTAATAAATTTCATACTGAATGATGAAATAAATGGTAACAAAGCACAAATCATTGATAAATCTTATAAACATTAGCAAAATGCTGCATTTTGCCATTGCTTAAAGTTTAAATATTTATTTGTATTTATGATTCGACACATAAAGAAATTCTATAAATTATATTAGAAGAAGAAATTATTTTTAAAAACACTCAATTCGATTCGGAATGATAATTATATTTAATTTATAATATAATAAAAATATATATATAATATATTATATATATTATAATATAATATATAATATATATAATATCATAGTATTTATTTGAATCTTTTATGATCATAAATATAATGTTCTTACTCAATCACAAAGGATTTAAAACCCTTTTTTAAATACCAGCTACAAAACAAGATATTACAAAATCTTTTTTCATTTTATGTGATCATTAAACTCATCATTACTTTTCCATTTTACAAAATCTATCTATGTTTTAATTTTTGAGTAGTATAATATGTTTCACGCAAAAAATATGTATTTCAAGAAAAAATGCATTTAGAATGGATATTTTAAGAAATTAATTAAAAAATGACTTAACTCGTATCAGTAACAAGGAGTTTACTGAAATAATTTCTCTAATTGAAATTGAATTAGATATCTGGCTACTTTTTACAACATATCATGCTTCTTATTTCTATCATTTGAAAAAATTAAATATATCTTGATGTAATATGTCCATTAAATGTCATAATATTTTTAAAAAAGAAAAGAAAAAAAATTGTAAAATATAGGTTAAGAAATTTTCACAAAGATTTCAATTTGTTAAAAAATAACTTTCAAGCATTTTATAACTGAAACTATCTTTAACGCATAAAATATGGGCAAAATAATATTTGTGCTAAATATATCAATGAAAATTGGAATTTATCGTTGGTTGTACCCTTCTTTCTCAAATACTATCGAACAGTCGCGTTAGGAATGCTCCAACTTCCCAACTTGTTTGTTGGTATATTACATGTTATTTGGTTGAAGAAAGACATGTTCGAGACTGAAGATGCTTAACATCTGAAACAAGCTTTATCGGAAAACTGTTGACACAAAGAAGGTGGAGCTGGACTTGTTATTACTGTTTCACAGAAACTAAGCTCTCGAAAAGAAGAAAACAAAAGACATCTAAAACAGACTTTCTTATTTAGAGAAAAGTGTGTTTGATATAAATAAATTCCCTATTTTTATTAAAATAACAAGCAAAATTTTAAGAAATTTTGCACGAATTGTGTGATAATTAAATCAATTTCATTCTAAAATATTTATTTAAATTTTTTTCTGTAATTCTATCATATCTGAATATATATAGCTTGAAGATTGATACAGATTTAGAAATTGAAACCAAAAGAAAGAGGGGAAAAATAATTATTAAAAATCATAAATATTTTCTACTCTGAAAGCCAAGAAAACATTTAATTAAATAAAATGAAAATTATTATAAAAGTTGCCCCTACGTTCCATTAAATAAAAAGTAATTTTTTATAACACGTTTAACAAGTAATATATGCATGATTAAATTTTAGTTTTTTCAAACATAAAGTTAAATGTCACTCTGCCTGCTTCTTTTTAGACTTGCCGATATAGTATATTTTTTCATCGTTTATTCATTTCATTTATAAATAATAAAAAAATAAGTTTTTTATTTGAATAAGGAATAAATATATTAATATTATAAAGAAAGCTTATTAATTTAATTCAAAATAAATTACAGAATATGAATATCTGAGATTAGAAATTTTTGGGAGCACTATCTAATCTGCATTACAATTTTCTTATGAATTATGCATGCATAATATTTTACGTTCTCTTCTGATTGTGAAGACTTTTATTAGAATATATCGTTTTACTCATACAAAATAAAATTCTTTGGAAGTGATTAAATATTCAAATTATGTTGCATGAAACTACAGAAATTTGATCATTTAATCACATTAAATATATGATGCGTAATATACGATACTTATTAAGAATCTTATAACAATAAATTTTTATAATTTTTTTAAAATTTAAGATATAATGAATTATGAGTTTAATCTTTTCTCACAGACTACTTAAATACTTAAAACAATAGAGCAATCCTATCACTAGTAATTTCAAATATATTCAAAAAATTTTGAATTTACATTATTGCTATACAATTTAAGAAAAATAGATTCAGTTGATAATAATCCAAAAAGTTTTGGTTTTACACTAGGTGTACCAAAAATTTACAACATGCAAATGTATAACCAAAATACAAATGAAACATAAATTTCAGGTCAAAGATTAAAAACTTAAAAACCATAAGGTTCAGGTCTTCATCAGGAACAACATGATCAACCATGCAAAATAAACAAACTCTTTTCCGATATACAGGATCGACAAAGGTCCCCAGAAGAGTATCTTTAAATGAAAGAAAAATTCAAAAGAACAAATCAAAATTACAACAAAGAAATACAGTAAACCATAAGCGAAATAAAATTGTAAAAGAACAATATCAACGCGCATCAAAACTTTCAATTACTTAAACTAGAGGAAATACATTGTTTCATAGAATAAAAAGTAAAATAATTTGTGGTATAAATTAAAAAAGTAGTTAGAATAATTATGACCTAAATTTCAAGTTAAATTCTTCTATGAACTTCAAAGCTTGCAAGGCCAATCTTTAGGAGTAGTTCTGTGTAGTTCAATCTTAACTAGCGATTCTCAGTCATATATATATATATATATATATATATATATATATATATATATATATATATATATATATATATATATATATATATATATATATATATATATATATATATATATATATATATATATATATATATATATATATATGTCATAAAATTAAACATTTTCATGCGAGAAACAAATAACCAATCTTATGTATGTCTCATCCTAACAAAAAATAAATCAAATCTATAAGGAAAAGGTAATTAGCATTTTTGACACAAAATGAAGAATGCAGCAAATTGATTTGATAGTGAAAACACTGTGAACACTAAATGATATTAAGAAATATTAGTTTGTTTTAACATAATTTAATAAAAAACAATGAAATCTTCCAACATGAAAAAGGTTAATTTTTAATAAGCTGCCAGAGGAAACATTTTCTTCGAAATTAAATTGTTTTACTTACATTTTCGATAATATAATTTTTATTTTACTTCCATAAAAGACAAAAATTTGCTGATAAGTAAAATAATAGAATTTAGAAATGCTTATCCGTGTAAAAATTATATTTTAAATCAAATGGGAAATAAACAATTTCGAAAAACCTTTAGGATATTTTTAATGGAAAAATGTTCTTTCAATTAAAATTTTAAAAAATGTAAAAAATATTCATTAATATTTCATAAGCTTTTACATGGACTGATTAAGTTTACACTAATAATTGTGATTTTTGCAAATAATGCATTTTTATTAAAGGGAAAAATAGAGAAATTAATTGTAATATTTCTTAAATTTTTTAAACACTTTACTCAGAAAAATATAATTTTTTCTTTGTTGATTATGTTTTAATTTATTTTGCGCTATTCATATAATATTAATTGTATGCAATAATAATTTAACTACTCCGCCATTGTTCGGCTATATTTATTACAATTTGTTGATATACATATGAGACTTTTGTGAGATTCAAATGAATTACTCATAATAATTCCCATGAACTAAATTATTTTAAATAAAAAACAATAACTGTTTATAAATTTTTTTTGAAAAATATTGCAAAATAAATTAACAATTTAAAATCCTTTTTAAAACTTAAAAACATAATGAATTTTATTTTTTAAATTTTAAATCATTCGGAAGTCTTTAAAATAGTCATTTATTTTATTTTCTTATAAACTGTTATTTTTAAAGAATGTATTATTTCTGGATATTTGTTATTATCTTTCCATTACAAATATTTTTACATTTTGAAATTTCTAATAAAAAATATTTATATTCAATTAAAATATAAGAAATTAAATTGATCAATTATTATTTACATTCTAGTAGATTTAATATTAATTTAATTTGTACCATTCACTTCACACACACAAAACATAATTATATTAACATTCTAACAATTATGATCTTAAATCTCATATTTGTATTCAATTATATGAAGATACAACTACGATACAATTTTATATATTATATGTAGAAAATAAGTCTTAAAAGATTATAAGGATGAGTTTCATTAAATTTTTAATATTTTTAAAGTATAGTTTTAAAATAATGTCCCATATGCGGCTATACTTCACAAAACTTAACACTAAAACATTTCTATTTTAATGATTGTATGCAATTTTTACATCCTGTAATTCTAATAGACAAATTTATTTCAGGTTTCTTCATTCAATTAGTCTTAAAAATGAATATATGATTTCATATAAAATATGTTATAAATATATAATATATTAATTAGCAGCAAGGATTTAACAATTAATTCGTTTATCACAATGAATTATTTCTCTCACATGAAATCGATTCTAAGATTAAAATATAAGTATTTTTAAAGAATGACAAAAATCATATTTACAAGAATAATTTATGTCTGTAATATCATTTCAAATTTATGGAATGTATTTTAAATCGATTATTTTTAATAGGAAAATATATAATTTAGTTTAGATAAGTTACATTTAAAATATTTTATGCCCGTTAATTTTATGATCACATATTTCAACTGAAATAAATTTTAAAAGAAATACCTGTCAACTGAAATTTGTTTTTAAAATTTGATAAAACATTTTGTTTCCTCCAAACAATATTATATTGCTAAAAATATGAACCGTATTCTCCAAAACAAAAATTTCCTAGAGCAAAATTTTCTTTATGTAATCCGTAACTGTCAAAATTTCTCCTACAAGTTTGTCTTAGATGATGGATTTTAAATAAAATATTTATTCTCTCGGTCACTGAATCATTTTTGTAAATAAATTATATTAAAGAAGCATCCAGGTCAAAATAATTGAAATAAATTTCAGCAGCACTGATTAATTCTGTTTCACCGAAAACATTTATTTCTATAAAAGAACATTTTTCAAAATTTTATTAAAGATGACATATCCATGTTATGATTTGATTTCAAATATAATACTTTTTTCATGCCATAGAAGTACAGGATAAAATAATTACTTAATCAAAATATGTATACATAACAATAATAGTATGTTGTTACTTGTCGCATTAAACAGGCGTTGCACTTAATTAATTTCCACTTTCTTTTCAAGAAAAAAGACAAGTGGTTGGAATGAATGTAACTTTGTCAACCAGAACATAGTTAATGCTATTATGGAAGTAGATGTAGTTTTTCCAAGGCTGTATCAAGACAAATTGAAACATCTCTAGAGGATTTCTAAAGAAAATTGATTTGCATTCATGTGTTAGAATTATAGAATAAATCAAATCTCGGAAACAATCAACAGACACATGTCCAAGAAGAAACTGCCATTGTGCTTCGCAATGACACCATTCAATCCTGTGGAATTTTCTTAACAATTGGGAATAAAGTTCTTGACTTAAGTTTTATTTGGAAATGTCATATTAAAGTTAAATATTTTAAAGTATCATTATTAACATTTCATTTCTCTTTTGTAAGTTTAACTTACTAAAGCATATTTATATTAGTTAAGTTAGCATATTTATATTGAAAGATGACGTACTTAATGTGAAAAAATATTAACACATTTCCTAAAAGTTACTTAAAAAATTTGTGCATTGAAGACAATGCCAGTTATTGATGCTAACAATAATGATTTAAGAGCAATAAATGTTAATAATTTTAATAGATGTAATTTTATTTCAAATTATTAACATTTATAACCCTTCAATAATCAAAGCTTGTAACATTTATTAGGAATACTTAATAAATGTTACAAAGGTTTAACTCATTTTCGTTGACAATATTTTTTTTGAAAAAATAATTAATAATCATAAAATGCTTAAGCTATTTTAAGAAATTAAGGATTTGTTGTAAACTTTCATAAGTATATATTTACTGTTACTTAAGTCTTTTTTTGCGTTTCTTATTTGAATACTACCTAAATTATAATTTAATAAAATTACGTTGTTAAAGGATAATAATTAAGTGATTTTACTCCAAGCATTTTTCAGTTAAAAGAGTTTTAACATTTTATTAAATGAATATATTAAAATTAATTTTCGTATGCTACCATTCCTGGGATGCTTGGATATATTATATGATTGTTTTGAGGAATTACATCTAAAATTAAATTAAGTTATTGATATGATAAAAACAATTTTTAAATTCTAATCATAGACTATTGTAAAATATGTAAGTTTATGTAAATAGCTACAATTTTAAATCCCTCTACACACGTATGTTTGCGTATTTATATAAATGTGTATATGAAACATTCGGGTATATATATATATATATATATATATATATATATATATATATATATATATATATATATATATATATATATATATATATATATATATATATATATATATATATATATATATATATATATATATATATATATATATATATATATATATATATATATATATATATATATATATATATATATATATATATATATATATATATATATACGTGTGTGAGTTGTGTGGCTGTGTGTGCGTGTGTGTGTCTGTGCGTGAAGAGTATATGTTTTTTCCCTAATTTTTAATAACCCCAATAAGATAATATTAAAAAGTTTGAATATAATTTGTAATGAGTTTGAAGAATTATATGATTCAGTTCATACTCAAACGCAAATTTTGCAGCTTTTACACATTAGTCTTAACTTATTTATACCCCATAATAATAGTTTTTAAATATTTTAAATGTTATGTGAAATATTTATATTATTATATTTATTTTTTATAACTTAGTAAAATAATATAGCTTCATGTATTTTGCTTTTATATTGAGAGTAAAACTCAATCCGCGTTTTATTTATCTACAAAAAATAAAACTTAACAAATGAAATTACTCAAATATAAGAAAGTATTGAAATCACAAACACATCCATTAAAATTAAGAAAAATAAAGATTTCATTAATATTTGTAAAGTATTTATGATAAATTAATTCCTACTTTTTTCCTTACTAAAATGCTAGTATGAAATAACATTTCTAATGCTTAATTAATAATTTCAATAAGTTCAAATCAGTAAGAATATATACTACCACTTAATTAACATAAATGTTCAGGCAATAATACTTTAAGCAACCGTAAACAATAATTTATTTTATATTTTTTTACATTCATAAATCAAACATAATAATAGTAATGTCATCAAGAATGAAAGCTATTAATTTTTAGATGACATAATGATTCGCTAATTGCATGTTTGAAGTTACGAAGGAAAAAGAAACAACTTTAGAATAAGATATTGAAAGCTATTTAAGTAATGAAAATCGCACAAGTATTTTTAAAGAATGTGCCTTTATGTTGAAGAAACTGCTTCAATAACATCCACAAAAACAGTATAATATCATTACGTAATGTAATGACTACACTAGCAGTGGCATGCAAAAATAAAGTAAATAGTTTATATGCAAATGAATGCAAAATAGCATGATTAAACTGCATTAGAGTTCTAAGATTGAGAGAATAATCTCTAGAATAGAAATATTAAAATATTTAGTCTCACAAGGAAGTTACTGGAGAAGTGGGAAGCGCTCAAATATGTAACCACTACTGTAAAAGCCTGGAACAGAAATATTTATCCATAAAAAGAGATCCTCCAGTCTTTCTATCTGTGTTTTACATATTAGTGACTTAAGATGTCACAAAAGAAGTCCAAGCCTTAGTATCTATTTAAATGAGAATACCATATAAATCTGGTTAATTATTTCCACAGCTTGGGAGAATATAATGAATTTTGTCATGTCTTAGAAAAATATGTCTTAGCACTATCATGCATAAAATAATTGTTTTAACTCATTGACACTAATACAACGTGTAAGATATTAATAGAAAATGTACTGCAACAAGATAAAGTAAAATGTGATACTCCGGCACTTATTCAGAAAATGATTCAATTTATAAGTTATTCAGGGAAATTTTATTACTCGATAACGAAACGCTTAGCAGAAAATTCAGTAAAAATTCACTGAATAAAATTTAGTGTATAAAGCATTTGAATACATTAACGAATCAAATCTCGTTTTAAATGTCAATGATGCTTAAGAATGATAAAATTTCAAATTGAAACAAACAGTAAACAACTTTCAGATTAAAAAATACATTAAAAGTAAACAGTAGGCAAAAAACGAGTTTAAAAAATGGTCAAAATTTACAGTATTAAAATTAAGGAAATACTTTTATTTTTAACCACCATATTATATAAATATAAAATCAACACAAATCTTAAGCTTGTATCATTTCATTTTAGATATTCCTCTTTGGAATCAATTGAAATAGTGAGATCCAAGTTACATGTCCACAATTCGTTAGAAGATGAAGATTTCTTCATTAAAGACAATTTTTTCCCTGTCGTAATCAATGTCATCGATAACAATAAGCGAAATAAAGAGCAGTTTAATATTTAGTTTTTGTGGCCTCAATTCGATCGCAATATCCGGTTGAAGACATTAAGCATCCGCAAGAGCAGAGGTTTTAGCGTAAATCACAGTTTTATGGCTTCAGTTTATGACAGCTACTTCTATAAAATCGACACTGAATGGCCCAATAGAGAGTAGCTAATGCCTTACTGGTCGGTTTTCATGGATGCAGAATATTGCCAGGAAAAGAGTTTCAACCGGATGCCAGGTTAACAGCTTTCCCTAACTTAGGAAATGATATGCAATTTGAAATCAGTAACATTTGAAGCTTTTACACTGGAATCTTTTAACTGGTTTTTATGTCCCAACCCCATCCCATCCAGAACCAGTAAAAATCTGCTGAGCTACTGAAATGGTGGATGTGCCTATAGTAACAAATATGATTTGATTAATGTTCTCAAAATTAGATGTTAGAGGGGCGTTGCTCACACTGAATGAAAAAAATTTAAAAATTAATTACAAGTTAATTATAAATTAGTCACAAGTTCTGGCCTCAAAATATGCCACAGAATTTTATGTTATTCACGTATACTTAAAAATTATATTTGTAATTATAATAATAGTGCATTTAGATTTAAGACAATATATTTAAACATAAACTATATATCTTAACACAGTGTATTTATTAAAATATTAATTTAAAATTTTTCTGAATAAGAACATTATTAATTTAGCACAGTTTCAAAAATTTCAAGCCTAATATATATATATATATATATATATATATATATATATATATATATATATATATATATATATATATATATATATATATATATATATTGTGATATATTTGTTTTAAATTCAATATAGTTTTGGTATAATATCTTTTGTATCTTCATATTTCAAATATCTTCACACATTTTGAAGTAATATTTAGTCCTTAACTTCGCATTTTAAATGACTCTTTGTTTTTTAAGTATATATTAAAACATTTTTGATCAAGATGGGAAAAGGGAGCAACATTTCAATTTTATAATTATAATTGATTTTATAATATAATTATAATTAAATTTATAATTGTTTGCAATAAATTTCAATAAGTTCAATAAGTTTTAATAAGTTTCACGTAAAGTCATTTAATAAAATTCTATTGAAATTTAAAATTTAAATCTATTTAAAACCATTACAATTGGCAATATAGATTGTTTAGACTGATATATAAAATGAAGATGAGTAGAAGCAGTGTTTCGGAAAATAACATATTACTTTCCTTCTGCATTAGTTACCTACTGTCAATGCTGAATTAGGCGGCAGCACTAATTATATTCACTATCAATGTTGAAATAATTGATAGTGAATAATTGATGAAGAAATTCCATTTTACTCTAATAAATTTGCAAAGATTAGTCGATATGAAATAATGGCTTAAAAATTTAACTTTGTATTATATGAAATGTTTCTTTTCAGTTAACAGTTCTTGTTCTCTTATTGTTAGACAGTTTTATAATTCTTATGATAATTTAATAACTAGAGAAAGAATTAAATATATCTTTTACGCAAGAAATTCTAATATCACTTAACTCAAGGTACAATTTACATTCGTTTTATTCACTTATTTTTGAAATAAACAGGAATAATTTATTTGAAAAAAATGCATAATTATTCTTTGTAACTTTGTTTTAGTTCGCAAATTGAATATATTAAAAAGACAAAATTTATGTTTTTTAATAAGTACCTGAGTGATCATTCGCAAAATTTTTGTTTTTTGAATATTAAATACTTTTTCAATGAAACTGAAGATATTCTGTCTTTATGTGTATATATCTTCATCAATTAATAAAAATATATCTAACCATTGAGAAAGATATATATAATAGCGATAGAAAATAATACTGTATTCTCGATTAGTCTTTTTAAGTAAATAATAAACTTAGATTTAAGATAAATTAATTGAGCGCATTGTTCTAAATGTCTCTTAAATGGTTTGAAAACGGTAGATGAAAATTTTTAAATAATTAAAATAAATGAATTTAAACTTTATAATATATAATACATACTCGTTAGATAAATTATACTATCGTAATCAATTGTAGATATTAAAGAAAACAAAATTAAAAACTTTTGAGATAATTTTTTTGTCTTAAGGATATAAAACAGTATATATATATATATATATATATATATATATATATATATATATATATATATATATATATATATATATATATATATATATATATATATATATATATATATATATATATATATATATATATATATATATATATATATATATATATATATATATATATATATATTAGGATGTATAGATCTTGAGAAATCAGTACCCAGAGCAGCCACTTCTGGCTGCAATAACAGCATTTATCCGCCTAGGCATGGAGTCAAACAGATTGTATGGCATGTACGGGGATCTCAGTCCATGCAGCTTCAACAATATGCCACAGTTCATCGTTAGTAGTGAATGGTGAGTGATGGCGTGCCAATCGCTCGGCAACCATTGACCACACGTTCTCAATTGGTGACAGATCGGGAGAACGTGCTGGCCAGGGTAACAATCGAACCTGTTCTCTGGCCAGGTTCACATATATACATATATATATATATATATATATATATATATATATATATATATATATATATATATATATATATATATATATATATATATATATATATATATATATATATATCAAGGAAGTTCAGAACAGAAGCATTAGGGAGGCCTCGAAGTTAGGGCAGAGCCACGGGTCTTAACACATCGGAAATGTAACGGTTGCTGTTCAAAGTGCTGGTAATGCGAACAAGAGGTGATCGAGACGTATATCCAATGGCACCCCATACCATCACTCCAGCAGATGGGCCAGTATAGTGATGTCCAATGCAAGCTAGCAATGCGCGTTCTCCACGATGCCTCCAAAAACGGATGCGGCCATCATGGTCCTGTATACAGAACCGAGATTCATCTGTAAAGATGACGTGATGCCAGTCCCGTAAAGATGACGTGATGTCCAGGTTCGTCGCTGATCACACCATTAAAGGCGCTCCTGTCTGTGACGCAGCGTCAATGGTAGCCGAAGCCATGGTCGCGTGCAGACAATCCATGCTGCTGCAAATGTCGTCGAACTGTTCGAGCAGAAACTTGTTGCCTTGCAAATGACTCCATTTCTCGACTCAGGGTTCGTGACGTGGCTGTACGATCCCTTGTGAGCATGCGGATAAGATGTCTGTCTTCTCTGCTGTTATTGATGGGGGGTCGCTGAGATCCTGCATGACGTTCCGTATGATTGTCCTGAACCCATCGATTCCATATTCTGCTAACAGTAATGGGGTTTCGACCGACGCGAGCAGCAATATTGCGGTACGATAAACCGCAATCCCTGTAGGCTATAATCCTTCCTCGATCAAAGTCAGACACGTGCTGATAGGCATTTCTTCTTCTTACACGAGGCATTACAACAATTTTCTTTGCCGAAAACAACGTTGAAACGGAAATTGAGTATGAGAAAACTGCTGTCAAATCTCTGGTTTTATACAATTTGTAGCTGTCGCTACTGTCGCCTGCTTTGTATGAATGCGCTAAAAATCTAATCATTTGTATATATATATATATATATATGTATATATATATATATATATATATATATATATATATATATATATATATATATATTGTATATGTATATATTGATATATATATACACACACATACACACTCAAGAACTCTTTTACGATGATTAGAATTTTTCGAGCAATTTGTCTGCAGTATTTGGTTTTTCGGACATATTGACTTTTTGGCTTTGTGGATTCGTTTCTACTTCACTTTTTGTTACTTTTAAGGCACAGTTAATACCGAATCTGTTGAAAAAAGTAATCAGAATTTGTTCTTAGATTCAGTTAAATTATTAGATTTTAAGTAATGCTAAATTTATATTTTTATGGAAATATTTTGCACATTTGAGATGTTTGTTAAAAAATTAAGCATCTTGAAATATTGCTTAGTTATATGAAGATTAATTCAAATGTGTTAAAATATTTGATATTGGAAGTATGACACAATTAAAAGGTCTTTATTTATTCAGTATTCTATTATTTATGAAGTTTTTGCCCAAACATTATAAAACAGTTCTATTTAAGAATTTTAAGCAGTGGGTGTGAATGTTTCAATTTTTTCCTGGTACATTCACAAATCTTCAATTTTCATTTTATCTTACAATGGTCCCTTTATTTTTGAAGCATATAAAAATATAACTTTCTATTAAGAGTAATTGTACAAAACACTAATTCATTTAAAACGTATGTGTGATACATTATGTAATAATATATACTAAAAGGTTTCTCACAAAAAATCAAGAAATATATTTTGCCTTTTATTGAGCTTATATAGAATATTTAATTAAACCAAATAATACATGTACAATTCTTGAATATGAATTATCTCATTAAAAAGAGGAGTAAAAATTAAACAAGAGATATTGATAGGATGCAGTAGGAAATCTAAGACTATAATTACATAAATATTGCATTTTCAGTTTCCTTAAATTTTTTGAGCTGAAATCCCAGATGAAAATTTTCACTTTTGACACATGAGAGGAAAATTACATTGCATTATGCATAATTTGAACAGCATAAAATTAATTATTTATATAAAATGTCAAGGAACTAAGCTTGGTTTATGCAGAAATTTTAGCAATAACGAAATTTTATCTAGTATAGATTTTTTGGTCAAACGCTTATATTAGTTAACACAAAATATTTATGTCACTATAACGTGCCAGGGGCTTCAGGAGATTTGTACAATGCCCTAAAATAATTGCATATCCGGGGAAAATAATTTGACAAACAAAAAATAGACAAAAAATACAGGTTAAATAAAATAGACAAAAAATAGTGGGAAAGACAAAAAATAAACATTAAACATTAAATAAACATTACATGTGTTTTTACAGTAAATTAATTTGAATCTACCCTGATAATGACCCCGTTAAATGAATCCTTTAATCATGAATTGTTGTTTGTTAACAAAGATGAAAAGAAACTTTGTACTCTAACGCTTATTGTTCAAATGAGGTGAAAAATGCATGAAGTAGGAGATTTTCTGGAATGAGATTACGCTCATTTGTATAAGGATGTTATGGCATTCTAATAGTTACTAGCAGGATCAATCTGAAACAAATTTTAAAAGTCACTGTGACATTTACATACTATTTCATGATGCGATTTTGCAATCATTTATCATTTTGTTGTGTTCTAAAGAAATTAAAAACTTAGAAAACAATCACTATATATATATATATATATATATATATATATATATATATATATATATATATATATATATATATATATATATATATATACATATCACGTTTTACTTTTCTTATAACTTGAAAATGTTAATGAATTTATCCTTAGAGAAACTGTTGAAAAAAAGTTATGTTTTATTTTTTTAGCAATATATAGCGAAAAATAATGTAGTATAACCGTAACATCAAATTTTATTTTAATGTTTATATTTGTAGTTTATTTCAATTTTCAATTTATATTTTTTAATTTTGTACAAAAACTGTTTCATTATTTATAAAAGTGAAACTTTTGCTATTCGATTTTTCATTATCTAAATGATGTGATTGCCTATATAATTATTGAAGTGAATTGAATCTTTTCTTCCTTAAAATATTTTTTGGAAAATGAGGACGTTTTAGTTTAAGCTGTGAATATTACAAATATCCAAACTGCTATTTTTTCATATTTTCAAATAGTTTACTATATAGGAGATTAATTCTGATTTACAGTTACGATTTTGATAATAAATATTAGTTATTTTTGCACCAAAAATGATTTTCACAAAAATTAAATCCTGAGAAAATTTTTTTCTCTGATTATTTGTTTTTTGTTTGATTACATATACTCAAAAATTTTCGGAAAAATTAAGATGCATGAGTTAAAGTGCTTAAAATTTGAATTGCAAAACATTCTCAGTTTCACTTTTTAAAGTAAATACTGAATTAATAGGAAAATAATACTGAATAAAATTGTTTTATTCAAATTGTTTTATACAATTGTTTTATTCTAGGTAAAAATTTTAAAATCTATTTTGAGGAAATACTGAATAAAAAATGAGCAGTCATAAATGACTTTGTTTGAATACTGTAATTTTGGAGCATTTCCAACAATCTATTTTTCAGTCAGCACCTATTTTATATGTTCGTCTTTGAGATGAATGTCACCAGCAGAGATGCTTGGAAAACTTTGTTCTTTATATTGTTCCAGTGTGTAGATATATTGCGTATAGTTTTCTTTCTATAAATATCAATTGTTAAGATTTAATATGATAATCTTTTGAATATGTTTATAATTTTCCTTAATCAGTGTACTGAAAATGTCAAAAAATTTTGCCTATTTTTTTGCTTTGTGATACATTATTTGATATGTGAATAAATGATGAACATAGAATATAAAAAAATTATGATTTTTTAGTGTTATAAAAATTTATTAGAAATTTTTTAACAAAATAAAAGAAATGTTTGCAAATAAGGCTCTTGATTATTTCAGAAACTGTTTTGGCAGATTTGTGAATAGTTTTCGAAAGTCAGGTTGAAATCAGGAATTCGGTTACATACGAATATTAATTGTTTTTAAATACTCAGATACACATAAGTACATTAGCTTTTGAAATACCTATAACTATACATAAGGAAATGAATTGGGATTTTAATCTCTGAATATCTAATGTGTAGTTATGTTTAATTTTTCCAAAAAAGAAAGATGGGCATACTTTTATGCTTCTTATATTCTCATCTTTCTCAGTGTGTTATCGGGAGTTTTTGGGGTTTGTTATTGAATTTGTTCTCTTGAGACTACTGTAAATAAGAATCTTTCCGAGAAGTCAAGGGTTAGAAGGGGTTATTGAAAGTATCTTTGGCTGTTTACTATAACCTTAAGTTCAGTCACAATAACCTTCAGTTTTTAGGTTTCACACACGCGTTGGAAATCTATACGCTCAAAAATTGTAAAAGCTCAGATTTCTCAGTATAGTATCTCTGATAATGACTTAAAAATATGATCTTTGTAAAATTAGTTTTTTATATGAAAAAAAGAAATGTTTGGTTTTTAAATTTTAAGACAGAAAAAAGCAATGATTGATTATTATTTTTTGTGCTAATTAATTTTAATTTGAAATATCCTACATTTAAAATGTAGAAAAAAAGAAATCATTTTAATTTTAAAAATCAGCTTCCTTTTTAGAGAGCACTTAATTCCCCACATATTTTTTAATTAAATACATGATCCATGTTTACCATTAATATTTATTATGTGCTATATTATTTCAGTGAATATATTAAAGGAGAAGCAAATTTCTCATGTGTTCAAAACATTAAAATAATTTGAAAGAAAATTATATATAATTTCTTTATATTGGTTTATATTTTTAACTTGGATTACAATACTTAATATAAGAAAATGGCATAAGAATTTAAATCAGATCAGTATTTTCTTAACTAAGTTTACTCTATGATAAAATAGATTGTTTAAGCAGCTTGTTAATGAAATGCAGTGTTAAATTCTACTGAAAAACAATTCTTCAGCAAGAACTTATTAAAGTTTGGGTTAGTAATCAATTTTTCCCAAGAATTCTTAAGCAAATTTAGATAAATCAATTGTGAATTTCGCCAGTTTTTTATAAATAATCATCAATCACAAAATGTATACTCAAAATGCTTACGCTTTATTTATTGCACCATATTGGTAAAATTGTTAAAAGAGAAAATGATTAATACTGATGATTAAATTAATTTTTTAAAATAAATAATTAGTCAAAAAATATCATATACGAATACATGAAGACAAAAATTTAATTTTTTGAATAATTTCTACTAAAAATTGAACTTTTTTTAATAAACAACAATGAGTTTGTTAGTATTCATAACATAGAATTATAAATACACTTATCAGCTTAGTATTTATAATCTAATTTTCATTAAAATAATTTAATATGTAAAAAATTTCAAAATATCCATTTAAAAAATTGTTTTCTTTATCATCAATATTTTGTTATAATATACATCAAAAATTGTCTAAACTACAAATTTTTAATAATCAATGTTTAACAATCATTAATCCTTACTCATGAAAAATAGAAGGAAATTAGTTAAGATAATATTCATATAATTTAATTTTTATTCGTAAATATTTTGTTACCTTTAAATAATCATCACGTATTCCAAATAGTTTTGTTCTAAACTAATCTAATTATTTATACATTCTGTTAATTGGATGTTTTTATGTGTTTTCGCTCTTAGAATTTCTATTTTTACATAAATGTTTTTGGTTTTATTGGTTAGTTTTGCATTGTAATTTTAATATATTGGACTTTTTCTGGAAGGAAATACAAATAGTTTCTCTGCTAATTCTAATAATTTTTTTTATTTCTTGGAATTGTAGACATTAATAATAAATAAGAAAGATTTTTAATGGTGTCAAAATATCACTAAGAAAAGTCATATTTTCCTCAAAAGTATGCAAAATAGAAGGAATATTCTAAAAATGCAATAAAAACAATTCTAGTCTGAATATAATTATGGAATTGGAAAAGGTAAATATAATCAAAGGTATATGCTAGGAATTCTAATACTAAAAAAAACATAAATGTGCTTTATTGATTATATTCAGTTACACATCTGCAATATTAATTTAAAGATCTCTCTTATATAAAGAAGAAAATACTGAGTGAAAATAAATAATTTCATTTAATAAATTAAATGTTTGGTGGATAATAACCTCTAAATATACACCGCATAGTATTAAAATACAATATCTTGTATATTCAAATTATATTTTAAAAATTGATTAAAACTTTATTGAGTCATCATTTTTTAATTGCACATCGTGGTGAAGGTTAGACTTTAAAACTTGTCATAAATTTGTAATATTTTAATTATTAATAAAAATTAAATCAAGTTTGGTTTTCAAATGAATTTAAATTTATTAAATCTAATTTGAAAAGTAATTTAAGTGCTTTATACTCAATATCAGCGTTCAGTTTTATTCATAGTAATTGACATATAATAGGATAATATTTCTGTGCTTATATATAGTGGTTTGCTATATTCGCGTATTTATTCAACATAAAAATCTTTATGACATATTTGATCATAGCTAAATTAAAAAAAATACACATTTTTCTCAGATAAAGTAGCTGGATTATAATAATTTCCTAATATTATAGTATAGATTGCTTATAACACTGAGTACACGAATAAATATGTCATTAAAAAGTTAAGCCTTTTTAATGAAGACGACTCAGGCAACCAAATGGTAAGTAAATTTATTTACCCTACTGTCATTTTATTTTTTCAAGTACATGAAAAGATATAATCACAAAAACAAAATTTATCTCTGAATGCTGAGAAATGACCAGAGTTTTCTGTAAATAATATAAGGGTAAGTGAATTTGTGTGTGTGTGAGTTTTTTTCTAACGAATAGAAGCAGAAAGAATAAATATGTTTATTTTTACTCCGTTTTTAAAAGTCGCTTGTATTCTTATTTCATTAAAAATGATACATTTGCGTGCTACTTTAAATCTAATTTGAATGCTAAAACTGTGTTGGTTTTATTTTTGCACTTTTTCTCTTTACAATAAATTTGACACAAACATAAAAAAATGTTAAAAATTTTTATTTCTAATCTAAAATAGAAATTATATTAATCAAAAACGGAATTTATATTTACTTTTGAATAAGTATTTTCAAAGAAAATGTTTATTTCTTAAAATGGTATGTTATTGAAAGGACGTAGATATAAATTTGCAGTAAATTAATTTAAATTAAAGAACTTTCCATAAATTTAAAAAGTTACTTGCTTATGATTTTTTTCAACATGTTATTAATTGATAATCAACTGCTTAAATTTTGAAATTAAATTGTCTGTTAATAGATTATGCGAAGTAACAATATATGTAAAAGAGTGTATATTATATGTTTATAAAAGATTAATATTGGAACTATACACACACTGTACAAAAGCAATGTTGTTGTTGGCTTATCCTCTGTAAAGATCTGACATTTGTCAGATCAACTCCATTAAATTGTTGACAGTTAAAAAGTCAATGACTAGCAAGGGATTTGAGGATAAATCCTCCCGGGAAAGTCCGACGCAATCCAGAATATGTTTTGGTGTGGCTGGATGGTCACATCATCTTTTACAAGTGGGATAAATTTTTGCACCACGTTCAAACGATGAACATTTAAATGTCCACTTGAGAATCTGGCCAAGGCAGTCTGAGATTTTCGGTCACATTTTGTTTCCAGAAGAGTTGCAGGAGATGTTTCAAAGTACCACTGGTGTGTTGCTGGAATTTGCCAGATTGAATTAAGTCTAGATTTTTCATTAAAGTTCCTGATATGTAAGTGAAGAATCATTGGGCATATCTTTTTAACTGCCCTCTTTGGCTAGTTGATCTGCGGCCTCATTGCCACTAATACATGGGATGTAATCCATTGGAGATGTACAGCATGTTCTTAGGAGATCATTTTCAATTTCTGGAGAATAGATAAATTTGTTTCATCCTTTATAGAGGACCAGTCACTGAGATGTTGCAGTGCACTACCGTTGTCTGACAAAATCCAAAAGTCTCCAAAATCACATTTGCTGGAACTGATAGAGGCAAGTCCCATTTTAATCGCTATTAACTCACTTCTGAAGACGGAACAAATGTCACGTTTACGTTGCTTTATCGGGATTTCAGTCTCAGGGGTTCTAATTTAGAATCCGCTCCCAGTACGGTCTTTTGTACGACTACCATCGGTATACATTTGCACTGCATCGCTGGGAATGCAATTAATAATTTCTAGTGCTAATTGTCTAAGATGATCTCCGATGTGAGTTTGCTTGTTTGCAGTGGAATTCAGATTAAAGTGAAGGATTACTCTAGGCATTCCCTCTGAGAGATCGAAACAAGATTTTACAGATTGGGGTTCAACATTGCGTGAAAATAGGTTTTCAGATTCTAAGGACATATGAAATTAACTGTCCATATGACATTGTTGACAAAGCAATGCATATATATATATATATATATATATATATATATATATATATATATATATATATATATATATATATATATATATATATATATGTATATAATATATATATATATATATATATATATATATATATATATATATATATATATATATATATATATATATATATACATATCAACCGCTTAGATAAATTAAAATAATTAGAACAGATATTTTATTTTATTGGAATGTATTAAGAATGCTGGTTAGGAATATATAATGATGTATATTGATATCAGAAACATATTAATTCAAATGTAATCTGCTTAAATACAGTAAATTAGAGTTTCGATGTAGCTGGTTGAAGTCCCACGCCTTCGCAAACAAGATAGTTAAGAGCACTGAACATCTTAAATTGATGTATTCATTGCAAGTAGAAAATATTGCACTCGTCTACCATGTTTTCTAAGTTTATCACCAGGCAAAAATGTCTAATGTTAACCTGTGTGGATCACCAATAAATTATTTTCAAAGGGAAAATAATTTATATCTAAATTTATCAGAGTAAGTATTTGACAGAATATTAAAAGAGAGTTACTGTGAAATTGCTTATACTTTGTCACACTAATTAATGTGAACTTATTGCATATCTCGTTCGATAGGTCATCCACATGTTGTTCTAATTGGGAAATAATTCAAGAATCATAAATATGTCACTTAAACTAGAATTAAATTGAAAAATATATTCAAATAAAAGAAATTTCATTGTTTATAAAGTTTTTGTGTCTTTAGAACAATATTTAGAACCATTATATTTATAATTACATAAAAATGTAGATTATTTTTGTTTTAAATTTACCAAACTATTTATTTCCAAAATATGCTCTAATCATTTGCGAAATGAACTGATATTTTATCCAGGAATATTTATGAAACTAATAAAATGGCAATTGATTTAGACCTTTTTATTTTTAACTAATATAAAACATTGTAAAAAAATTGATGCACATGTAATAGTATTTTATAGAAATAAATAAGCAGCACATGAAAATACCAATGAAACATTATATATCAATAAATATATAAATAAAATCTGCAATATTTTCATTTTAGAGAAAAATAATACAACACAATTTTATTGTAAATGGCAAATTTCTGATAAAAATTAATTAAAATCGTAAAATTAACTAATTGCTATTATATTCACTTAACTATCGCATTCTTAGTTTCTATTGTATATTGTATGTATTCGTAGACTGTTCTTACATATTTATATATAGATATTTGTTTACATATATATATATATATATATATATATATATATATATATATATATATATATATATATATATATATATATATATATATATATATATATATATATATATATATATATATATATATATATATATATATATACATATATATATATATATATATATATATATATATATATATATATATATATATATATATATATATATATATATATATATATATATATATTGCGTAATTTAGTCATGAGTAATAATAAATTAAGAAAATGTCTATAAATCTATGGAAAAGCTCAGCAATTAAACTTGACACATTCACTTTCTTATTTTACCTCATTTTACAATATTTTTTCTCGAAATATTGCTTCTGCTATGCTTCATTAATTGATTGTTTTAAAATACATAAGTGCTGTCTGTAAAATCGTTGGCTTTATACAATCTTTATTTGTTACTTTAGATTTTGTATTTTAATAAGAGAAATCCTTTTTAACATGTTCGTCTGAAATTTACTTTAATTGTGAAGTAAAATCAATAAAGTAACAGAGCAATTTATTAATAAATAATAAACTACTAGGGAACAGTTTTATAAAGTAGTATTTTCAATTAGGCTCACACAGTTTATCTTAATTTGTAAATTTAATGTCCTTACAATTTAGAATGAAGCACCAACAATATGTGAATTATCCTTATTAAATTTCAATACGTTTTTAAACTATACTTTAACATTTTTAAAATTCATTTTGTTTGTATGATTGGTAATTATATATTTAATGATATGTTAATGTGCTGGTTTAGTATCATTTCTAGCAACGAATTGAAATCCCATTTTATAATGTTTGTACACATTTTTTTACACTGTAAGTTCATTTTTGGAGAAGAAATGCCAAATAGTAAAATTGGTAGATTATGCTCAGTCAGTTTATCAAATTAAGTAAAAACACAAATGGGAGAAATCACTCAATATTCAGCAAATGACTAATTACAGATATGTGGACTGAATTTTAGTGTATCAAAGTCAGGTTTTCAAATTTGCACTAATAACTTTCATGAGTGGTGAATATTTCTTTGAATGAGAGATGCCAAATTATTAACTACATATATATATATATATATATATATATATATATATATATATATATATATATATATATATATATATATATATATATATATATATATATATATATATATATATATATATATAAATAAATAAATAAATATATATATATATATATATATATATATATATATATATATATATATATATATATATATATACATTATATATGCATTTATTTTAATGATTCATTTGAGAACTGAGATGCATAAATTCGATTACATTTAAAAAATATGATTTGAATTAAAGAAATGCATATTAATATTTTTAAAAAATGATATTAATTCATCTAAACTATGTAACTAAATTTAAAAACTTTATTAGCATTTATTTTTATATTTATATATTTAGTTTATCTGATTTAAAGTAAGTTAACAAAGAAAAATAATTAAATTTATAATGTAGTAATGAAAAGTAAATTAGCGATTTCCTTTTAATATGAGAAAGTGGGTTTATAGTTTTATATTTCTATATAGCTTAATGTTTGTATAAACTTTATGTATTAATCTATTCATATACATTAAATTTTTTAATTAAAATTATTAAGCTTCTTTAAAAAATTTGACTGTTAAAAATTTTAGATGTACTATAATTTTTTTATCGTTAATTTCCTTATGTTTGTAATAAAACGAAGCATTTGTATTTTCACAGATGGTTAATGACAAATATAATAAGTCTAAGCATTTAATTAGGATTACAATTATAAAAAAGCTGGGAAGTAATGTGAATTAATTAAAAATTAATGTGTTCACCAGAAATTTACTTTTCAAACAAAAAAAAATTCTTAAATGAATGCAAAGGCAAAACTTAAGTAATTGAAGTGGAGTAGTTTCAAATATAATCGGTGCTAGAAAGTAAACTTTTATTTTATTTAACAACAATACAATAGTGAAATTATGTAGGGCGTTTAGAAAATAAAAACTGATTATTCTAAAGTTTTTGAAAAAGCATTGTATGAATACATAGTAGGATTATATTTTATAAATAAGCCTTAACTTTGATGTCGTTTGACAACTAGTGAACGTAGTTCATTTCGACAGAGTAGAAAAATGCCATCGCTTAATTATGTTGCTATTTATGTTGCGTAACGTAATTTATAAACTTATTTATATTGAAAAATGAATTTGAATTAAAATAACATAGAGTTGTCAATACTATCGTTTTGTCCATGTATTCGTATACACTGCACTTAACTGTCAATGTTATGTATGTAACTAAAATGATGATTTTTAAATTAATTAGATGTTATTATAACTGAGCTTTTCTAACTAGATAGAAGTCTTATAATTGTATTATATTTTATTTCTAATAGTGTAAAGAGGTTTTAATTTTTCACAACAGTACCTTTTTAATCAAATTGTTGTTAAATTTTTCTTTAAGGGGTCTTAATCATACAGATTATAGAAAATTACATGTATCAATATGAAATATTGACGAATAAAACGAAAGAAAATATTTTATGCAGTTAACTCTACTTCAGGTTTAGGAATTTAAATAAAAATGGGGACTCAAATTTTAAGTTAATAATATATTTTCAAATGATTATTAATGTGTAGGTACAGGAAGGGATATAACATGCACACACACACCTCAAGTTAAGCAAATTAAATAGTTGTATCAATGTCTCTGAAATACTTATATCTTCTGACATATTTGTATTTAACTATTATGAAAATTTAGCTATATACTAATTTAGAAATCACGTTTCTATAACCTTTATGAATATATTTTAACAAATATATTTTTATGAATTTATTAAGTTATTGATTTAATTTTCATGGGAAGTTTGAATTGATTCACAACAAATAATGAGGATAGCCTCGTTAATTATGAAGGCAGTGTTTAATAAACTTCAAGCATAAGCTAGAAAGATACACAGTTTATACTCTATATATATATATATATATATATATATATATATATATATATATATATATATATATATATATATATATATATATATATATATATATATATATATAATTATCTGCTTCTTTCTACAATCAGAATTGCGGATTTGAAGCTGATACTTTAATTTAACTATGCTAAATACACAAAATCCCAATAAAAATTTTAATAGGAAACTTTTATGTAATTTTTATGTTATAATTTTTAACCTTTCACACAAAATCATATTTTTAATGAAAAATTAAACTGTTAATTAATTAAATTACATTTAATAGTTGGGCGCTTTGCCCAACAATTTAGATCTGAGAGTTGTTTTATGAATCCTTGTTTATTTCATTTTAAAAATTAATCCTTTTTTCTAAAAAAAATGCTTTATGTTTCAATTATTTAATTTTACTATGAAATATTGAAAAGCGGTGTATTGAATTTTCTTATTCAAAATTGTCTTGAAGATAAGTCATACATTAATGCTGCAAACTGTTTTTGCAATAATTTCAAATTCCTCATGAAATTTTAAAATATAGATTATAGTCGAAGAAGAATTCATTGCTTCATAATTAATACCATTTGAGTAACCTAATAATGGGTGCTTTAGCACCAAATTTTATAAAATAATAGAAACTCCCTAATCTATTTTCTCCTCCAATGATTTTTTAAAATGATTTGATTATACGTTTTATTCAATTTACATGTTATATAGCGAAATAAGTAAAGAGTTACTGCTTCATACAGATTAAAATCAAATGTTATTTTATAATGCTAAATTAAAGTGAGTTAATATTTACACATCTCAGCTTTTAATTTTTAGGTTCTTGAAAAAATATTAAGTTTTAGAAGAAAATTTCCATTTATCTCAATATTTCAATTGTATAAACATATTATTAAAACTTATATTTATGTTATTAATTTTTATTATAGTTATTTCAAAAGTGATTTCTTGTGATGAAATACTAATTCGTGCGTTAAAAAAGACAGTATAATAGATTTTTGAAGTTTATTTTTTACTATTACTGTTTATGACTATATTATCTCTATGTATTTAAATTAATCAGAATGATGATAATACATAAAAAATGTGATCAAAGATCTATGAACATAAGATCGTTTTAATAACATTGATGCTGATAGCAAAAAGGCATCTTAAAAAATGGACAATTTAGTGTAAAATGTTTTCGAAATTGATTTAAATATGAACAAGAAATTATAAGAGGAAACGCAATTATTCAAAATGTTCTTTTTTGTCGGACTTCGATCTTTTTTCTTGCTTTTGGTGGGCTTTAAGTGGTTCTCTTTGATCATGAGCATCACAAGAAATCAAATTTTCTGTTTTATATTTTGTAATAGAACTGAAGCAAGATTATTTATTTCAATTTAACACAAACTTACATTTAACTTTAAATGTGAATCTACCTATATATTTTCTATGCACTTTGAAACACATATTTGTTCACTTAACAATGTTCACAATGAATTCCGGTTCTATCTATTTCTTTATTTTCTAAAACAATACTTAAGGGATGGTATACTTTGAAATTGTTTCATTATTAATATTTTATTAAAAGTTTTTTTAATATCTATTTAATTTATTGCAACCTTATAAAATCATAATTAATTCTATTCATTTATTTATGCAGTTGTAATAAAATTTATTTTATTACAACTCTATCTAAAATTATATGAAATTATTTAAAAATAAAGTACTGACTGATTCTTTTTCAAATAATTTTTAAGGTAAGGTATGCGAAAAGGTAAATAAAGCACTAAGAAAGAAGAATCTTTGTTAGAATATGAGAATAATTATTTATTGTACACAAATCATTGTATTTTCTGTTATGAAAGAGATAACATGAAAAACTTAAAATTATTTTCTTAATATTAAATTATTATTATTTAAAATATAAAATTAGAAACTAACCTATTTTTAGAATTTTAACTATACAATAGAAAATGCAATAATGAAATAAGTTAAGTGCATTATAAGTTATATCAAAGAATTTTACAAATGCTAAAAAAGCTAGGCATTATTTTTTGTTCAAATGATTTTGGCGATGAATTTATCCATTACACTTTTTTCTATGCAAATATCTAATGTAACCTAATTTATTTTTAAGCTAATTTGCTTGGAATAATTATGCATGAAGAGATTTCAAGCTCATAGATTTGTTCTTTGCTTAATCTGAACTTTGAATTATATGAAAGGTTAAATATCTTACATTTGAATAATACACAACTCAGATATTATTTAAAATCAAAAGCTAGAATTATTTTAGCTATTTTAATCCTTTCTTATACTTTCTATTTACAATATAAAGAATTTTGAATTGTCTTTTATTTCTTGAAATACTATAGAAATAGAAAAAGAAATATTTAATTAACGAAAAACGTAAGTAATATTATTCAGATTTAATTATCTTTTGTCAAAAACGAAATGCATATTTTCGTCAAATAATGATTTCAAGCAAAAATAGTCTTAAATACATAGCTTTTTTTATAAGTAGAAAAACATTTTATATTATTTATAAGTAAACAATTTAAATTTAATAGCAAACAAAACCGGTTGATGTATAATTTAGTATGAAAAGTACAATTTATTAAATTATTCTTAGCATTTATCTTTGGAATTAAAAAATTCTGTAGATTTGAAAGTACAAATCCATTACCTTCAAAAGAATAATAAAATTATCAGAAATGCTCACAACACGAAATTCATTTATTTCAATCCTGGTTTAAAGCTTATACATAAATTCAAATATCTTTGATCTGATATCCTAATCCCTAATATCCGTAAAATATAAAATGGCTTTATAATCGAAATGAGTATTCAATAATCCGCTGTTGGCATTCGGAAGCGTTTCCCTTTACATAGTTGAACCCGATCTAAGGAGAGCGTCATGTTTCAGTTTGAGTGCAGGGCAAGTTGACAGGGCAGCGAGGAAACAACACTGCTGAATACTGAGAGCCGGAAGGAATGTATCATGAACAATCGCTGAAAATGAGCAGTGTAAAATGGACTAAGCGTAGGAAAAGGTCGTGTTCCAATCGCCAAAGGCCTTCTTTGCAGTAAGGAGTATCGTAAATGTGGATTTGCATGAAGTTCTCTTTCCCTTTCAAATTGAAATCGCTATGCAGTTCCGCCAAATCATCTAGATGTTAATTACATACTATGTAAGCGATTGTTAATTGAAGAGAATTCTGATCTAGTAGCATACTTTGATTGTACACGAGTTATTTTAACTATTTTTAATATTCTCAGTTTTTTTAGCAACATGGGATTCAGATGGTATAAGTAAAGGAGTGATACTTCAAGTAAAGTGTATACAACAACAAATATAAAAAGTACAGATTACAAATACGTATCCATGAAGATAATTGTATTGTTGAGGGGAATTGAAGTAAACTGAAAAACCTTTATAACTTTTAGAGCATATAAATCTGCATCAATTATTTTACTTGCATTTAATTTAGTAGAAATGTATCAATTTTAAATGTTTTCCAATAATTTAATTCCAAAATTGGAAAAAAAAACTTTCATTAGTAAAAAAATGCTATAACTAAATAATACATTAAATGATAAACGAATGGAAAATATTCAATCAAGTAAAATTCTTCTATTAGGATTTGTATTTTTTTTTTTGAATATTTGCATTTTCAAATACACATTTATTTAATACTTTTGATATATTTGATGTTCTGAGCAGTTTTATAACAACTACCTGTTAAACCATGCATGCATCAGGAAATACATTTAGTATGATTTTCATTTTTTTAATCTGCTCTTCATTCATCATTCAAATTGAAATAATTTTTAAAGTTGCATGAATGTTTTTACGAGATTAATCCCTAATATTCGCAAACAATGAAAAATATATTTTTTAAAAAAATAATTTGGAATTTCCCATTTACATAACGTTTGGGAATGTAATAATATTTTCAGTAATTTTTATCTAACAGTATAGACATATGTAAAACGAAAGTATTTATTTTTGCATTCGTAAAACTGACATAAAATTAAATAAATTTCGCGACTTTAATCATTTATTATACTTATTAATTAGGTTATTATCAAAATTAAAATGGCCATATATTGTAAAATTTGTAAATCCTGGAGGGCAAATTTTCTAAAAATTTATTCATTTTTAAAGTTATCCTTTATTAGTAGAGTGTATTTTCATTCAGGAATTTAAAATTAATTTTATTTAGACAAAAAAAGTTATGAAAATTAAATAAATTGGACAAATTTTTCTAAGCTTCACGTAATTCTCTTGATCTAATTAATATGTGTTTACTCTTATTTAACGTTGTTCTTTAAGTAATTTTATGACACACAAAACTTGTTCCACAAGCAATCAACTCTGAGTTCCAAGTAATATATTTTAAGAGCTTAAAGTAATAAATATAACAATAATTTGAAGTATTTAAATATAAGTAGCTTAGGATATATTTTATCGTCACTATCCCAGCTTATATATATATATATATATATATATATATATATATATATATATATATATATATATATATATATATATATATATATATATATATATATTGCAGTATGAGAGTATTTTCTTCATATTAAATATTTAAATGAAGTTTAAACTTCATTAGATGTCAATATTATACTGATATTTTTATATGTTATCTTGTTTATAAAATTAATGTGATACTAAACAATTTTTATAAATTCCTTTATATAATGAGTCTTCAGGAAAAAGAAAACATTTACATTTTGTTATAATTATTCAGCATTAATAACTTAGTATTAACTTTAAATAATTTAATAACTCAATTTTTGAATTATCATTATGCTTCAATTTGAATATCTCAGTATTTTAGAATATATTAAGGATGCAATATATTAATAAATACTATAGTACTCATGAGGCAAATGGAGATACAAGTACGTAGGAAATATTCTTTTGTACGAAAGTATTCATAAAGACATAAAGTACTTTATTCAAGGATTGAATATTTATTAAACTTTTGGCTAGTATTTCATATAAGATTTAAAAACTTTAATTAGTCATAAAAATCATTTAAATTAATATAATTTGAATCAAGTAAAAATTTCTAAATTTCATCGGTCTGAAATTAAAGAATACAATTATTAAAATATAGATTTATATCTTCAAATTCAACTGTAATTTTATTGAAAAATCGTCTCTAACATTTTCGTCTGCATTTATATTTTAATATCAATTGCTTGTTTATCATTTTGTTGCTTAGATTATTTTCACCAGTGATTTGTAATCAAGTAGACTTTAAACGGTGCGAATAAATCTTTCACTGAATATTTTCAGACATCCTTATTGGAAATTAATATCTCCATCTCCGATTTAATTTATTTCTTCTAACTAATTCATATATTACTTGAGATGATTACGATTAAGTTTGGGCTCAACCGCACAATTAAACAAAATCGAAATGATATATTTTGACGCGCAAATATTAATCAAACTAATTACATTATTAGAAGAATTGATATAAATATATGTAGTATAAGTATTGATATAGATGGGTTAAATATAGCTGTTCTAGCAATCAATACTTATTTATTCATTTACAAAATTCTGAAAATATTTATTTTTTTATGGAACTGCGAATAACAATATGTGAAATAAATTTATCTTAAATTATTCTATCAATAATAATAGAGGAATATATTTTATTTATTATATTTTTAATTAAACAATTCAGTAGCACTCCTTACACACTAATAATGCCTAATCTATTTCTCAAAGAATTTAATTTAAGTATCATATACTTTAGAAAATCTTTATTGACAAATATAGTTTTTTTTAAAAATACTTCATTGAATGATATTTCACTTACTTTGCTTTATGGTACAGAGTGAGTACTTGTTTTCATAAATTTCTAATTTTCTATTTTGAAGGGCATACAATTGGGTCGCTTGATGAAAAGTACTTTAAAGAAGAAAATTTGTCATGCCATTATATTAATTATAAATATTTATCAGTTTTATTTTATACACCTCAGAAACAGAAATGATTATTGTAATGTATAACCAAGTAAATACGTAGATTTTAGATAGATTTATTTAGCAGACTTTCTTGAATATATCTTGATTAACTAAAACACACATTGTAAAAATGAAAGTAATAATTTTCTTAAAACAGAAAAATTTGATTCCATAATTTTTAACATGTTTAAAAGAATTTAGAATAAAAATTTACTTTTAATACTTTTTTAGAAAATGTGCCTCATGTGACTGCTTATTTGTGAGCAGCAAATAAATGTTTAAATCTAGGCTGTTAAAGAATTACAGAAATTTTTATTTTAAAAACAATAACACAGCATGTCTGATTTAATTCTTGAAGTGTAAAAAAATTCGAAATCTTCAAAATTGTTTCCTTTGAGAAAATCCACGAGAATTCATTCAAAAGAGAATAGTTATCCTTTTTTTGTTTTTTCGCAATCCGTAAAAAATAAAAGTATTTTCAATTTTTCGTAAATAAAGCTTTTCAAATGGACTTTCCTTGAAAAGTATATTTCTGAGGAAATACTGATAGCGCGAAAGAAAGATTAACTTGCAACAGGTGTTTTTTCGGAGAAGTCTATTTCTTAAGCAAGAACGTATCTAAATCGTTCCAGAAATCAGATTTACGATCAATATTGTTGCAAAAAAAGCAGTATTCGCCTCTTCCTAGTGTGAGAATAAAGCAGCACCAACTACAGAAGAATTAGGAGCAACAAACTGAAAAAAAGCCAAGCAGATTTGTTGTAAATATTTGCTTCACGTCTCTTGAAGATCCAGAAACGGAAAAAGGAAGAAATCGTAGCGCAAACAGATGCCCCTGTAGGCGGTTTTTTATTCTTGTTAACCTTTTCAGTGCAAAAACTGCACAAAGCTTCCCATCTTGAATTGTAGGAATGTGTCTGTCGGCTTAAAAGGAAGAAAAGTGTATGACTGGATTTATTGACGATCAAACATAAAAGAAGTTGGTACTTTCAAATAAATAAAATGTGACAAATTAGGGACGGAGGAAATGATTTTTTCATTACTTCCATGTTATATAAATTTATTTGCTGTGAAGTGCACAAATAAATAAAATTTACTACTTTATTGATATTTATTTAAAGGTTTTAAATGTGTAAAATATTTTCAAAATATTTGAAAAAAAAAACAATGTATATAAATATTGTCAAATATTAACGATTTGAAAACTCAACTTAATATAGATTTTATTTCTCTTAAATGGATATGAATCGTAAAAATTTAGAAACATTAATTTAATTTTGTTTCATTTACTGAGAAATAAATATATATTTTTTTCAAAATTGGTAAATTGAGCAATTTATTAGAAATGTATATTTTTTAATACAGTCATTACTTGGGTATTCAAAAATTATTTTTATTTATTTGTAGAAGGACCTATAATATTGATTTAAGCCTAAATTATTGATTTTAAAACCGAAAAGTTTCAATAAGTAAGGGTTGGTGCCAGAATAATCAATCTTTGGTATCCAACGATTTTCTATGAGTAAAAAAAATATAGAGAGAGATATCTGTAAAGATTCACATTTATGACAAAAAATTAAAACTATTTAAAGCCAAAATTATTTTAAAGCCTCATAGATTTCCTATCATATAAATAGAAATCTTATGTTATGCATTGAATACTGGATCTCTCTTTTTTAAATACATAAAAAGCTGTTGCGTATCTATAAGATTTCTGGCTGACGAATTTAAACTATGATTTTAAATCATTATAAGCACACATGTCCATAAATTATTGATAATCCATAAGAAAACGAAAATTGAATACGAAAGGAAAATTACCACCTGTAGCAATATCAAGGACATGGTCAATCATTATATGTAAATTACAGGAAGGCACCTGATGAAGCCGTGTGTACCTCGCAATGACGAAAGCTTAAGGTAGGGGTATATAAGTACCTATATCAGAGAATGAAAGGTATTCGCAACCAATCCGTATGGTGTTCAGTGCTACGACCATATAAGTAAGACTTAGAGGACGCCTGTAGATGATGCTTTACGTAGTAAAATTATCAGCTACCCGGAATGCAGGCGCACGCAGATGGCAATATCCAATGAGCTTATAATTGCCGAATGTACTATCTCTATGCCAGGATTCCAAGATGATGAAAATATCGGTAGACATTATAGTGCAGGTTGCCCCCGAGTGACAACGCCGAATGAAACCGGTATTTGTAAGTAACAATCAAAAAGAAACAATCGGACCACGGCAGCTCATCAGTCCGGTTGTGTGATCAGTTATCGTCATCCGCGAGTACGACCGTTTCAAGCAAACAGTATGCAGACGGTTGGAACAATATGGTCTATACTTTCTCAAACTTGTCATATATGTTCCGCTCAAGGCAATCCACTGTCACCAGTGGTTATTCTGAAGTACAAGAATTACAAGACATACAATAGGACACTGTTATAGTGCGATTGTGTTATGTTTTCAGACGGAACGATGCTTAGTATGGAGTCTGATTCACGTCTAGTGTTTATATGGAGAACGTCACATAACAAGTACCATCATGACAACATCATTGAAATCCAGCCTTATGATGGTGCGAGAGTGCCTGAACAGATCTGGATGTTCAAATCGGCACAATGAAAGGACAAATTTACAGGGACATTATTTTGGATCAAGATTGTTAAGGGGTGTTATGGGCGCTGAATTTGTGTTTATGGCTGACAACACCCATCCTCCCCATTTAAGCATATTCAGTCGGCGAACATCACCAGTATAGAATAATCTGCATTTTCACCGGACATCAGACATAAACAGAACATGATTGGGACATACTTTTGAAAGATGAATCACAGCTCATCAACCTCTTCCTGTATGTTTCTGGCTTTTCGAAGAGCATTACTTGCTAAGAATATTTCTCTGTTTCAAGTCCTGCTCAATATTTTAATTCTCATCATGCTTCTGCGTTGTACGAAATGTATTTACTCGTATGGGAGACATATGATGTATTAATTATCATACCAACAATGGGCTGTTCAGTTGTACGGATAATATGTGGTGTAAGTTATTCAGGTAGGTAAAAAAATGGCTTTCTTAGCCTGGTATCATACATATTTGTTCTTTCTCATTTTTTTAATACATGAGATTTATTAATTAATCGTGTTTATTTAATTTCTGCACCTTTAGTTGTTGGTTCGGGATAATCCTAAATTTATGGATTTGTGTGTATTTTATTTAGCTTTAGCACACAATATAAAGGAGATAATAGTTAATGAAAATTAATTATTATTGAAAAAAGACTCTCTTAAATTCAAAACCAAATTACACATTTTTAATAAAATTATATTTTTCTTTCAGATTATATATAATCTTCTAAAGCAAATTATGATTTTAAAAGTTTTTAGTTTTTTAATTTAAAGTTTTTTTTAAATTTTATTTAATCGTACAAACTTTAATCGAATGAAATATACTAATTAGTGTATCTACTAATGTTACATGTATAAACTTAAATTAAATATATCAACTTTTTTAATTAATTATTCGCATTTTGCTATAAACTAATAAACACATTTAAAAATTTGCAAATATTGGCTACTGAACATGTTAAAATTCAGGTTTAGAGATATAAAGCTAAATGAGTTATACCGTGTATATTTAAAGAATTTATTGTTCATAAAACCTGAACTACATGCTGTGTTTTTCCTTTTAAACTACACTCATGTCCATAAATTAAGGATGATTCAGAATCACACAGAAATTGAACTCTAAAATAAAAATTTCACATCTAGAATTATTACACACTTCTTGAAAAATAATTTGAAAGTTACAAGAAACCACCAGATGGCACCGATAGTACGTTACAATGACGAGAGGGGTATAAAAAGAATGGTTGCAAAGAAATAAAATTTTTCACAAGAGCTTTAAAAGCCTTTCAGTGAAATAACCGCATTGTTATGGCACAAAGGAAGCATTTGGATGATGTTTTACATGGTAGAATTATCGGCAATCTGGAATGTGGACGTTCCCAGCTGAAAGTATCCGAGAAACTTGGATTCACTCAGAGGGTCATCTCCAGGCTTTTACAATGGTTTCAAGATGATGGTAATGTGAGTAGACGTTAGAGCACAGATCTCCCCTGAGTTTCAACGCCGAATGAGGACCGGTATTTGGCAGTTACGGCCAAAAGAAACAGACGGAGTACAGAATCAGACCTGTCTCGTCAGCTCTTTTCAGCTATCAGTACCACAGTTTCAAGACAGATCGTGTACAGACACTTAGAGCACATTGGTCTATATGCTCGTAGGCCTGTCAGATAGATGTGTTCCACTTTCTGCAAGTCACTGACGCCTGCAGTTAGCCTGGAGTAGAAAGCATGCATTGTGGACACCTCAACAGTGGTCTTGAGTGATGTTTCTTTCGGTCTGATTCTCGCCGGACTTTCATATGGAGAGGGCCAGGTACCCGTTACCAAGAAAATACCATTGAACGACGCCGTTATGATGGTGCAGGAATGCTTGTTTGGAGAGGAATTATTCTGGGCTCAAGAACTAACCTGCATGTTCAGAATATAACCATGGCAGGCCACATCTATCGGGATGTCATTCTGGAACAACATGTACGTTTGTTTCGGAGCGCCATGTGTCCAGAATCTCTTTTTATGGATGACAACGCCCGTCCTCACCATACAAACATTGGAGACAAATGCCTTCAATCGGAGGATATCACCCGTATGGACTGGCCAACATACTCACCGGACTTGAATCCAATAGAACATGTGTAGGAAATGTTTGGCCTGCGAATTGCTGCCCATCAACCTCCTCCCACATATCTACTGGAACTTCGGAGAGCATTGATTGATGTGAGTGGTGTAATAATCCCCAAGATCAGATTGATAATTTGATACTCAGCATGCATAGGCGTTGTTCAGCCTGTATTGCATCGTTTAGGGGCATTCTATGAATTAACCATCATACAAACCATGTTATAGTTGTTTTTGTAAATAGGTTCTTTTTTGAAATTTGCTCCAAGGAGTAAAAATCGCGATCTTTATTAAGGATGTCAAGCATATAGCATCTTTTTTGCTCTTTACCTTTTGTTTAATAAATTGATTTTACGAATAAGTCAAGTTTGTTTTGCTTCTGTCTCTTTCTTTGCCTGAACTTGTATTATCCTTAATTTATGGAGACGAGTGCAGATCATAGTGTATAGTTTAAAGTGTACTCTGAACTATTGCAATCATACACACATGAAGAACTGAACAAATGAATTCATAAATGTCTAGAGTATTACAATTCATTATCCTTTTTTAAAAATATAATTTCAAATAATACAAATGAATTGTTTCCTTTATTTGCTTTATATTTTTCCAAATCAATACAATTGCTTGTTTATATGGATGAAAATTTATTTCAAAATTCATCTCGAATTAGTAAGAATAAAAGCATAGCATTCAAATTTAACTCAAATTGTATATGCCTACAATATAATTCTCTTTTCTAAAATATGTATTTTAGTTTATTAATTTACACTTTTACTAAATATTTCTTTGATTCATTAAAAAAAAATCAACGATTATAATTTAGTAATAAAATAGTAAACATAAAGGTTTTATGCCTTATGTTATATTCTTTACATGTGACAGTAGAAATGTTTCTCATAAACGTACACCTTTATAATGTCAAAATAATGATAATCATTATTAATAATATACTATGATATTTATTTTATATCAGTTAAATGATAAAAAAACAACACGCATATAATTTTAAATTTTAATTCTATCATATTTCCTTCATTTATATTAAAAATATTAATTTATTACACTTAACATTACTTTCACCAAAAAATTCAATTACATTAGTTGTGTTAACAATTGTGGATTTTTATTCAAATATATATATATATATTGAATATGTGATATGTGAAAACACTTAAAATTTTACAAATATAATGTTTTCCTACTAATCTGTTAAACTCGGTAAAGGCTATCTCTTTTCTAAATTTTAACATCAGAAATATTATATATATATATATATATATATATATATATATATATATATATATATATATATATATATATATATATATATATATATATATATATAAATATAATATATATATATATATATATATATATATATATATATATATATATATATATATATATATATATATATATATATATTAATATAGAGAAAATACATATATGAATATAAGGTAATAAATACAATGCTAAAAATATAATGTTGTAACTACAATGCATAATAGGAAATCTAGCCAGCGCAAAAGCAGCTAAAGAAAGATTTGCCTAGATAAATAAGATAAAACATGAAGAAAAGTAAAATCAGAAATATAAAATTGGAAAGATACTAAAGTATATGAATCAAAAGACAAGAAGGCATAGGGAAGGGCATAGGGAAGAAGGATTTTTGCATAGTTGACCATCTCCCTCCTGATGAAGACATGGTCCCTATGCCTTCTTGTCTTTTGATTCATATACTTTAGTATCTTTCCAATTTTATATTTCTGATTTTACTTTCTTCATGTTTTATATATATATATATATATATATATATATATATATATATATATATATATATATATATATATATATATATATAAATATATATATATATATATATATATATATATATATATATATATATATATATATATATATATATATATATATATATATATATATATATATATATGTAAATATTGGGTTGTTCGGAAAGTCATTTCGTTTTTCCTACATCGATGAGCTTTTTGCTAGCAAAAACCAACCACTTTATGGCTGTGGAATCGTGCTACTACAATAAAGATGGTGAAAACTATTGGACTAGAATGAACAATGTGCAATGCAATACAATATTTATTTGTTGCACGTTTTTCATTTCATGAAAAACAAAATGACTTTCCGAACAACCCAATATATATATTTACACACGCATTTATATAGTTCAAAAAACATAATTTAATATTATATTCTTCAAGATCATTCTTGTTGTAACACATTGAATTTATATATTTGTTTTATTATTTCCTGAATGTAAAACTCATCAAAAATTCAAAATTACGGCATAAATTTTTATTTATGGGTTTTTGGAATTTTGTATTAAATTATGGAATTTGATTTACGGATTTTTGTATTTAATTCAGTTATAATAAAAATATAAACTATATGTTCGAATATATTACTTCTGTAGATTGAAATTAATTATCTTCAACTGTCTCTTAGAAAGAGAAATCAAAATATGAAAAATTATTTAAATTAATTCACCATTTGACATAAAAATACTTTTCGTCTCGTTTTAAAAAAATGAACAAGCAAAAAATTCTGTATAATGAAAATAAATATTCAATGGAATGAATCTCAGCCATATACTCGAAGGAAAAATATTTTTTATAGTAGATAACATTTTAAATAAAATATTTGTAATGTGGATATTTTGTTGACACTTTAAAGAATCGCTTTACTTAAGATATTCCTTTCTATCGAAACATTTTCTTTCTTTAAGCAGTAGTTTTGTTTATGTTGTCTGAATTGAATTCTATCGTCACTTTTTTGTTATAACTCATTTTGTAAAAAAAAATTCCTTGGTACAAAATTTTTCTTTTGAAATGTTTAAGGATCAATTTATAATTATGCATTTTATATAATGTCAGATATTTGAGTATTAATAAAAAACTTCAATATAATATTTTAAAAAAAGGGAATTCACATATGTATATATAATTCATTAGAATAATAGTGCATTATTCTAATATTTAAAACTTCCATAGTTAGAAAAGGTATAGCATTTTGCTAATGCTTTTTAACTATTAAAACCATGTAAAACACTACAAAATGTGCCCCCTGAATCTAAATATAAAATTTTTTTAAAATTAATAAACAATCCAGAAATACAATCACGACGTAATATCTGTGATATATATAAATTCACTAAATCTTATAAATAAAGTAATTAATTATATTATTTATATTTTTTACCATAACACACACACATATATGTATATATATATATATATATATATATATATATATATATATATATAGTATATATATATATATATATATATATATATATATATATATATATATATATATATATATATATATATATATATATATATATATATATATATATAATATACATACATATATATATAATATACATATATATATATATATATATATATATACATCACTATTGTACATCACTATTGAAAGTATGATAAGGAACTTTATAGCAACTTTATCATTTTCTTTATTTTAAAGTTTAACTGAGAATTTTATATATTAAATGTATTATAAGTAAGAATATTTAAATATTAGGTTTTATTAAAATATTTTGACCACATCATATTAATATTGTTAAATATCTCCTTTAATAATCTGTTATAAAATATTTCAGAATTATACAAAATTTAAAATTGTAATATTATTAATATAAATGTACTTCGAATAATTTTCTTTTTAAATTATTTCTAAAATACAAAAAAACAAAGTGCATTTAGCATTGCATGTTAGATAAATCATTAATCCTTCGCTTAAAGCTATTTAATTCAATATTAATAGCTGTCTTTGTGCTTTTTCGTGTAATATTAATTAAACCTGTGTACTTAATTAAATTAATATCATGTTGAATAATATTTCCACGCAGGGAATTAGGATATTTATTGTTCTTGATCTTTTTAGCATCATACATCTAGGAAATTAAGCAAATGTTTCATAACATAAAATGTTGTATATCGTGCTCATTTACTTTTTTCACTTAACCTAAATTCACGCCATTTCGAAAGCGCATCACCGGAGTTGGCTTGAATTTTAATAAAGTGTATTCAAATCAAATGACAACGAAAGGGAAAAATAACGCTAATCGATAGTGCCATTTCAAACCGCATCACGCAATAGTAATTTTTTATGCTCATTTTGGCAAGATGCCGCTATTGTTTGTTACTACACATGTTAACATAGAAATATCGATGTTTGCATTTGCTTAACGTTACCTCTGAACTCAAATACATGTTACGTGCTAGAATGTCTGTTCCGTTGACACCGCAATAATCAATACTCAGCGAAGATATTTCCTTGCAGTGCATGGCAAAATTACATCATTTTTTTCAAAATGTTACCCAAAAGTAACATTTAAAATGCACGTTTGTGTCGATATGAATGGGGAATCTCTTATAGATAATGGGTTGCGAAACTAAGCAAAGTTTGCATAATTTATCTTCTCTGTTCACATCATTTTAAATTTATACATCAGCCTTAAATAAATAAGGAATAAGGGATTTAAAATTTTTTAGGATATTTTAGGTAGTTAATATGCAAATTAAATGAAAAATAAAATGACCACAGGATAAATTCTTTAAAATAAAGGTAAAATATTGTCCAGTATAACTATTTGATTACATGTACGTTTTTCCCGCTTAGTCTTGTAAATGGTAATTATAGTTTTCGTTTGGTGTAAGAGGTTTCAGAGTTATTTTTCTTAAGTAACTTTTTTTTATCCAATACAGTAATTAAGTAGCTCTTATCATAAATAATGGGTTTCTTTTGAGACTGACTGCTGTATCTCTTAAGTACAAGTTAAAAAGTGGTTTCTGAAGATTATACAGAGTTATAAAGTTGCCTAAGAATACAAAGCGTTTTTAAAAAATAATACAGTTTAATTCAGACATATTTCTCAAACCAGCTAGTGTTTATGAAAAAGTTAATGCATTTTTAGCATAATTATATTCACTGTTATAAACATTACAATTTCCTTTTAAATAGCAGAAATTTACTCTGCTTGTCTGCTCATAAAATTTACAGAAAACTCTGCACTTATTTGTGGGCAAGTTCTTTTAAAATTCGTTAGATAAGTATTTAAAATGTATTATATTTTTCTTAGTTTGATCAAAAAAAGAACATAATAGAGCAAAAATTCTTACTTATCATTACTTGATCTAAAAATTACAAATCATTAAGAAATTATGTGTAAATTTTTTTCCTGAATGCATTACATGTGGAACATTCAAAAATAAAGAAAAGATCAGAGCTTCTGCACTTTGTATACACTTTTGCAATTTTTACACAATTTAATGCCAGAGAGAATTTTATTATTTTTTAAGTTATTTTCCTAAAATACTCTCTATATGGTTTGAACAGAACAAATATTTTTAAAGCTCCTTTTGAATAACTTCTCATTTATGTGAAATATTCTTTATCATTAATATTTTTCAAAATAAATTCCGTGTCATTCTTTGTCAACATTCCGTTATTAATCATCCAGTAATTTTTTCCTAGTTAATAAAAAATGTCTATAAAAAGTGAAAAAGTAAGAATAGTTTGCTAATCCCTCCTTATTTACGTCTCCCATTTTGTATTAGTTATTGCTAATATATGCCCTTTATATTATGTACTATGATATTTGATCTTCTTGTTGGAAAGTGTAATAGGAAAGAAAAATATATTTTAAATAGAAATTGGTTTATTAAATTTTTTATAAAAAAGTAAAATAAACCTTCAAAATCAGAATTATATTTTCATAAATTTTTTCCAAATAATGGGAATTATCTCCCACTAAATGTACTCATCACACTCATAATTTATCAAAAAAGTTTTTTTAAAAAATATACTTTAAATAAATTGTGAGCAATACCATAAAAATACGATTACCCTTATTTTTTATAACATTTTAATCATGTTCTTATTGTTTTTGTCTTATGATATAATCTATGAATTACCTTCTTTAATTATTTAAATAATTACAGGCAGTGATGGTAATCCGGATGCGAGAAGGCTGTATGATGACTTAATATCCAGATACAACAAGCTTGTAAGACCAGTGATGAATGTTACGGATCCATTAACTGTTCACATAAAGCTGAAACTCTCACAACTGATTGAAGTGGTAAGTCAGATTTTTATTCTGATTTTAAGTTGTGAAAAAATTATATTTAAAATCATCCGTTTTAGATGGAAAAATGAGCATTACTAAGCATTTCATACTTTCCTGGAAAAAGTACAGCTTGCATAAATTCTCTGAACACGTTTCTCCGAAACAGCTGAATGAATATCACATAACATGTTCATTAATTAAGCCGCAAAGAAGTAAAAAAGGAAGCAATATCTTGATATCTTTGTATAAGGAAGATCTAAAAGTATCATTGGTGAGTTATTAAGAAGGGAATGTTGGATTGCTTTACAGGTGTTTGATTCAGATAAGAAAATTTACTTAAAGTAAGCCACTGCTTATGCTAGAAAATATTTGTATAAAGTGGAAATATTTTAAATGATTGTCAAAAAAGAAATTAGTGACTTGCAATGAAACTAGATCTGTATTATTGATATCCTAAACTTTCATACATTAATGACTTTAAGTATTGTATTACATGAGAAAAAATAAATTAAAATCGTGATTTATAAAAATAAAATTGTTAGTAATTTTAGTTATTTTACTCTACATTCTGAAAATGATATTACTATACTTGTACGATAGCAAACACAGAATGAATAATACAAAACTTGATAGCTGAAGTTTCAATTATTTGAAAGAAAAGTAAATCAGAGATTATTTAAAAAATGTTAATAAATGATTTGAAATATTGTATATAAGTTTATATATTTACTTATGAAAACCAATTTGCAAATTTTTATTACTAAAATAGGAAAATTACAGGAAATCCAATGAATATTCATTTGAGATTTTAGTTATATTCATTTAAAAAATTTACATAAACGGGTATTTTCTAAGGCAAAATCTTATAAAATAATGTTTTAATATTTGTTTCTAGTTAAATTATTTGATGGACTCTTGTCAATGCAATACATTTGATTGAAGATTGATAAAAAATCATGAAAAGTTATATAGAGATAACAATTTATGATATTTTTTATACTTAATTAGAGATAATTGTTAATGTTAAGCATTTTTGGTAAAAGAATGCACGGATGGTAAATAACGCAATTATTATTAAAATACTTAGTCCTTTAAATATCATTTAAATTGATATACATTGTTAAATTTACAGATGCCATGTACGGAAACAATATTAACGTTAAGTTATTCTTTTACTATTAATATAATAAATTAACAATAAATTAAAAATAATTTATAAGCATAAATTTCTTACTACTATACTCGCTTTTTAAACAAATTTTTTTCATTTCATGTTTGTTTATTAATATTATACAAATAAGCTTTATTCGTAATTATACTTGAAGATATGTGTGTATTCGTTTTATATAGATTTTATACATTTTTAATCAAACTTACACACAACATTCACATTTTAGTATATTTACACTTTAATTGAGATGCTTACACTATTTAATATTAAATTTCATATACAAGAAAAAATGTGAATGTAAAACTGATATTTATTAGAAAAATATATTATACTATAAATGATTAAATTTTCAAACAATTTAGAAGAATAAATCCTGAAAAATCTGTACAAGAACAAGCCCTTCTGGCAGCAATAACAACATCTACAAAACTGGGTATTTAATAAAATAGAAATGCGATGTTATTTTCAGGTATAACTAGGTTTGCATCTTCAATACCATGCCACAGTTCATCATCAGCAGACAGTGGATAGCAGTTCGCGCATAAATAATCAGACATTTTCTATTGGTGAGAGATCTGAAGACGGTCCTGAGAAGGACATGAACTTTCAAAATTCCTGTATCAAGAAAATGGTGCTTTATTCTGCTATAAAAGAGCATTTTACAAGGCTCGAATAAAGAGTAGAATCACTGAAATTTATATAAGTCATGACTGATATTCCCAATGGAATGAATTTAAATAAAAAGTAAAGGCGACATATATCCAATGTCTATCACTCGAGGTCATAATCTTTATGACTCTTCAGAATGCACGCTGTCAATATGTATTTTTCATGAAGCATCGAAACACTTATGAGACATTCTTGATGCTATAAGCAGATCAGAGATGCATATGAAAAACATCGTCCACCATTTTTCAGTTTAGGTTAATCATTGGTCATTCTATTTAAGATATTGTTACTTTAACGTAGCTTTAATAGTAACCGAACCCACAGTCATCAAAATAGCAGTCCATGTTGTTGCCAACATTATCAAATTCTTACTTCAGACACTAATTATTTTGAAAATTATCGCATTTTTTTGACGGGTGACTCGTGATATGACTGTAAGATTTATTAAGTGCATGTGGATAAATAACATGTCGTTCTTCGGTAATAGCGGACAATTACATTCCTTGCAACCATCGTGAACCAATCGGTTTGATATTTTGAGTATAGTTATGCAATACTAACCACAATGAGAGCACCATTATTACAACACGGTAAATCTCAATCCAGGTAGGCTACAGTTTTAACTCTGACAAACACATGATCCTTCTGATAAGCATTATTCTTTTTTACATGAGGCACCACAGTAATTGTTTAATCGGGTATCAATATTCATATAAAATTTGCGGGTAAAGTATTTATTGCAATTTGTTTATTTAGTCACATTTAGAAAAGGGAATTTTGAAGGACTGGAATTTACTCGGAAACTTTGGGAATAAACTGAGAATTTCGGGAAATATTGGGTATCTTGAAAGAATAAACCCAACCAATGATCTTTAGTTTAGTGGATAGTTTTGTCGTAAATATATGTGAAAAAAAGAGAAATAAACTACGTAAATATGAAAACAACTGTCTCTTCTGTCTTCTACTACGAAAGTTAATTAATGTCTTGTGCTGAGATAAACAAAAATACTTTTCAAAATAATAAAAAATTATGAATTAATATTTACTAAAAATATCAAGATGCTTCTTGGAAACATCAGAATAAATATTGATATTTCCGTTTTTCCTTATTTATAAATTGATACTGAGGAAAAAATAAAAAAAAATTTTATCAACAATAATTTTTGAAATTATACTAAACTGCTCATTAATACGAAATTGTGTTCCTTTTCTGAAAAAAAAGCTTTGTGGGACAGAAGAAATTATAAAATAAGTGGACATTTATTTATTCTAATATATGCTTGATAAAAAATAAAAAAAATGAAAGAAAAAACTTCAAAAAATTTCTAAATTATCTGAAAAAGTTCAAAATTCTCTGTAACTTTCGAAATTCCGGAGAGAATAAGCCGAGTTTATTCCCGGGAATGAGTCCAGCTTTTTCATTCTTTTACAACACTAGTCACATTGTAGGCATCGTTATCGTTAATGCTGAAAAGCTATGAGAAAGAAAGAAAATGAATGAGAAATAAGAATAAAAAAATTGTTATAAATCTAATCATTAGCATACTACACCATTTTCTTTCTGTCAAGTAAATTTTAAAGGCATATTGTTGCTCACTTTTATAACAGCAGTTTTAATTAATAAAAGTGTTGAAAAGTTCTTATAATTTGCTATTTTAGTTATTCCAGTAAAAGAGATTTATATTCATTCTCGATATCATATTTTATGAAATAAAAATTCCTTTGAAATGACTTCTGAAAAATTCCAATGATTTTTACTTACAGATATTGGTAAATCAACTTTATATGTGTCGAAATAAAGACATAGATATTTTAATTTGATAAAACTATACGTAGTATATTTAATTTCAATAAAAAAAGTATTTTGAGCTTCAAGTAATGTAATACGTCCCTTAGTGTTATGTTTCGAGTGAATCCTCTACATATTGTTGTCATACTTGAATAAGATAATATATATATATATATATATATATATATATATATATATATATATATATATATATATATATATATATATATATATATATATATATATATATATATATATATATATATATATATATATATATATATATATATATATATATACAGGGTGATTATAAAAAACTTTGCCAACATCTGCACTTCTAGCATCCATTCTATTTAACCGATCAAGATGATATTTCAAATGTAGTTCTTTTGAGATATGCGCTCGAGATTCTGTGAATGGCAACACAGTGGCCCTCACGGTTACAGTTATAGTGAGAGAAACTCGAAATTTTCGAATGGCAACGTCTACTTTTTACCATCGCAAAATGTTCAGCACATGCGAAAACCCTAAATAGCGTTGAAACGGTACCGATATGTCTAAAAACGGACGTGTTCTGCAAACACAAAAAAGAGTTCGAAAACCGGCCAATAAAACACGATCTGGGCGCACGCAATAAATTTTCATGTGACAGAGTCAAGAAACCAATCACAGAACGCCGGTCGCCAGATATTCAGCGTAGGAAACCTATAAAATACCAAGCGGGTATGCGAAGTCGTCATTCGGGAACTCGCACATGCCGACGATATGAGTCTTCCTAGGAAAGTTCGCGGTGAATTGATCAAACTCTATTACCAAAATGGGATGAACGCTGCGGAAGCCTTGCGTGTGTATCGCCGCAATCATCGACAACAACGCGGCCCATGTACTCTGCAAGCTCTGCGTGATATAGTGCGGAAATTCAAAGATACAGGCTGCACCTGTGACATACAGCGCTCCGGAGGGCCAACTGTTTCTGAGCACGTTGTCATGGAAGTGCACCATACAGTGACTGCAGGACACACAGAAACCGCAAGAGGCATAGCGCGCGTGTTGGATATTCCGAACTCAACGGTCCGCAAGCTCTTGCGCTCGGTACTTCACATGTTTCCCTATCGATTCCAGCGCGTCCAGATGTTGGAGTCGGGTGACCCACAACAACGTCTGGACTTCGCAAATGCATTTTCGTTACGATATGATGCGGATAACGACTGGCCACTTCGCATACTATGGACGGACGAGGCGCATATCACCTTAAATGGCAGCATTAACACAAAGAATTGTGTGCACTGGGGAGAGACGAATCCTCATGCTGTGGCGCCAGTACCATTATTTGACGCCAAAGTGACTGCGTGGTGCGGCATTACAGCTACATTTGTTCTATGCCCGTTCTTCTTTGAGGAAACGACCCCGACTGGCCCTGCAACATGTTCTGTAACGGGCCCTCGGTATGCAGCCATGCTGAAAAATTATGTCTTACCGGAGTTGCGTTGGCTGAATGCACTCAATGACATTGTTTGGATGCAAGATGGCGCACCTCCACATATAGCGAGGTCAGTTAAAAGGCTCCTGGATCAGCATTTTGGTGATCGCGTCATCTCACGCTATTATCCTTTTCCGTGGCCTGCGTGATCCCCAGATCTGACGCCTATGGATTTCTGGTTTTGGGGCTATCTCAAATCCAGAGTTTATCTGTGCAATCCTCAAACATTGTCGGACTTAAAGGATTCTATACGGCGTGAGATTGGAAACATCCCTCGTGCCATGTTGCGTGCAGCGACATTGTCCACCGTCTCCCGCATGCAATGCGTAATTGCCTGTGATGGCACTCATGTGGAAAATGTTTGAAATTAATAAAGATTTTTTTCTCTATGTGTTCTCATCATTGAGCAGTGTCTTGTCTCTGTCGTATGCATTATTCCTCCGTGCGCCTTGAAGAACTGTTTGTATGTGTATAACACGTCGGTTTTCGGACATATCGGTACCGTTTCAACGCTATTTAGGGTTTTCGCATGTGCTGAACATTTTGCGATGGTAAAAAGTAGGCGTTGCCATTCGAAAATTTCGAGTTTCTGTCACTATAACTGTAACCGCGAGGGCCACTGTGTTGCCATTCACAGAATCTTGAGCGCATATCTCAAAAGAACTATATTTGAAGTATCATCTTGATCGGTTAAATAGAATGGACGCTAGAAGTGCAGATGTTGGCAAAGTTTTTTTCCAAAATAACCAGTAAATACAAAAACATTTACAGCTAATCTAAATATCAAATATCACTGTATCAAATAAATTGTAAAAGGGTATATTCCAAGAGTATATTTTATGTAACCTATTCTTTGTTAATTTTAAGAATGCACTAATATATTCTCTTATTAATATCTAATGCATGGTGTAAAAAATAAAACTGAACATTATTATGTGCCTCTTGGAGCAATACAAGATCAGATTTAGCCTTTTGCAGAACATAAGCTTCCTATATTAAAATCAGTAACAACCATGTCCTTCAAAATTATAATAATTCATGATAATTTGTATAAAAACTTATCATCATTTTAAATTTTTTCTGTGATATAGATGTATTTTTCTTGCTTAAAATTTATCTTAATTTGAATTTTAGTTCAAAAAATTTCTTTTTTGTAGTACATGTGAAATGAACTGTAAGATAAATATAATTGTTTTTCACAAGTTTGTAGTTATTTACCAGCATTTAATCCAAACAAGTTTGGATGTCATTGAAAGTGACCAAATTTAAGAATTGGTTAAATTTGATATATACTATAACTTTATGCATTTAAGCCTTTCTTGACAAATGAGTGATATGTTTAGAATTCAGTATATTTTTTAAAATTGAATGGAAAAGTTTTATCTTCTTAAATCTTGTATAAATGGGACGTAAGCATAACTTCATAGAAAATTGATATATGCGTCGAATAGTTTTTTGCTCATTATTGCTTTATAATATTTTCATGTATGAAAAAGTAATTGTGCCCTATAGTTAAAACCTCATTCTCCTCAAACTTAATCTAAAATATCGAATATAAAATGTCTCTTTATATATTAAGCTCACATTATATTGAGTCATTTAGAAAAAATTAATATCTGAAATTGTCTTAGAATTTATACGTTGTAAAATAGAGATTGAACTATTATTGAAATATTTTGATTATCTTAATTATGTATGTATATTCATGTGATTTGATTTACTGTACAAATAAGCAATCTCAAATAGTTTAAATGTATATAATAATAAATGTTTTGTCCATCTAGAAAATATATCAATGATAAATACTCAAAATCAACATATCTTTGCATAAAAGTGTGCATCATTCTCTTTAAAAGTGTATCATTTTCTTATTATATTCACTCAATATATATCTTAAAAAAATTACAACAAATACGAATAAATTATACATATAACGTATTTAAAAGTTTTAAAAAAGAGGGTTAGTAATGTAAGTCCATGAAATATAAACAAATGTTCTTTTCCATATTCCTTTAAATAATATAGCAACAAAATGAAAAATATTAGACTTAGAAAATATGACAGGAATCAACAAAATAATGTTCTCGGCGATTTTAATGTTTCTAAATGGGGAAGTGCATTTATATATATTATATAATTGCACAAAACTTGTTTTAACAAGACTTATAAAACATAGTTTAACCTAAAAATTAGTCTTAATATATAAGGACTTCCGGAAAATTTTGTCCGTTGATCTATGATGATGTTGTTAAAACCATATATTTTTTTCTGACAACACCGAAGATCACAGAAAGGTTAATTCAGCTCAGCAAGCTGTTTCGGACCATATTGGGGAGACAGGAATGGTGTGGAAATGTTTTTATAATGGGTGCCGCATGAATTAAGTCAGAAGAATTTTGATGATACAGTTATCATATATCTATCTCTGTTTTTTTCTGAACAAAATCGAGCCCTTCTTGAACTGGGTGATAACTGGGGATGAAAAGTGAATTACCTACGAAAACATCATAAGGAAAAGGGTACATTGTTTGGAAAACCTACCCCTTCCAACTATTAGACAAATTTGACTTTGAATAAGAGAATGTTGGGTATATGGTGGGATATATGAAGACAAATACATTATGAGGATTGAAAAATGAATGAAAAGCTCAGTTTTGAAAAATATGGTAATATCTTGATAGTTTAAATTGAGCAGTCAATGAAAAAAGGTCGGCAAAAATTACAAAACTAGGATGGAAAATTCTGTCTCATTCACCATTTTCTCCGGGCTTATTACCCTTCAACTATCACTTGTTTTTGTCCTTAAAGAATTTTTTAAAAAGCGAAAAATTCAAAAAAGAAGAAGATATCATTCAAGGTAAGTTTCAATTTTTAGCATGAGGAGATAAAATATTTTTCAAAAATGGGGTTTACAAATTGCCCTCACACTGGCAACACGCCTTTAATAATAAAAGCAATTTTATTATTTAATAAAGTTTATTGGTGTTACGAAAAATGTTTATTATGTTTTATTAAAAATGGACAGAACTTTCCAGTAGGTATAATATTTTGCGTGCTTGGTGATGTTGCGTGCACGCAAAATTTTAATTTTTTACACGAAGGATTTTTTTCAATCTTCATTTTATATTTGTTAAGAGTGATTAAATAATTTGAAATATATCAGCTTATATCTTAATGACTCAAAATTATAAAAATACTTTATTATTATAACCTATTAAACGTATATGATATTTGAAAAGGTTAACCTGAAATTTAAATTAAGTACTATTTTTTATATCTCCGCACAATTTATTTTGTAGTTGATTTCAATCCATAATATTTCATGAGATCGTAAATTATTTATTTTTCAGGCAATACCAATACTCAATATCACTAATTTTCAAATGAGATTTTGTTGAAGCAATTTTCTGTAAGCTTATATATTTATTTTGCTTACAATATATAAATGCAAATTCAGGCAGACTGTTTCTAAATACAGTTTTCTGGTGCAAGTGTCACAAAACAGGATTAACATTAAACTCTAAAATCATTAAATCCAGACATTGAATAAGTGCCCTTCTGTAATCTCTAATTTTCTCTATTCAGATTTTAGAAATTTGAAAATAATTTGTTAACATCTGCTTAGTAATTTATCATATCACAGTTGTTCCCATTTCACAGTTGAATATTCTTATTAATTAAAGATAAGGCGTAATTTCCCAGAGTGCTGACTCGACATCTGTCAGTTTTATCAACAAGCTTCGCAAATCTTTCCAGACTCTAAGGAGACTCTGTCTTGGGAATCACATGTCTTCCTCTATCTTCAAGTTAAGTTGTTTCGAGTCTGTAAAGGGTTGTCATTTACAGTTGGCAGTTAATGTTTCTGTCATTCCCGTTAAGTAAAGGAAAATTTAAAAAATATTCTTAATTATGTGTCAAAAGTAAAGTGTTAATATGAAATTTCAAAAGTAAAATATATTTTAATATTTTTGATTTGATAGAATGCACAATTTTATTTTTCATTTTTCTAATCTTTTTTTATAAAACGAGAAGTGAAAGTAACATTTTATAGCTCCTAAATAATGTTTTAAAAATTTATAAATTCAAATTACAGATACATATTTTTTAACATAGAAATCTTTCCTGAAATCAAATGAATAAAAAAAAATTTAAAAAAATAATTTTTATAATTTAAATAAATAAGAAGGATTCTATTTTCATAATAGTTTTCTTATTCTGCTCTTAAAAACATTTTGAAACACAAATTTTGTTTTGAATACATTTTGTGAGTTTATAGGTTTTTAAAATATTAATGATTACTGTTAGTAAATTTTTTAATTACTAGCTGGAGTAAGTAAGGATTTAATTATTCCAAATTACAGTATAGTTATAGATTATTTTATATTAAGGGATAAATAAATGGTATAAATGCAAGTCGCTTTTGATATTCCAGGTTACATTTATCATTTAAATAAATAAAACATTTCAACTATTTATAACAAATATTTGTTCATTATAAGTATAATATAAAAGAAATGTTAAACTTTAAAATCTTATGTTAAGAATTATAAAATTCTTTGAACGAACAAACACACACACACACACACTATTTTAACTATATTATAAAATAAGCTTTATCTTGAAACACAATAATACTCAGAGGAAATAAATATAATATTTAATAATTATTTTTGAAAGAAATAAACGCATTTATTATTTTGTGTATCTACGTAAGTTTGCAATTATTTCGTATAAATTTATAAACAATACTTCAGAATAAAAAATGAGATAAAAAATTATTAATACTAATAATTTCCAAATTCATGCCAATACTAACCTTTAAAAATATATATTTGAATTATAGCATATTAATGCGTATTTTGAAGAATTGCTTTAACTAATATTGAATGTGGTATCATTTTATAATTTATAATGTAACAAAATAAATATTTTTATATTAAATTAATTTAACTAATATGAGTTATATATATGATGGCTACTTATTAATAATAGTTGTTACAATAGATTGTCCTTCAATAGAGATCTATACCATTCAAAAATATTATTTGAACGCCGATATTTCGTACCATTCTTCTATAGCCTCCCATGAAGTAAATACCTCTGACCTAGAACAAATACAATGATCCTATGTTGATACACTCTTCTTTTTGGCAATGACAACGTGATTGCCGAAAGAGAAGTAAGCTCTATGAAATCCATCCAACCATTAAAGCGAAATTCTCATCTCAAGTTACCCGGAAGCAAGAAGCTTTATTAAACACACTCGTATTAGACATCCTCGATATACTCACGTTCGGCTTTTATTCGCGGCTGATGTGATCTTGCTGCTACTCAGACGTTCAAATGACTGTGAAAATATCATGATTTCAAATGGAGACGCAGAAGAACTGAGTAAAGATTACTTTATCTCTACTGTAATTATTGAGTTGAAAAGTTTGGGAGTGGTAACACCGATTAAATGTTAAAAGCTTGTTTTTAACTGTTAATTTATTCGTTTTTCGTTAATCAAATATAGCTTAGTTCTTTTTTTGTATAGTTAAGATTTTTCTCCCATTCAAAATATTAACTTATAATATTTCCGTCTATTGTGTTATGCAAGTGTATCAAAAATTTCTTATATGAAGAACTCCAAAAAAGGAATTGTTGACCAAAAAATACCTGTCCCCAAAAGTCCCAAATTTATCGTTTAAGTTGACTATAACTGTCATGCAATAATTTTAATCAAAATATTTAGTTAATCTTCAAGATCATTATCAAAATTATGGTTAATTTTAATCAATTATAGCTATCAAAATTATCTAATTATGTTTTCGATGTGAAACAGATAAAATTTAGTACATTCTAGCATATTTTAATGTTTTTTATACAATTCAGTACAAAAACAATTAAATTATTTCAAAATTCATCATATTTCAGCCTTTATTAATGCTGTATCTATTAATCTCTAAAAATGCTTATAAATATTAATAAATGTTTATAACATGATACCTGCATAATATAAATAAATGTTTAATAGCATCTATTTATATTTATTAATATACAGTATTTTATAAAAATGTCTAATTTTATGAGATAAATGCAATTTAAATAATTGCAGTAAAGTGCATTTTTAAAACAATTCTGATAATAAAAAACAATAATATACATAGTCTAAGGTATGTCTTATTATTATGTATTTTATTAATAAACATCTCAATGGAGATAGTTATAGCAATTCTGAAAACTTATCAGATAATTCTGAAGATTATTTGGTAAAACTAAACATTCATTAAAAGAATCTTGTATAAAAACTCCCTCATCAGCTTGGAAATTATATGTAATGTTCAATTATTTTTTTCACTTAATGAAATTACTTACAAAAATAAAAGTAATGCTTAATTTAACCTACATTTTTTATTCAAAATAATAACATCTTAAATGTTCTTGCTCCTTTTTTTAAACCCAAGGTTTATAAAATCAATTATATCTTTCCCATCCTAAGACAGAAGGTGAAAGTGAAGAGGAGAACTTTTATTTTGTGCGTAACTGGCAGTTGGCCATCGTATATCATAAAATTTTCTTACTTAGAAATTTCTTTCCTTTTACCTTAGTTCTTTATCATCAAAGAGTTTTCTTAGGATTGCCCTTATCAGTGTTCAGATTAGTTTGATCGATAGCACGTAAGGATATAAGATGGTTGAACAAAAAGATAAGAGCTTCTCTGCCTAAAAATGAAAAGGAGGAAATATTGAAGACACTCTGGTATTGGCATTGTTATAAATAAACGTTTCCCTCACATTAGAATGAGTGATATCCGCAGCATTCCGAAGTGAAATTTTCCGGATGCAAACAACAATTGCCTTCCTGGATTTGTGTCTAATATATCATATTCTAAGACAAGTTGTACATATTTTAAATATGAATTGCCCTTTACTATCAGGATTTTGAACCAAACATATTTCAATTCAATGCATTTTGAGATCTAATATAAAATAAAAAAATATGTTATAAACTGTTTTGCATTTTACAAAAATATACAAAAACGTATTTTATAGAGAATATTCCTCACTGTTAAATCTGAAATTTAAAATAAGAAAGATAATGGAAAATATGTATTTTACTTATTTTGTATTCCTGTGCTTTAGTAGAATAAAAGTAATCAGAATAAAATTGTTTAAAACGTTTTTACATTTATTTATTAAAAAAAAAGCTATTTCTAAACTACTTTTCCATTGAAAAAAAAATTTTTTTTTGCAGCATGTACATTCTTGGCACAAATATTTTCCTTCAATAACAATAGAAAGATATTTAAGTCATCAAAACATAATTACTTTTTCATTTTATGGAGAAACACTGATAAACTAATTGTTTTATAGTAAAACATTTTAAGATTTTAGTCCAATTAATGAAAGTAATAGAAAATGAAATGACTATCATATCTCCCATTCATTACATTGATAGTTCATTTTTATTGCATTAAATTTATAGGTAAATTGATAGCTAGTTTTATTAACTTTAATAAACTTTTTTTATAAACTTGTTTTTTATTGCATTAAATTGATAGTTAAATTGATAGATAATTTTATAAACTTTAAACAGCAAAGTCGTATATTAAGAAGTATTCTATGCTATTGACGATTTATAAGAGAACAAGGCAGTTATTTGTGTAGCATTTGTAATATCTCATGAGCCGTGTATGTAATCATGTAAATTATTATAATAATATAAATATATATAATAAATATATATGTATAAATATGGATATCAAAACTCATATTTGAAATCATATTTAACAGAGGTTATATATTGATATAGTATTTTTAACATCAAACAAATATATTTTACTTTTGTTTATTTGCTTTAAATTTTAAATAGATAAAACAATAATCTAAAACCAATAACCAATGAGTTATGAATAATACTTTTTGTAATTGATTCATTTCGCAACATTGATTTGAGAATGAAATATTTATGACACAAAAACATTTACTTTTGCAGTTATTTATAAGTTTTTGTATACACATTTTCATCGAGGTAATAATATTATCTCTGTTAACAGGATTTTTAAATTATGTAACAAAGTAGTATGTCAGTAAATTATGAAATAAAATTAGCATTAAATATATATAATTTATAAAAAATAGCATTTAATACATGAATTGAGAGCGAGCTAGATCTTTTTACTGAGAGGATTGTTCTGTAAAAGCAATGTCTAAATAAATAGAACATGTCAATGCATATGTATTGTAATAACTTAAATTTAAATATCTGAGAAGATAGGTATGAATTGTAAATTTTAATTAAAATATTTAAAATATTTTCCACCTAATGAAGTCAGAAATTAAAAAACAAATAAATTTTTCATGAAAATTAATAGATATTGAGTACTTAAAGCAAATATAAATAAATAATTTTTAGATTCAAAGCTATTAAATAAAATAAATTTCTGTAGTAATATTGTTCCTGTCGCATTACATTTAGAATCGAAATAAAGAAATTAAGAATGTCGTTGTTTTTAACGTATAACAAATATTATATAATTTTTTTGTTTTAAATATGTAACAGTGTTAGTTCTCAGATATATATATATATATATATATATATATATATATATATATATATATATATATATATATATATATATATATATATATATATATATATATATATATATATATATATATATATATATATATGATATTTCTACAGTAGTGTTCCATAATACCAAAATAGAGGGCATTGTTTGAATGGCATATATTTGTGTGTTCATACCCTACATTACATTTCACTTAAGTGCAAAAGTTATAGATATAAACTTAAAGGAAATGTAATATAAAAGTCATTTAAAAGCAAAGCTAAAATTGTTATTTTACAAACACGTCTTGCTACAAATTATAAGATATATCTTAGATTTCATTATATTTAAATGTTACTCTTATGTAATTAATATTTAATAGGATAACTGAATCCAAATTTGAAAATGGATGCTTGCAGTGGTTCAGAATTTAATTTAGACTTTAGTTCTTTGTGTTAAGAAAGAACGCGTCAAACAAACTAATGAACATTTGCTAAAATCTTTTACACTGAAGTTTGATATTTTTATTCATTACAGTTTGTTTAGTTTTATGCAATTCATGTCATTAATATACGATATATGTTGAATAATAACTGATATATGTTGAGAACTATAGAAAAAAGATATTTTTCACACCTGTCAAATCCTCAGTTTCTAGTTATGATGTGTGTTTTAAAGTTCAATTAAAAAGTCTTATAACTTCGGAGAAATGTGATTTTATTTCATGGTAGTTAGTTTCAAAAAATAATTAAAAATAATAATCAAATTTCATGCTTAAGAAATATCATTTTTTAAAGTGGGTTATGATTTGTGGCGCAAGGTCCAAATAAAGACAAGCTGCGCCACCAAAACTAATTTAAGAATATTTATAACAGAAGAAGAGATTAGAGAAGGGAAGAAAGTATAAATCATTCATTGATGTACCTCGGGACTGTGTGTGTGTGTGTGCGTGTGTGTGTGTGCGACACCCATGTTTAATGAAAGAAGGTAAACTCCCTGCGGGGAATGTATATTTAAGAAAAGGGAAGTGAAATAATAAAGATTCATGATCAAATATACTTTCACTATAGTAAAACTAAACAATAAAATAAAGAATAAGGAAAGGGCTCGCTACTTAACTCTTTTCCAAACTATTAGTTTAAATTAGCTCATAGTCATGTATTGGAAAAAAAGAGAAAATCTGGAAATCTTCCAAGCACCCGCTTCGGATTAAAGTAGAAGAATCATTACTCCACTGTTAAATAGAGAGGATTCACTTCATTGATCTTTCTGCAGGAAGTATTGTGGTCTTAACCGCTGAGACATTGTAAGAATTTTACTGGTAATTACTTTCGAAGTGGCCCGCTTAAGTGTTCAGAGACAAATGTAAAGCTAGATAAATTACCTACCATTTCAGCCTGATGAGAGAGCATCTTCTAATGAAAATGTGTCATTATCTCCTGGAACCAGGAAGAAAGACTGGAAGGTTTTCAGAAGCTCAGCCATCCTCATTGAATCGAAGCCGAACTTAAATCCATCATGCACCTGTACTTTTGAGTTCATTTTTTACTTTTATAGCAATATTTATGGTATAACTTTGAAAGTAATCTTTATTTTATACAACAAGAAAGCTTACTTTAATTCATATCGGAATATTTATGATTATTTTATGTTAGAATCAAAAATTTACTGTTTAATTGTCTGTTTTTTAATAAAAATGTGATATTGATATTTTTATTTACTTTTTATTTGCTACAAAATCGTATATTAAATTGAAATTCTGATTGTTTTAAATGAAGTGTATCACTTAACTGATATAAAAAAAAATTTTTGCGTTGTATATTTATTGTAATAAAAGTTTACAAAATAAATTTTGATTATCGTTTTCAAAATATAATTAAATACATTTTAATATTTACATTTCTTCTACTTTTCAAATGAATTATAGTATATTTAATTATTGAATTTTCATATATATTAATTAATGGAATTCTTTCATATATTTTTTAAAAGAAATTCTTAATATATTTCTCTATAGCTTATTAGAGGAAATAATTTTTTGTGGACATTTGTATTATTGTACATTTCTTTTATTCAGATATTGTAATTAAATACAGCTTTTTTCCACTATATTTCGTAATCATCAAATGAATGTTCCAGATAATTTGGTTTCGCTTAATATACATTTAATTCATTAATTATTGAATTACATGTTAGTATGAGTTTACAGTTATTTTAAGCTTAAAATTTGTCTTATTTATTAAATTAAGGTCTCTCGTCTAATGTATATTGTCTCTTCTAATTTTATTAAACTCGAATATATTTGTTTTAGATTACTTTAAGTTTTACTGTATAAGAGTTATAACAATAAATTCAGTTATTCGTTTTTTGTTTTTGATAATTTCAACACTGTGTTTTTGAATATTTGATTTCCTTACAAGAACAATTTTCATGATTTAAGAATTAGTTTTCATTTTATTAAAGTATAATAATTTTTTAATTACATTGAAATTTTAAAACACTAAATTATTTTCAGCTCTATATTATTTCTAAATGACTTTTTTAAAAATGTTTTATAAAAAAACAAATTCTCTTTCTTTATGATAAGTTTTCAGCTACAAAATCTCTACAAAATTGTCTTAATTTAAAAAGAAATTTAAAAAAAACTCCGTTTAAAAAAAAGAAAAAAAAGTTAATCGCGATGTTTTGAATTTTTTTCAATAACTTCTCACATAAATAACGAATATTTATGAGGGCAATTTATTGAGTCCGAGTGTTACATATTGATATTCCTTACTAAGTTGAATCAATTGTGTAATATATTGTTAGACCTTTCTCTACATAAATTTTGAAAAAGGAAGTTTCCAGAAACAAATAGAATATGACTTGCATACATTCATATGTGATGTTTTTTTCTCTTGTAAAAAGTGAATTTCTCTTATAATTTCAAAGGAAGTATCTCATGACTTATAAAAGAAAATTCTTTTCCTCTTTGGATCATATCGTAAATTTATAGTACTTTATTTTAAAAACACATTTTACATGCCCTTTTCAGGGAAGTGTTTTATTTGATGTCAAATTCTATAAAGCATAATAAATTAACTTTTGTGTTCCTTTCATTTTTATCTGTCTCTTATTTAGAGTTCACGTGAGGTATTGGTGATAGAGCGAATAAAAATTATGTTTCCTTTTATTATGCGGAGAAAATTAATTCTGATGCATTTCTTGTCATTTAATGATATCTCTAGTTTTATACTTTCTTCCAGAATATTGAATAAAAAATTTATAGTATTTATTTTACTGTGATTTCTGTACGTGAAATATTTGAGTAAAAGAGATCACTTGTTTCACTTTTTTTGTTCAATGATATGATTTAAATACTTATCTAAAACAATAAATTACAAGAAAATTCTGTACATTCGTTAGTTTTTTAGAATATTATAAATTAATATAACCAATCCATAGAAAATAAAATTAATCAAATAGTTGCTTTAAAACGAACAATTTATTATTTATTTATACTTTTTGACTCTAACATTAATCTGCATACTTAATAAAATGCATGCAGATTGTAGTTCTATTTCTATACATAAATGAAACTTAATATTCTTAATTAAATTTACTTTCTTGTTTCATTTAAGATTCATAAGCAGTAAGAAATAGGCAAAATTCAATAAAGTGATTAATCCAAATAGTATGCTGTAAGCAAGCATTTTCACTATTTAATTTTTTCATTTTATGTGGTTTTTGATCAAACCCATTAAATTTAAATACATCATATTTTAGATTTTATTCTCCAAAGACATTTTACTGAAGATTAAGTAATATAGCATTACCTATTAAACATTTTATATGAAACGATTTTTTTCACAATGTAAGGTTTATTGTTTTTATTTCTTATGATTTATAACTTTTGTTCATCTAGTCTAGAAAAATGCAGTGGAGAACAAATTAATATTTGTTAGCTTTTGTTTTCTTAATAAAGTTATAACTTTTATTAGTTAAAAAACATTTTTATTAAATAGATCGTTTTTGTCAATTTTCTTCCCTCGGAAAATGAGCGACGTAACACCCGCATAAAAATGAATTGCTTTTCTGTTTTTATTCTAATTATTAAATTTTAGTTTTTATTTAATTTTCTTCCGAGGGGTGTACTTCTCTTTTAGAAAAGTTGTCTTATAAGTATTTTAATCTGAAACAAATACAACCACAATACATAAAATCCCTTTCAGCAAATAAAAATATTTTAAATTTAATTTGGTTTCTACTGCACCAGATTAGATGATACGATTGTTATTTTCTATCTAATATGTAATGTAAGTTTAGACAAAGTTCTCAAGAAAGTAGTTATTTTTCTCATTTTCTAAAGCTCTAACATTCCCTAACTTCTCTTAGAATGAGAAAAATAATGTCATCATTCTGAAAGTCAATAGAAATGTTTTATTTTTCATAAATATATTTTTCTTGAGTTAATTTTTTTCTTAAAATTTGCTTGAAGCTGAATTTTTTTTACTAAGAAAATGTCGTTACTTTAAAAAATGCGGATTTTATATTTCATAATTTATAACATTCGTAAAATTAAATTTTTCATAGTTGATACTTCTCTATCCATATTTAATTCGGGCTTTGAAAAATGTTTAATTTTAAAAGCTTTATATATATATATATATATATATATATATATATATATATATATATATATATATATATATATATATATATATATATATATATATATATATATATATATATATATACTAGACTATATAAAATAAGACCATTTATGGGTATAGAGAGTGTTTTCCTTCCTAGTGACTTTTTATTTCAACTTTAATTCTACATTAATATTCGTCAAAACTAAATTGATAACATCTGTGCAGGTAAGTTGACAATTTATCAATTTCACAAATTTATTTCATGATTTTTAAACAAGGAATAGTTCAATTTTCGTTTCCAAACTGCAAAAAAATATAAGATAAATATTAAAAAAAATTTGATAATCATTTATAATAATGTTCTAAATTTTATTAGATTTAAAAGAAAATGTGGTTTTAAAAGTTAAATTGAATTCATTTATTCAAATAGATTGTAAATAAATAACATTATTAACAACAAATATTTATGAAGTTGCACAGAATGAGCAGAAATTGATTAGATTATTTATTTAAATCACTATATTAGTAAAATGTTTTATGCAATTAAGCAATTTTGTGCATTATTAAGCAGTTTTACGGTAACCATTAAATAAATTATTACATTTTTTAAAAAATTTTCTTAATTTATTTTATAGCTCTATGTATTGAAAGTAAAATAAAACTCTTTGAATGAAAGCAACTGAATGTAAATTATTTATAAAACCATTAGTACAAGTTGTAAATTCAATAATTGTTTGAATGTTTTTTAATGAAAGTAAAGACTTTTAGAACTTCTTTGCGTTAACTGATTCAAAATTTATCTGAGAAATACCACATACCTAATAGATACATATTTCCTTTGCTTCATTTTCAGTTTGAAATCAATTTGCTTAGAATTCTTTTGTATGAAGTTAAATTCAGCGTCAAAAATTTTAATTAATAGTTCTTAGGAATTCTCTAGTTCTCAGCTTCTTCTTTGCTCTGCAGCAGCTTAGCTTTTCCAATTAAGAATCTCCAAGCATAAAGTATCCTCTGTAATCCACTTAGATTAAAGTGTTTTTTCAGTACTTTCTAAACTAGAAAACTTTTTCTACTATTAATTGGAATTCACTTTCATCGTAAACATAAATCATACTCCAATGCCACTTTAATTGGAAGAGTGCTTCAAAAGTGCAGAGATATTTCATCACTTTTAACTAGAAAAAAATGTGACATTTACCAATAACAATGTATTTGTACTTCATTTTCCTATCTTTCTATGATAATATTTTTTCCAAGAATTTTTTAAGAAGAAATGATGACGGAGAAACAATTTAATATTTTGTTATCTCAAAACATTCACAATTTATATGGAATTTGTTAACAATAGTTAAGAGGAAAATTTTCGTTAAATAAAGTTTTATTTAAGAAAATAAATTTTACATATTTTTATGAATTTTAATGTCATTTCTTTTTATAACTTAGTATCATTAAATGAGTAATTTTTTTTGATATACTTCAATTATTTTGTATTTTCAAAATGTCCATGTATTAATTAAGTTCATTTAAAACAACAAATAACTGAGGCATTTTTGTGGTTTGTGTTTTTACTGTTATTTTTGAAAAGATAGAAAAATGTAAGAAAAAAACTTACTTTATGAGGATTTTATTATTTTATCATGCATTGGTATAGTTTTACCAAGTCTATACGTATAAAAAAAACCAGTATTATCAATATATTAGAATAAAGCTTAATGTCTAATAGATTTCTTCCTCTTACTTTTTTGCCCTTTCAGAGTGGATTCCTATGTAATTATTATTTGTCAGGATGAGTATTATCAATCCTCTTAATTTGTAAAATCAATTTAGAATCACCCTATATGTATGAATGTATGTATATATATATATATATATATATATATATATATATATATATATATATATATATATATATATATATATATATATATATAATAATATATATATAATATATATATATATATATATATATATATATATATATATATATATATATATATATATATATATATATATATATATATATATATATATATATATATATATATATATATATATATATATATATATATTATATATATATATATATATATATATATATATATATATATATATATATATATATATATATATATATATATATATATATATATATATATATATATATATATATATATATATATATATATATATGCAGTATGTTCACTAAAGTCCCTTGCCACCCTCTTAACTACGGAACGGCTGCTGCTATATTCATAAAAGTGATGTCTAGGTATAGTAAAGTAGCCATGCGCTACTGAATGAAAACACCTACCGAGCCACCTGGTGGAAAACTGTGGAGTTATCATTCGTATCTCGAAAACGGAACGAGATAGGTAAAAAAAGTGATTTACAAAGTTGTAGAGCATCCTTGATTTAGTACGAAATGATACTTTGTAGGCATTAATGTGAAGAATACAACGGTTGAAACGCGCATTTGTTGTTTCGTGCTGTGACGTGACACATCGTACGTGTGCATATTTAAAAAAACAAAAAATCGTTTTGTTTCACCGCTAGCCGTAAAAGAAAATGATTTACATTTTCGTGATTACATTTTTCACTTTATTTCGAAATGGGAAGAACTGAAGTATTAAAAATAATTCCAACAATTTATATGCAGTATGCAAATACGTAAGAAACGTCATGCGTGTTCCCCTGAAACAGTTATAAAAGAGATATCTTCTTGGTAATACCGGATTTTGTGGACAGCCTGCCGTTGTTTAATCTTAAGAATCTATGGTTTCAACATGACGGCGCGCCTGCTCACTAGACATCTCCAGTGAAGCAGTACCTCGTCAAGGAATTTGGCAACCAAATACTAGGTTATGGCGGTTTCAAAGAGTGGCCTCCACGTTCTCCTGATCTGACTCCACTGGACTTTTTCCTGTGGGGATACTTGAAACAGCAGGTGTATGCGACTCCTCCACAAAATTTGCAGGACCTTAAACGACACATTACGGTTGCGTGTTCCAACGTGATCTTCAAGCGAGGATCCAAATGTGCATTGCAGCTGACGGTGAGAAATTTGAAAATCTTAAATAAAGTATATTGTTATAACAATTTGTTTTTTTTTTCCTTTATTAGATCGTTTTGTCACGTCACAGCACGAAACAACAAATGCGCGTTTTAACCGTTGTATTCTTCACATTAATGCCTACAAGGTATCTTTTCGTTTTAAATCGAGGATGCTCTACAACTATGTAAGTCACTTTTTCTCTCTATCTCGTTCGGTTTTCGAGATAGGAATGCTAACTTCGCAGTTTTCCACCAGGTGGCGCAGTAGTCTGATTCATTCAGTAGCTCATGGCTACTTTACTATATCTAGACACCACTTTTATAAATATAGTAGCAGCAGTTCCGAAGTTAAGAGGTTGGCAAGGAACTTTAGTGGACATACTGTATATATATATATATATATATATATATATATATATATATATATATATATATATATATACATATATATATATATATATATATATATATATATATATATATATATATATATATATATATATATTTTACATTAATATTTATAAAACTATTTATAAATATTTTTAAAACTTAGTTTATAAAAAAATTATAAGCTTGATTAATTAAATGGCATTGAAATATTTAGTCACAAATTTAGAAAATATTAATCAGAAAATATTATTCATTTTGAAAGTTAAAAGTTAAAAAAATCCAATGTGATAATGATAAAATATAAGCAATCCACACACAATGTTTTCAAATGATGATGTGTGTATGTGATAAAATATAAATAAATATTTCATTATTTTCTTATCTCAAGAGCAATAGTACAATAGAAACTTATTTAAAAATTTAATTTTTTATGTTGTCCATGTTATCTAACCTTTCAGAAGTCTTATCTCACCTACTCAATGGACTAAATTCTTAATTTAAAAAAAAATTGAAAATGTTCTTTTTGAAATTTGCTTAGGTATGTAGAACTTTTAAACTTGTGTGTGGAATATTAAGTGAGTTTTTTATTAGTGATATATAGCTGTCAGTAACTTTATACTAATCACTGAAATTGTCAAATTCAAAGAACGTGACATAAATTTCATAACTGAACTCATTAAAATTTGTTGCTCAGAATCTCTTTTCGTAACGTATAGAGATTGATCTAGAATACTGAAGTGTCTAAATAATTTTCTTCGGAAAAATCTTACTTCAAACCTGAATATCATATAAAATTTAAGCATTTCTATTCACAAATTTGTGACTGTTGTGATTAATCAAATAATTTATTGATATTCCAAAGTATAAATTAAAAATAGATTATGTATTTCAAATGATATTTGTGGTGATTTTTTTAATCAAAATATTATTTTTATTTTACTCCACAATTGGCAACAAATCTCTATGTATTTCATTTATAAATAAAGAAAACACTAATAAAATATTAATAATTTATTTTGAGAAGTTTTAAATACACTTAGGTGATTGATATCTATATTTTCAGAAAGAAAAGGATTTTACTGGAAATTAAATTTTTAGTCATTTTAATAGTGCGGGTGTAACTAAATTTGAAAAATAAGCTACAGATATTTTTAAAAATTAAATTAAGAGGATGATTGTTGGAAAATTTCTTCTTTTTAAATTTAAACTGGCATTTCTCTCTTGTTGAAGAAACCAGTTTATCTGATTGAATTATTATTCTGCACTGGAATCTCGTATCCTCGCAAATGTATTGGAAAACCTTTCTAGAATTTGCGGTCTTGTTTTCCTTAAGTTTGTAAAGTCATAAATGTACTCGCTTAGTCTCCAATTAGAATAATTCTGAACTGCAATTTGCAAAACTCTCTCTCAGCTCACATTTCTAGAACAACTACAATTCTTACGATTCTTGAAGGCAATTAAAACATTTCAACTCTGCATCTATTGTCATTCGGTCACAATTACACAGCATAATTAGTTTTATGTTTCACGCATTAAATTAACTAAATCATAATTATGGCTCAACACGTTAATTTCTTTAAAGATTTCTAAAATTTATTAGAAAGAGTTACATTTTATCTTGATGGCCGGTGAAATATCCATCTATACTTATTATTCGACAGGTAAACAGGATATATAAAGCTTAAAATTATGACCAATATTTAAATTCTATATGATGCCTTATGTTAATATTTTGCGCTCTATGTTAATATTTCAGTTTATTTCATAATTTAAAACAGTCAGCATCATCTGGTATAAAAACTAAATGCCATTGTTTTTTAAGTTTATACACTCTTTTTGCAAGAGATAAGCAATATGTTACCTAAATTATTCCCTTTTTCATGCGATATCATCCGTAATTAGTCTCTGAACATCAATGCTTTTAGTAGGAAAAAATTTAAAAAAAGGTAGTCACTTGGGTGATGTATAGAGAATTTGTAACATTTATAGTAGATATAGACAACATTTGACCAATGAATATCATAATAAGTAAATCTAAGACCTTATAGTATATTATTCGTTAAATGTGATTTATTTTATTTTGCGATGAAAGGATTATTTTAGGAATTTAAATAATTTAGATATATTTTTACTCGAAAATGTTTCTTTTTATAATATCAACTTAATCTTTTTAAGGAATACACATAGCAAGGTTATCAGTACGCCTATGAATTCTAAAAGAGATCAGTAGAAGAATTTCATAAAAAACAAAATCAACATTTCTCCTCAGAAGATTAAGAATTACACAACTTAAGAATGCTACACAATTGTATCAAAACATTTTTGGTCTTTTAATTGATATTGGCCATTAAAGGGAGCTTTTAGGAAATTCTTGTAACTAACAGATATCTCTAGGGATACATTGGGTATTGGATCAAATCAAATTTACAAGTAAATTTCTTGTTTCTCAGGTAACCTAGGTTATATATACTTATCTAATAGTAAGAAGTTTGAGAAGTAACGAGTTTCTTCAGTAAAGGCACAAAAAATAAGTTTTCTTTCGAGAAGATTGATTTGATCTTTTATTTTTGTAAAGAATTGTTGATCAAGTGAAAAAGAGAGTTAAATTATTGATGTCATTCATTTATTTAACTAATTGATTTTTCGTATAACGGATTAACTGTTTTTTTACCATATTATGAGACGGATCATTTAGGATTTTAAAAGTAAAACATTCTGATAGTTATTTAGTTATTGGAATTTAGTTAATTATCAATATACAGGAAATGAAATTATAATAATTTATTTCATTATAGGGAATATATAAAGAAATAACTGTTAAATATATAGCTAAAACTAGCGTTAAAATATGTTTGATAAATATGGAATCTAAAAACACGCACTGGGCATTACTTTTAATTAATAAATTATTTATTTTTCCCAAATGAATAATTATTTGAGACTTCTTTGCACAAGCAAACATATTTTTAAAACTTGCATATATTGCTGGGGTATTTTTTCAATGTTTCATTAAATTATTTTGCGTTGAAGATTTTGCGCTTTAGTGATTAGCATAAAATATACAATAAGCTCATTACTGTTTTAACAAGTTAAAAAATAATTTAATTTATTGATGATTTAACTTTTAACAGTATAGATTTTTGTAATTTGACATTAAATAATCTACAAATTAATTCCTTTTTTTTAACTTTAAATTTCAAATAGATATGTTGTTATATTTGATTAAAATTTTTCCAAAAATATTAAGATTGCTGTATACTTATAAATAAGAAAATAAATAAAAATAATACTTTGTTCTAATAATCATTTGTATTGAAAATATTAAGCCTTTGAACATCAATACTATTATAAAAATATATACTTTCATATCAAATATTGGCGGAATATGCATATAAAACATTATAACTGCACTTAATGTGGAGAGAATATATGTAGCCTAAAATATATTTTAAATATGAATTACACAAATTTTATTTTGCCCTTCACGAGTTCCTAGACCAGTGAATAAAAACTTCATCATAAAACGGGGAATGAATAACAATTGTAAATATGTAGCTTGGAATTTCATCTGTTTGAACCTCGACAAGGATAATAAATATTACGAGAACAAAAATAAAAATATTAGGAATGTTGCTTCAAGGAAGATTTGGCAGCCTAGTTATTGGTTTAACTGTTTTCCTTCTGAGCTAAGCAAATATGATCATAATTGCTTGCAGAGCTTTTAGGTATGATGTTTCAGTGTAAAAAATATTTATATGTTAGTTTAATAAAATACTCTCATACTTTCATGTTCAATATAAACGAACATGGTATTTAATATCATGGCATTATTAAAATATTATTAGAAATAGTTTTTCTTGAATATGTATTTATGCAGTCTTTACTACATTCATGGATTTATTAAATATTTTCGAGTGAAGTAGACTGAGAGTTTTATGAATGATTCAGAAGAAATCTGATTAAAGACATACACTGGAATAAATTGCATTTCAGTGTAAATTTTGATCATGTGTGTACATGTGTTTGATCATGTTTTGATCAGTTTAATTCTGTAAATTGATTGTGTGTGTGTTCCGAAGTGTAAATTCACACAGAATTATGAGTTCAAATATTATATTTCATTAATTAAATGTGAGTATATATATATATGTACACATGTGTTATAGATGTATTCAAAAATGCTATTTGAGCTGGTTATGAAATAAGTAAAAAAAATTAAAATGCGGTGAATTTAATAAGATACACAGCTCTTTATATGAGAAAGTTATTAAATACTGTGAAAAAATTTATATTTTAGAGTATTATTTTTAGTGGGAATACATACAAGAAAACACAGTGTGTGTTTCATTAAAAATTAAATTGAAAACTAACTTAGATATGATACGTGATACTACTGTTGACATTTTTAACCAGAAAAATAAATATTTAGAAATTTCACTTTAATATTGATTTTCCATATATGAATATAAAATATAGTTGTATTGAATTTAAGAATAATTTAAATGTACTTAGCTCTTTTTGTACCAAGTTTTAAATATTTTAAAGTAATAACTCATAGCATACTGGTATTAAAGAAGCTTGTAACTGTTAAAATAATCATAAGAGTTCTCAAAGAGAACATACATAAAATTGTCTTAATGAAAACACTAAATTTCATGAGAAAATTAGCAATTTTTGTTTCTACAAATGAAAAAAAAAAATATTTGGATAATTTTGTAGGTAAAACTGATGTTCCAATGCTGACTTTTGCTTATTGTTCCCGCTTAAAGAATACAAATGTTTGTAATTTTTTCAGGTTTAATTTATGTAAATATAAAATTATATAATATAGGAGTGATTTAATAACAGCAATTTGTAATGAATAAGGTGTATGCAATTTTATGACTTTATAAAAAAATATATTTTCTTCGGTTTGCACAAATATAGTCGTCTTTTAAATCTTTGTATGAATAAATATTTCATATAAGTTAGTTGATCTTATAATTATTAACATGACTGATAGAAGTTAGATGACGTATAAAATTCATGAACATTTCTTTTGAAACTTGTTACAATTATAATGAATTGTTGCGAATTTATTTCATAAAAGACTTAAATGCATGAGTAATACTTTTAATAAATTTTATTATAAACTTTCAAACAAATTACATTTACTGAAATGTATGCAGTTTTTGATGTTATAGGTGCATTATACTGGTAAAGCTGTGTAACTAAAATTTACACATACATTATGTTGATAATATGTTAAGTTGGTTTTGTTATATTCAAATGTTAACACATATTCGGCAAGAAATTTCCACAATGAATTATTATATTTTGTAAAAGCTACGAATTCTTATTTATTAATATGGTATGATTAACACGTATTTATTACACTTACACATCTTGTTTAAAAACTAATAATACTTATTTATTCGTTATATGTTTGTAGCATCAGAAATATTTATGATAAAAGGCAATTAAAATACTGTCCATTTCTGGAAGCCAGATTTAAACTAAAAAAAGAGATAATTTTCATCATGTGAGATTTAGCTAATGAACGTTTTTGTTTTCCTTCTTATATCCATTCCATTTATATTTTGTATCATGCATGTTTTTTTTTCTAAATATCTGAATTTCAGTAACCTTTTTCACATTTTATTAAAACATGTTATGTTGATCTATTTCACGATCTGTAAATCTTTAAAATCTTGAGCACAAATGACCAGTCAATCAGTTTAATTAATGATTAATCAACTATTTTAGCCAATATGAAATATATATATATATTTATTTACATTCTCAAATAAACATTTACAGAAGATACTTTTTTCTATGGGGGTAAGTCAAAACTTCCTGTCTGTCTAAATAAATGCACTGGATAAAATATATAACCAGTTGGATTCTGTGAGTATAATTCTGTCAGATTCAGAAGTATATATTCTTGCCATTAGATAAAACTAGCTGGCTTAATAGAGAGGGAGACAAGTTCAATTCGGCTGATAGCCAACAACAAGAAATACAATGAAACTCATTAGGACCAACACACATACAACTTGATAAAGTACATTATACATTATATTTATATTATATGCCATTGTATGTCTATCTTTTCGCTTATAGCTAATGTTTTGTTGTTTTTTCTTTATATAATGAACGTAAAATTATTGTTGGATTTATGACAAAATATCTTCTAGAGAAAATCAGAATTACTGAATTACACAATACCTTAGATTTCTGAATACCTTAAATCTTAAAGACTGAATTGCTGAGATTTTTAGGAGATTGAAGTAAACTAACGAGAGTACGATGTATATATCTATAATATTAGTATATACTGTGTTGCATGCACTTTTGGTATTAAAATCCAATCAAAGATATGGGTGTATTTGATGTAAGCTAATATTGAACCCTATAAGACAGATCTATGAACTTAAAATAAATTTTATATTAATGGGTGGTGATTATACTAATATTTGTAAAAGTCTTGTCTTATGAACAATTAATCTTTCAAATAATCCAATTCATTACTAACGAAAGAAATCTATTTACTTACATAATTTAAATTTAAAATTAAGTTATTTATTAGCAAATTTGTTTAACATTATTAGTAACTGGGAAAAAAGGCTTTAAAGGTTTACCTAATTTTAATTACTATATGATTTCTTAAAACAGTTTCCTCTTTATTAAGTTTTATTTGGTAGTTATTTAAAGTATTAAATAAAATTAGTAAATTTAAGTCATTCTTGGCTGGTATGGAGCCAGTTTAGAAGGCTTTACATGGAAAGTGATGTATTCAAATGCCTTTTGAGTTCAAATGCCTTTTGAGATTCATACAGATAATTTCTACCATAAATAAAAAAAGCAATTAATATCTTTCTTTTTTTTGAATTAAATAATAACAAAATTTGCAATTGCTTACGAAATATACTTAGAAAAATGTACATTCACTTAGATAATTTTAAGTATATATTGTTGAAGGCATAAATTGAGTATTTATAACATAAACAGACAATAAAATTAACTGTGTTTATTCCTTTTTCATATAAATCTCATGCACTTTAATATCTTTACGAAACATCTTAAAGTTAAAGAAAAATAGCATACGAAAGTAGTTTATAAAGATTTTACAAAATAAATTCCCTTAGATATAGGAAAGGTCTAAGTTTCAAAACTATTGCGACATAAAATGATACATAATATAGACTCTTTAAATTTGATTACTTTTGCAGTTTCGGTGTGACAAAGTATCAACGTAAAACTTTTCTTAATTCAGTTAAAAATTTACTTAAGAAAACATATTTTTTCATGTACAATATTTTCTTCGAAACCTAGAGTATTTTTTTTTCAAAAAATCTTTCCTCCTTTAGGAAAAAATGTTTCTAGTAGAAATAAACACAGTGAAAACTGAAAGTGGTTGAACGAAAGAATGACTCAAATTTATCATAAGCAGAAGAAAGCAGGCCACCTAGCTACAATTCCGGTTTAGTCAGTAACTGATCGATTTTGGATTTTCTTCCTTTAGTAGCGCTCCGAGACAAATAACTTTTTGAAAAAAATGAATTACAACAAAGCCCGTCTCATTAATAATTCAGAAGAAATAAAATGAGTGTAGCCAATGCAGAATGGGTAGAAATTTAAATTAACGAACAAAAGCATATTTTATCTAGCATAGAATAGATGGAAATTCGAAAAATTTCATCTTGAAGAAATATACTTTTTGTGCTGCTGATTTTAAGCAAATCTTTTAATTTAATATTCAAAAAAATTTGAAATACAGATGATTTTTTGGAATTTAGAATTAGGATTAAAGAGATTAAGAATACAATTGTGTATTGATATACGTAGATAAATGATTTCATTTTTGTTCACGAAACTAGAAAAAAATTAATTACAAGTCTTTTCACTGAGGAATAGAATTTTCTCCTCAATTGACTTTCGTTAATTTATTCATATTGTTCTATCCTTAAAAGTAAAGGAAGTTAAGGTTTCCTTAAAGGTTTTTATTCTTACTTGAAAATGTTTTCTTTTTTGCAGATGCATATATGTAGTTTTATTTGAATTGAAAAAATTATAGTTAATTCATTTTGATAATTTGAGTTTTTTATATAATAAACTCTATTTTATTGATAATGCTTAGCTATTTCTATTTACTAATTTATTTAGTGAGAAAATGTGATCTCTTTTATTGTAATATGACATTTTCTTTCATGTTATTGTAACTAACATTTAAATGCTTTTAGAAATATAAGCTATGAATTAATATTAATATTTACAACAAGTAAATACATGATTGTTAGTATTCTCTTATATAAACATAAAAATGTAATAAAATATCAATAATAAAATGTAAAAATATATTAATAATTAATCAATAAATTTATTTTAAGACAACTTATTTTAAGCATATCATTTAGTTATTTTCAGCAACAGCTTATTACATTAAACTTTGCTTTTTTATCAAGCATAAGCATCTTATTATTAATTTAAAATTTTGAGCATTATTAAAGAAAATTGTGCGATCAATAAATCATAATATAAAGTAACTATCAGTATAATATTTTAGTAATGAATATAAAATTATTTCATTTATGCAGGAAGCATTCAGAAATAAGCAAAGAAAAATAAAACTAAAGCTACAGTATTAATAGTACATACAATATTAATGAAATTTTCTTATGTTTTGATTATTTTATTTTAATGTAAAAAAGAGATTGATTGTTATATTTTCATGCACTTTTAACAAATATACGTCACATGTCTGAGAGCAAATGTGTGCTAAATTAATATTAAAATTAAATTTTTAAAACGTACCTCAAAATGATTTAGATTTACCAGATTCCAAAACAATTTATTGTGTTCTACTCTTCTAAATTATTTGAAATAAAAGAAATTACTTGAAGAAGCCAATAATACTTCTAAAATTTTTATACAATATGATTTGAATATTTTTTGAAGATAATTTCTTGGTTCTTATTTCTTGATAAAATGAAAATAATAATTTCTTTACACACACTGACGTATATTTCTTCATTTCAGAATTAGAATAATTATTTTAATATTATATTTACGACTACTTCAGAGCTTGATAATAAAAGTAATATATGTAATTAAACCAGAAAATTTTACTACTTGTTTAGTGATGTTAAATACTATACTCTGAGAAAATATACTCTGAAGGAAAAATTGTATTGATTTTACAGTTTACATATTGTGTGATTAGACTTTTATAATATAATTTATAAGTGCCTGGATGAGAATATAAGAAATAAGCTATTGCAAATATATTTTGCCTATTAAAATAATCTATCCAAATGTAAAATTTCTAATCACTATTTTATTTCCCTTTTTTCTTTTAAAAATTAAATAAAGAAATGCTGTTTAATAAAAATTTAAATCTAATGCAGAAAATGTAGCAAAGTACATTTTATAGATATTTCAACTAAATATTTTGTGTGTGCTTTTAAAACTTCATTGGAGTGTATATAAATTGTAAGGCAGAATGAAAAACAATATCTGTGAAACATTTTATTTTTTTACACATAATTATATTAACAATGGTAATTATTAAATGTTTTAAGAAAAATATAACAAACATTGTATTTTAATGAAAACAATATTTAGGACATATTTATATTAAATTTGCTTTTAAGAAAGTATTTTTGCTTTATCCACTTTATAAATAATTTAAGAGAAAAATTTAAAAAGTTAAGAAAAATATGAGTATTTTTTACAAGAAATGTATATGAAAGAAGTAGCATATGAAAATTTAAATTAAAAAAACTCTCAATCTTCTTAAAAATTAAAATTATATAGATATTTTTATTGAATGTTTAAAAAATTTATACGATTATAATAATCATAACATCATATTTCACTCAATTTAAAAAAAAAAAATCAGAACAGTAATCAGAAATAAAAATTCCAAACTAATTTCCATTGAAAAAAAAATAATTTTAAGGAAACAAGAGTTTCACAGACTAATGCATTTATGAGATTATCTATATGTTATATGTTGTGATACAAAATTACTTTCATTTCTCTTATTACATATCACTAGGTACATATTGGATAGCAAAAAGTAACAAAACATAAGTAGTATTTATTTATATTGGGAGAATTTGTATACAGTTACTAAACTGTGAATAGAAAATACATGTAAAATATTTGTTAATAATTAATTATTTGAATTTTAAATTAATTTTACTATGACTATTTAAAATGTAAAAAATTCAAAACAATAATATTTTGTTATGAGACCTTTTGCAAAACTTAGCAATGGAGCATGAACGAACTTGTCCCTTAAATCTCCCTATTTACATTACTGAAATTCTTATTTGTGTATATTTCTAGTGTTAAGTAGCAATTGAAATTTCATATTAAAGTGCAAAAGTTGCTTGTATGCAAAGTTTATCACTAATTAAATTTACTACTTATAAAAAAGGATATACTAATAAATATGGCTTATAATGTCTTAGGTTATGTACAAAATATTTGATAATTTTCTATTAAACTTTTTTAATCTTCATAAATTACAAAACCATTAATCTTGTAATGTATTTCAAATTTATCAATTAAATTGAAACAGAAAAATTACATAATCAATTATTGAAGAACATGCTAATTTAATATTTATTTAATTTGGTTCAACTTATCTAGTCACTAATTTAAAGTTCTTTTCGTATCAGTATAAGGAAGAATTCTTCAGTCTTATTAAAATTTTTCAGAATTTTGACAACAAATTTCTCAAAGCATATCGGAGGAGTTCTTATGCAATGATTAATAACTTTTAATAACAGCTTATATGTGAAAATATTAAAGAGTACTAAGCCATGGCAAAGTACAATCTTAATTGCATATTAAATAACAGAAGCTGCTTTTATGCAATAATTCAGAGGGTATTGCAACATAATAGTCAAAAAATCTTTTAGCAAAGAAGATAATACGCTTAATTCTACGCATTATCAACATATGTTGTTTCGAAATTCCAATTCAGATTAGGAAAGAAAAAAAATGAATATTTAATACGCAGTCAAGATTAAATATGTTAATAATTGAAGGATGGTTTAAAATTTATTTTTAAATACAACACTTAATTTCTTGTTATTTTTTCATCTATTAAGTCAATGTATTAAATATAACCCGATATTTGAAATATTTTTTCAACTAAGCATGAAAAAAATCTACCGTATTACAGAAACATTTTATACACTTTCCAAAAGTTCAAAAATACGCTTAAGAAACATTTTAACTATTTAATGCCTCAGTTAAACTATATGCATTGAAAACAACTAATTTTATAAACGTCCGAGAGCTATGAAAATAAACAAACATTTTTTTTACTTAATGCTATTAAAAAATTCCTGATTCTAGTGAATTAAGAAGCAATTTCTTATATATACTTGACATAATCTTCTATTTTGTATTTAATAATTTTCTTTCCTTTCTTATTACTGATTCGCAAAACAACTTGAGGCCTGAGAAATTAAAGAATAACTCAAATTTAACTAATATGAAAATATGTTCAAAATTGAAGGAATATTTGTTGTAGCTTAAGTATAAAATTATTACCAAATAAGTTCACGAGTTACAGAGATTAAGTTTGATAAGCACTAAAACATTCGCCCAGGATACACACAACTTAGAATACAAATACATAAACGCAATATCCAGTTCGTAAACATTAAAATATTATTAGAAATAATTTTGATATTATATATATATATATATATATATATATATATATATATATATTGCGAATATAATATTGTCTACGATTCAAATGATTTATCATCAAAACACATTTATAAATTACAATTCTATACGAGTTTTATGTTACTTATAAAGATCTCATTCAAAATAATTTAAAAACTGCAATAAAAGGTTAAATCTAAACTATGAAATAATATTAAATACAAGAAAAATGATTATAAATAAAAGGAAAGATATAATCAAAAACATTTTACATTTTTTAATAGTCTTTTAGTAATGAGGAAAATATTTCTTAACAAGAAAAGATAAACTTTGATTTGGCTGATCAAACTTTTGTTTGATGTCTGCCAGTATTAAGACCAAATGATTCCTTTTTAATCTTACATATTAATGTTTGTAGAAATTTTCATTAGATGTCTTATATATTTTAATGAGTATGATTTGAAAAATACTAAGAATGACTTCTCCATTATAATTTTTCTTTGACCAAAGTTTGCCTAGTTCGAAATAATTAAGTATTTTCCCATTTGAATGTCTGTATACAGTACTCTACGCTAATGATTTAAATACACAAAATAATGCATGGCTTATAGAGATAGGTAGTGAAAAACATAAGCACGTTATATGCATACCTTAATCGAGTCTTTTTTTATAATGATTTTGCGTATAGTAACTGTAAGTTTCAATTGCTTATAGTAATCATCATGATCATCTTTAATAAAATATTCTAAATGTAGATAATAAAACTGTGAAAGGAATGTCGGGCTTTACTACATATATTAGAGCTTTAATATATTATTATATTCCTTACAATATTTCACTTGCAGATCATTAGGCTATCTATTCAATGATTTACTGAAATATAGATATTCAAACTACATTTTAAATAAATAAATAAAATTATTTGGTTACGAGATATAAATATGGCTGGCAAAAATTTAGAAAATACTATCATCACAAGAAAAAATAATTAATATAGAAGAAACAGAATTTTGCAGATGTTCAAGAATTTTATACAATTTGACACAAATCTAAGAGATGTATTGAAATACATAGAAATAATGGTTCAAAGTTGGATTAATAATATATTAATTAGGTCAAATATCAAAACCTTATTTTAACACCAGTTAAAAATATATATATATATATATATATATATATATATATATATATATATATATATATATATATATATATATATATATATATATATATATATATATATATATATATATATATATATATATATATATATATCTGTGCAACCAACTGTAACAATATACTTAACCTAACTGCGTTAAAAGAATTAAAAATTACCATCAGAGTATGTGATGCGTTCTAATATATTAATACAATTTTTCAAGGAAGTGGAAATGGCTTCTTATTTAATTATCTGAAGGTAGAGTTATTAATTTTATATTTTGTGGAGAAAAACTTACAACCTCCTTCATTGTCATATTAGGTGCAGGCAGTACTGTTTCTCAAATTTGCCCATGGCAAAAAATGTCGTAAAAAGAAAAGTGGTGCTGTACTTTCGTGACTTATGTATGCATGAATAATAATTTTTTAGCACTTTAGTTATTAATTTAACGATACCTAGGGGCTCACTGCAACTCATCGCGATTATTGTGCAAATGCTTGCAATAAATATCTCGAGGCTTTTTTACTTTTTATGGCAATGAAAACACTGCTATAAAAGCAACCAGCATTTTTTTTAAAAAAGTTTTTTTTATTCATTTTATTTTTTGTTTTGTTTTCACGGACAAAAAGTCATGCTGTGAATTTCTATTAAAAATATCTCACGTCATTTCGAGACTTTAAAAATGCAATTTTTATAATAAATTCTTCTTTGAAAGATTGGGAAACTAGAAATTTTTTGGTAAAAAGAAAGAGAGGGAAAATTTTATAAAATATTTTGACGTATGCGTTGAATAATTAATTAATTACATTCAATAAAGTAATCGAGGGATATTTTCTATCACTTTTACTTTTCAGTATCTCGTTAATCTTATTTATAGACAGATAAATAAAATATAAAAAATTAAAATTTTCCCTTTTTATAATGTAAATTCTATTCTTTTATATTTAATAAAATATTATTAGTTTGATAATATTTATTTATGTTTCTAAAGTTGTTTTTGGAAATTTTATAAATATATATATTGTTAATTACACAAATTTTAAAATCCAAATTAGAATAAATTAAAATTGAAGAATAACTTGATAAAAATATAAATACTACCTAATTGCGTAATTGTGTTCAAAACGGAGATGATTTACATAAAAATGGCCTTCAAATTAACGGAAAGTGATATTTGGAGAATTTTCAATTTATTTACATTTTCGTAAGAATTTCAAAATTATTAACTTATCTAAAGGAATTACTGCCACCCGCCGTGTCTAGTGGTCAGAGTGCCATACAGATAGGGAGGTCCTGGGTTCGAATCCCAGTTCGGGTATGGATGTACTATCTCTCTATATATCCTGTCTTTGTCCTTACTGTATATGGATGTCTTGTAAATGGTTGCCTACCCTATAAACGTGTCCCTATAGCATGTGTGTATTGAGGAAGTCGGACTCCACACCAAAATAAGGTTCGGTTGAAAAAGTGGAGCAGCGCACCCCATATTGCCACCCTGGCTGGCACACGACAGCAGCAACAGCAACAAAGGAGTTACTTTCAATATACTGGACATTTTGCTCTAAAGCATGCCAGTTATTCCTTTTTAAATTCAAGGTGTAGAATTTAAAACTGTAAAGAGCCTTTAATTGAGTTTTATTTTGTAGATACATCATACTTTTGGTTCAACACCTTAATTTGCAGAATAAATTGCAATTCATCTACATTTACATTACTAAGTAATTAAAATCATATTCCAAAGTAGCCTATTAAAACGAGAAGCAATATTTTTCAGTTATTTTTTAAAATTACAAGCTTCTTAATTAGTATATTATTTTTATTAATTAGAAAATTACGCGAATTACATTTGGGAAACTACAAAATACAGTAAAGTCATTATACAATATATTAATTGATTTGTAGAAATAGACAGAAGTTTTGAATGCAAAATTTTGTTGAATGATATCAGAATAATTGTACCTAAAAAAATCAAATCCCTCATCAAACAAAGAATTTTATTAGTCACCAAAATGTTTCAAACAAAGCAGAGGTGACTGTAAAATCTTGGGAAGGTCTCTTAACATTTTGCTTGCCAAAAGATTTTCCAGAGACATTGCAGTCTCGTCTTTCCATTTACTTACTTGATATGACTTATTTGCAGGCAAACTTACACTGACTCAAACTTGTGTACTCTTCTCATTGCATTTTGAGTAACTATTATATTGACATGGATGTCGGGAGTCTCTGGTATTGTTTGTCTCCCCGGAATATCCATTATTCTCATTCATTTAAAACGCTCTCATCTTTTGCAGATATTTCACTTTTACATTGAACTGCAAAACCTCGTATGTTTGAAATAGCTAACCGAGGTACGTAATTAAAAAAAGTTTCATGTACCTCTTTTAAATCGAGGAATTCATATAATGCTACAAACTTTAAAATTCAATATACTCATATGATTTTAAGTGTATTTCTCAGACAGTACATTTAAATTTATTTTTTAAGCTGAATTTTTAAGATTAAAACTTTCTTAATGAGTACATAAATTAAAGAAAGCATATTTTCTTAAATTTTTCATGTTTTTCGAAAGAAACCTAAAATGGTCTGATTTAGAATACGTCTAAAATTAAATAATATTTGCAGTTTTTTAATAGTGAATATTTACATTGCAGTGACTTTGAATAAATTCTAGTTCATTTTTTATTGAATTATATTAATAGTTCCATTTTTTCTTGGTAGTTGTACACTACTGGCCATTAAAATTGCTACACCAAGAAGGAATGCAAATCACAGAATGATATTTATTGGACACATACAATATAGTGGAAAGAACAAGTGATTAGATATAAATTAGGATGTATAGATCTTGAGAAATCAGTACCCAGAGCATGGAGTAAAACAGAGATTGTATGGCATGTACGGGGATCTCAATCCATGCAGCTTCAACACTATGCCACAGTTCATCGATAGTAGTGGATGGTGAGTGATGGCGTGCCAATCGCTAGGCAACCATTGACCACACGTTCTCAATTGGTGACAGATCAGGAGAACGTGCTGGCCAGGGTAACAGTCGAACCTGTTCTGTATCAAGGAAGTTCAGAACAGTACGGGCAACATGCGGTCGTGCATTATCCTGTTGAAACAAAGCATTAGGGAGGCCTCGAAGATAGGGCAGAGCCACGGGCCTTAACACATCGGAAATGTAACGGTTGCTGTTCAAAGTGCCGGTAATGTGAACAAGAGGTGATCGAGACGTGTATCCAATGACACCCCATACCATCACTCCAGCAGATGGGCCAGTATGGCGATGCCCAATGCAAGCTGGCAATGCACGTTCTCCACGATGCTTCCAAACACGGATGCGGCCATCATGGACCTGTATACAGAACCAAGATTCATCTGTAAAGATGACGTGATGCCATTCCCGCCTCCAGGTTCGTCGCTGATCACACCATTGAAGGCGCTCCTTTCTGTGACGCAGCGTCAATGGTAGCCAAAGCCATGGTCGCTATGCAGACAGTCCATGCTGCTGCAAACGTCGTCGAACTGTTCGAACAGAAACTTATTGCCTTGCAAATGATTCCATTTCTCGACTCAGGGTTCGTGACGTGGCTGTACGATCCTTTGTGACCATGCGGATAAGATGTCTGTCTTCTCTGCTGTTAGTGATGGGGGATCACTGAGATCCTGCATGACTTACCGTATGATTGTCCTGAACCCATCGATTCTATATTCTGCTAACAGTCATGGGGTCTCGACCGACGCGAGCAGCAATATTGCGGTACGATAAACCGCAATCCCGGTAGGCTATAATCCTTCCTCGATCAAAGTCAGACACGTGCTGATAGGCATTTCTTCTTCTTACACGAGGCATTACAACAACTTTCGTTGCCGAAAACAACGTTGAAACGGAAATTGAGTATGAGAAAACTGCTGTCAAATCTCTGGTTTTATACACATTGTAGATGTCGCTACTGTCACCTGCTTTGTATGAATGCGCTGAAAATCTAATCATTTGCATATCACAGCAAGTTCTACCTGTCATGCAAATTTCACGTGTGTGGTGTGCCACTTTCCTGGTGTAGCAATTTTAATGGCCAGTAGTGTATTTACACTTATTACAGAAATTTTTTCATATTTAATATAAAAAAGCCTCAATGTTTGACGGAATAACACAAAGCGTTTATGTACTAAATGTAGAAATATATTTTGAAACTAATTAGAGTATCGATTTATGTCATTTTTTGATCTGGTAATTTATTTTTGAGGTAATTTAGTTAATAATAATTTATTTTACATACCAAACTGAGAATAATTAGTGATTCTATATATTCAATTAAGGTAAGTTAAATTGAAACAAAACAGTATAAAACAGAAATCAAAATTAGAAATTGTAATCACAGAAAAATTATTTAATTTATCAACATATCAGGTATGTTGATAAATTATCAAATATATCGGATAAAATGTATCTTTCTATTGTTCTCTATGTTAACTGAATTTATCATTAAAATTAAAATAAATTACCCTGATAATAAATTTGAAATTATGAATATTTATATGTATCAGAAGACTTTACTTAAATTTAAATTTAGTCTGGATATTTGATTAATGATAAAATGCAAATAATTTAACCAACATATTAAAAAGAAATTAATATATTTTAATTTTATCTTAAAACAGATAATTTCAACACTTGAATTGAAACCTAATATTTCAAAACCACGTTCGAACAAAAAGTATTTTTAAACGCTATGTTTCCCTAGTATTTTTGAGGAAACAGTCCGAGATTTTGAAAATATATGAGAAAATGGTTGTAAAAATGAAACGAATGAGAATAAAATTTATATTTCGTTCAAAAAATTAAAAAAGGGAAAGAGAAATCATGGTAGAAAAGGACAATGTAGAAATAAAAAATTACATATTTTTGAATAAGGCTGTTATAACGATTTGATTGTGGCAACAGAGATTTCCACTGAATAATGAAGACAGAAAGCTTCAGCACAGCCTTAAGATTCAAGATTATCTTTATTTCCAACGGCAAAACAATTTCAATAAAAATATTTTGGCCTGAAAAAGTTAATTGAAATGTGTAACTAAAACACGTGGAGCTTCTTACATAAAGTGAATGCATTATTGTACGTATTTTATAATATCCTGAAATTACGCATTTATTAACGTGCCTAAAAAGTATTATCAATGATTCATCAAAATGGTTTTATCATGATAACAAAATGGTCATCTGAAACAATAGCAAGTCATTTAATTTTACTAATACTTAAAGATTAGTCAAAAAAATCATACAATCATACAACTTTGTATTCATAGTTCGCGTTCTGATTTTAAAGCAGTTGAACAAAAATACAATTAATCAATCAAATGTCATTAAAATTAGCCTTTGTTTCCGCGTAAAAAATTGCCCTAGGTGAATAAAATATAACCAAATCCACTTAATTTTAATGTCAAGATCTTCTTCTCTTTTGATTATTCACATATAAATTCAGTCATCTTAGTTAATTAGTAATATATAACAAGAATCAAAACACTTAAGACCTAATTAATGATTGTCTTCTGCTATCGTGTTTAGTAAGTGAGATAATTATGTATCTTTCCCTCTCAATTTAATTATCTAATATCTGATTTTTACCATTTGATAAAATCTGTGTAACTCCCTTTATATTCTTTACAGTAGTAAATTTTTAATATTGTTCACATAAATTAATGGTAAACACAATTAATTTAAAATTATATATGAAATAACTTATACAATTCATTGAAATGTTGCTATAACTGTATGGAGCGACTCTTAAAAAGATGCTTGTAGATATAACACATGTAGTTTAATTAACAATATAACAAACAGTTTGAACCTAAAAATGTACCAGTTATATAAATATATTTGTATATTTATATAAATATATAAAAATATATTTGTATATAAATCATAATATTTATATACAAATATATTTTGAATAATTCATAATAAAATATTATGGAAATATTATGTATAAAATTCATATAAAAATGGACGCTTTATTTTTAAGTCAATAACTTTAATTAATTTTACATAATGAGTATGTTTAACAATCAATGAGTATGCTTAACAAAGCGTGTTCAACCGATTGAATAATTAGTAAGTTTCAAAATTTAGCTTGCTATTTATTTCTTTTCATATTTAGGAAATGATCGTACGGATATATCAGCAACAAATTGGTTTAAAAACATATTTCTCTATACATTGAGTATTTTATGACTTACGTCATCTGAACTTAAAATAATAATTAATTTCGCAAGATATTGTTATTAATTATAAGTGTTTATACAGCACAACTGATGATGAATTGTATTCTCGAAAATTCCTGCATATTTTTGATTAGGAAAAGTAAAATAAATAATTCATGGTAAAATATAATTTTTCATGTTTTAATTAAAATTATTTTTATGTTATTAATTGGATATTTATTTAACTTGAGTTCTCAAGAAAATAAATAAAAATATTTAAAAGTATTCAAATTAATAAAAAAATTCTTTATTATTTTAATATTCGGTTTCATGGAATTTATTATTACTGTCTTTCCATATAATTCCCATTATTATATTTATGTACTCATTTCAGAATGTTATATTGTGCAACAAGTCCCCTTTACCCTTGGCTTCTAAAATTTTATATGAAATATATTTTTATTTATAAAATTATTTTTTCAAATTCAAGCACTTAAATGAAAAAAATTAAAAATAAAAAAAAACTTAAAAAATTAAAAATAAAAATTTTATTATAAAAAATTAAGCAAACAGCTTTTTATCGAAAAACATATGAACTCTCGACAGTTCAATGTACACAATATTTTACTTTGCATATATTTAAATTAGAAAAGTTGCTCACTCTCTCTTAAATTAAACTCGTTTTCAGAAACAGTTATCTATTTATAATTCTTCTATTATTTTTAATTAAAATAAGCATAAAAGAAAATAATTAAAAAAAACAAGATTAAAACTTTTTAACAGTAAGAAAATATTCGTAGATAAAATTGATAAAATAAAATACAGAATTTGAATTAATGGTGATGCTTCATTTCATATAAATTGATTAAGATGCTTTTAAATTGAGATTTTTTGAAAGAGTAATAGGAATTTGAATTAATTATGTTACTCTGCAGAAATATCTGAGCATTATATTAAAAATAAATTAATTTTATTTTGACTTTAATTTTAACAATTTCTTCCTGTTTTGGATTTTGCTCTTCTACAATAGATTAAGTGACAAAATTTTAATACATGATTTAATTTTCATGTTTTCAAGGACTTTAATATTTTTTCTAACTCTCTAATGAAAACTTTAGAGGTAGCCACTTATAAAATTGTTGGGATATTTAATAAATATATTACATTTGAACGTCTATTTTTAATTTTAAGTGAATTGCATTTTAACAAAATAATACGATTGTCAAATAATAAACATACTTTTTTTTTCAAAAAATTAAAATATAAGTAAAATTACTTTCTAAAAATATTACTGAAAAATATTATTCGAAGATTTTTAATTAAATGTATGTGTTGCTAATAAGATAAAATAAATCATGAGAGATTTTATATTTATATATTATTTTTGGTTGTTCCACTTAAGATAGGAAGAAGGAAATTTTATTTTAAAGTAATCAACAAAAATGAAATGCAATATTTTTTTGAACTTAAGAACTTTTCTTCAAATATTTTCTCCTTCCTTAATTTAACCTAAGCCTGATCTTCTAAAATATACAAAATAAGAATATTAAAGACGCCTGAGATTTTTTTATTTCTCAATTTATTAATGCTTAATGGACATATGAGCAAACATTTTTGTCTCTAAAAATGGTCTAAGCTTTCCTAAAACTATTTTTGAATTTTAATGTGCTTAACAAAGGCAGAACAGTTAAAAATAATTCGTTAAATAGCATTATTTTGATATTTAATATATGAAGGATATTTATGCTTTCCTATTTTTTTCAGTTTGAATTAGTCTATTTTGGTCAAATATCGTTGCCACGGAAAAATTATGAATATTACACCTCCAGTGTTAAAGTAAAAAATATATTGATTTCTAAAAGTATCAGAAGAAGGATCATATTAAAGTCATATAAGTAATGTTAAAGTCAAAAATAGATTTATTTCTGAAAGTGTCAGAATAAAAATAATTTAAGTCTTCAAAAATATGGAAATGTTTTCCACATAAAAGTCACTACAGTTGAATCTCTTGAATTCTTATTTAAGTCTTCTGGCTATTACTATTTTAAAGTAATTTTTACATAATTACAATTTTAAAGTAAATATGTAATTAAATATCCCTTTTCTTTATATAAATATAGAAATACGCAATACATCAATGTGCAAAATGTGCTCATGTTATTGCATTATACATTATATAATAACTGCACAGTTTTTAAAAATAAACAATAGTTTCAGAAATTGATTTAAGGGCAAACTTAATTTTACGTTTTTGATTTAAATTAATTTGCATTGGTTATCTTTTTGATATATTGATCAATAGACATTAAAAAAATTCTCATAATAAATTTTAGTTTTAACGCTACATACATCGGTAAAATGTTTTAAAACTGTTTTTAGCGACAATACTGAAGAATCTAATCTTTTTGAGTACATTAAAATCTCTAAAAGACAATAAAGTTTATATTAAGAAACAAACGAAAGGAAAATTCATTACCAGATCAACCACTAATTTGGACATGAATATTCCTTTCTAACTAATAGTGTACTAAAAATAATTATGATACAACCACTATTTCTAAATGATAAATATCACGCATGGAACCTGTAACGAATGATTGAATACATGTTTTGAATTTTCAAGAACAGCTACTAAAAAGTATTAGTTATAAAAATAATGAATTTTTGCTCTATATCTTCTTTATCATTCTATTGTTTATATTATAAATAAGTATGAACTATAACTTATGATATCAGCATATAATTTGCACATACAGCTGCTTATTGCAGGATCTGTTTATTCGAATTCCCAGTTTTGAATCATGGATTTTTTTTATCAATGAACATGTATAACAGAATAATAACTATATTAAAAATATAATTTCTAAATTAAGTTTACAGAGAACATATTCGTAGCAAAATTTACATTCATTATGCAGGATTAGCAGATTTGAAACTAAGAAATGTGCATGTATTTACAGAAATGTGTTATTTATGACTAAAATCTTTTAAATCAATAAACTTCAACATTTTCAGAATTATTTTGCATACGTTTAATAGTAATTGTGGTGTACTGTCATTATCTCAAAAATGTTTCATAGTTTCAATTTGGAGAGAAATTGAGTGTTCATAAGCTTAATGCACTTAATTTAATGTCAACACAAACTTACTTATCTCTTAATATTCATTAGCAAATTTAAAATGAGTCATTAAACTCTTCTAAAATGCGCTTAAAACTAGTGAACAACACTATTTACAGTCTAATCAATATAGGTGTAGCTTTCATCACACACACTTATATTTTAGCTCATTTTAGATGATTTCAGAAAATTTATAGGTGTTAATAGCGCTTTATAATGATTTGAAGCACATATCTACGATTATGGATAACGGTATGAAATGTAAACACATTCAGCGAAAAAAGGGATATAAATTTATTTTATATATTGTTTCCTTTTCATAAACTTAAGATTATGTTTGATCAGGATTTAATTATTACTGAGCCAATGTTCGAATATAATATATTCAGTTACATAAAACACGTAATTTACAATTCAATTTACTCGATGAAGCTGAGAGCTTCACTAATCATGTAATTTATCAAGTAGACTTCCCGTTAACGTACGACAAAGGTACATGAGGTAACATATAAATCTTAATGTCACTAATGTTTGGAGCAACGTTGTTAGGATTAGAGGGAACAATTAACTATAGAAGCGTGGGTAATTCGGTTTTAGTATGACTCGTAAATGCTAATGTAACATATTTTAAAGAAGTAACTTCTCTTAAAGAAAACAATTTATATAAATAGCGAATCAGTGAAATCTTTAACAAGTTTAGTTAAATTTTAAGACAAAAAAGATTTAAGTATACGTTTTTATTGCTCATTTTAAGTAAATTACTAAATACATATTTTCAAAATATGTACTAATAGAAAATGTTATTTAATAAATATATTTTAAAAATAAGTCAAACTAAAGTTATGTTTAGATGTTTGTCAGGCAAAAATTGTTTTATGCTTTAGTAAGTAATACACAATTGTGTACAAATCATATGTTATTCTTTATATAAATTAAATGAAACACTTTTAGAACCTGATTTTATTATTTAACACAGTAAATAATAAGGTTCCAAAATTTAGTTACTTATGATACCTATAGCAAAATTGTAATTGAATGTTTACAATATAGTCGCCAAGTTATTGCAGAAAAAATGTTTCATACTCAAAATAATATCAAAAATAAATGCAGCATCTTATTTCTAAAATTTTTATCACATCCTCACAAGAGTTTATTTACTCACTAGTTGTGCTTTAGACATCTCTTATTTCAATCTAGACAACAAATATTTTTCTTTAATTTCTTTTTTCTTCAATATTTACTATAATCTATTTTGAACTAAGCAATCTTATTTTAGTTCAAACTTTATAGCGTGATTCAACGTCAGTACAGTAAATGATTATATTTATTTAGACAACTTGGTGCGTCTTATATCAAACTACTGAGTAAATAACAATATAATTAACTTAAACTTTAAATTTCTTAAAGTTGTTTCCTAGTAATTTGCCTAAACTTTCAAATTTTTCAGTATATTATTTTAATTTCATTCTCGGGTTTCACCTCAAAACAAATAAATAACATGATTTTTATTTTATACATGCATTTCCTTCCCATTGATTTTTATGTTCATTTCTTAAAGTACCTTGAAAATATAAATAAGGTTGAATGTGGTTTTAGTATACTTAAAAATTTAATTTACTTACATACAATGAATATTTTAATCTGTGTTCGTGCTTTGTTTTGAATGTAGTTAATATCAATGTCAATCCAAAACTCAATTTACATAAAAGTTTTTTATATAACTTTCAAACTGCTACTGCACGTTATTGTAAGAAGAGTTTTTAATAAGTGGGAATATAATTACGAATCATTTCAATTGAATAACCACAAAATTCCTATTTTAAATATCAATGATTTTCATACACCTTTCAATTTTTGAAAACATAACAATTTTCTAGAATAGATGAGGAATCAACAATAAAAATAAATTAATTATTAGGAAAACATTTCACTTAATTTTCAGAGTATACTTTAAAATTTTTCGTTTTAACTATGAAATCATTCTACTGCAATGCAACAGTAATGTGTTAGATGATCTAACCAGATCAAGGTTTTGAATAAAATGCTACGGAGAATCATTTTAATAGAAAAAATATCTTTCATTTTCTTTTGCAAATCATTTTGGTCCCTAGTAACCTATTAAATGGTTTGTTTATTATAATTTATTAAAATTAAAAACTAGTTCTTTCCATCTAGAATTAGTGTAAGAATTTATAACTTAATTGAAGCTAATTTTTTTCATAAGTAATTAACTACGAAATGATTTTATATTTTAAGTCATTCATATGAATATACCACGAGTATATTTCTTAAAATTCGTGTATTCAACAAAAACTTCAAAATATATACCGTTTTCTTTACCAAAACTTGAAAGCTTATTTGTAAAATTTTCAAAATGAAAAATATTTCAATTCTATTTATATATTACCTATTTTATAAAAAATGTATATTGATAATGTTGCATTACAACATCTGTCATTTATCAAAATATTTGTTTTCTACTAATTTTTATATTTGTTAACATGCATACAGATTTATCATTTAAAACTCTTGAATTTATAGATATTAATTAAAAATAATTTTTTTCTGGTTATATTAATATGAAAACTTTTTTACTAAAGAATAAATGAGGAATAAAAATAATTTATATAGAATTTTAATTTGTAAATTCAATTTGGAGTTAAAGTAATCCTTCAGTTGATCAATACTTAAAGATCTCAACCTCAATACTAGTCACTGTTGAATATTAACAGGACAAATCAGTTACACATTTCTGGTTTCTCTATACACATTTGTGTAATGAGAACTCTTGTATGTTCATGGTGTTTATCTTGTAATACTTGAATATGTCCTAATATTGATGAAATATCTGATAAAAGGCGTGCTATTGTGGCTTCAAAAAAGCTTCATAACCTATGTTAACTACTTCGCTAACCATTGTATAATGTTATAAAAATGGACTATTGGAAACAATATTTTGTTTCCAATGTTGTTTCATTTAACAAAAAAAAATTCAACGTAAAGACATTTAGTATAGGGAATTCAATGTTAATTTTAAAATTTAGCAAAATCTCCCTATTTACTGTTTTTGTTAATTTTGAAAGTTATTATTTAAGATCACTAACACAATTATAGCCTTCAAAGTCTTCAAAAGTGAAAATTTAAGCATTAATTACAAGTGCACAAGGGAAATTTCAAAAATCACAACATAAATATTTTTACGGTGTCTCGTTATCGAAAAGAAAAGGTGAAAAATTTGACAATAATTAACATTTGCCTTGCATAGAAAGATTTTGCTCACAACCAAAATTGTTTAGACAATTTAAAATAAAAATAATCCGTTTTGAAGTTAGAATGTTTAAATGTGAGCGAAATTAATGTTATTTATAGAAATGTTAAGCATAAGTATAAAACTAATTCTACTTTCAATGAATGCTATAGTTATTGTCTGATGAATTTCAAACTGCATTTTAAATTTTGTATTACAAGGTGTAAGAATGTGGTTGCCTATAAGTATTATAATTCTCAAGAATTTCTGCTTTCAAATTATCAAACTACAATCATCATTCTTGAAACCACACAAATCTTATTTACCATTGTTAAATACTCAGATTTGAATATTTTACTAAACAAGTCTGTTTCCCTAATCCTTTTTCAATTAATTGAATGATGTCTTGAAAGAAAATTCTTTCTCTAATCAAACAGAACACTGATTTTTTAGACGTGCCTTCAAAAATGTTATTTGAAACAGTGCAGCTGTATCTTTTTATATCAAAATGATGTCCATTTACATGTAATTGACAGCAGAATTCTATAAATCCGAAAAGAGGGTGTTTTACGGTTTATAAATTAATCTAGTAGGAAAACACTTTTAACTCACAATAAAGATTATTTCATACGTAAGGCAAAAATTTCATACAAATATTTTAGGAATAATATGCTTCATCTTTGACAATGTTAAAATTAAAATTAATGTAAAGGATAAAAAAAAAATATTTATAGTGTAAAAAAGAACCACTGTTGAGAATTAAATTTACATTACATTACAGGAATTGAAATTTTAATTACATTAAAGATATATGGTTTTTAATTTATTGGTTATTTGAAATTTAATGAAACTGAATGTTATCAAACTTGATGATACTGGAAGTTTTGAAATTTAGTTCAGCAAAATATTTGTAGAAAACTACAACTGGGGAAATACGTTACATGTAACGCAATTAACTAAATGAGATATAATACGGAAATGCTTTATTTTTTTAAAGAATATAGTGGTAATTTTGTTTTCGAAATCAAGATGAATCACTGTATTCTCTCTGTTGTAATTCTTAACTAATAATATCTAGTTTTATATATTTATCATTATATAACATATTCAAATTTTAATAAATTGATTATATTAGCATGATAATCAGTGACTTTGCAGAGTCTATTAATTATACTTACTTTTGAATTCAAATTATGTATATAATATTTCATGAAACCAACTAACATATACACGCAAGAGAATGTTTGAGTTTTTTTAACATAAATCAATTCTTTTAATACATTAAGTTCATTAGTTTTCTTTATATGACCATTTTAAAATAGAGTTTTAAGTATATAAAAAATTTAAATACTGGTTACAGAGAGAGAACTGTATTTTCAACATTACAATAACTATTCATCAGGTTTTAAATTAATATTTTAAATTGAAATAATAAAAATAATTTTACTTTTACCACTAAGCTATATTATATTTGACATCTATAAGCTCATAACTGTTGTAAAAGAATTAAAATTTAAGAAAAGGAAAAATGTTAGTTTCAACTTTAAATGAGAAATTATAATTGCAAACATATAAATATTCATAAAAAAACAAAGAAATGTTTTTTAAAAAAGAGCTTTATTCTTCCTTTTTACTATTTTCTCAATTTTTCTCAATTTTTTTACTATTTCTCAAAGTTTTACAAATTAATAATCTGTGCATACAATAGAATTTCATTTAAATAAATCGTCTGAAAGCCTGACGAATTAGGATCATCTCAATTTTACATAGCTGCAATTATAAAAAGCAAGTTTTCAAACATTTTCACACATTTTTCCACATTTAATAGAACAAAAATACTGAATTGAAGTCGCCCACTGTAAAAAACTTTAGCACTGTTTTTGTCCAATGTATAAAAACTCATACAATAGACAAATGAAGTTCTAAAGTAACATGAAATTAATTTGAGTTAATTATAAAAGGTATTTTTTTAAAAAAATATAAAGTTTAAATATAATCTAAATTGCTAATATATCAATATTTATATCAATTATCAAAAATGAAAAATACGAATAATTCAGAAAAATACAAAAATAATCAAAGTGGTTATTATAATGTATTTTAAATAAATCATAAACATATCTGTCAGACGTTAAAAAACAAAAAAAAATTCATAAAAAATATTTATTTAAAAATTATTCATGCATAAAAATTATTTATTTTTGCTAAGTTTTATTTTTTTCTGTTAAATAATTCTTTCATAAAGTTACTTGTTTACATTTTAATTTCTTTTTTTATGAGCTACATTTTGTTTTGGATAAATTATCTGCAACCTCAGATCAATAGTCAATTAAATTAAAAGTTTTATATAGTTTCGATCATGGTTAAGGATTTATTTAAAAAGCAGCAAAACAGTCCTATTTTTTATTTTTCATAATCGTTTAAAGACATTTCAGTTCCTTCTTTATATTTTTCTGTTGAGGAAGCAGAAGTTAATATAGTGTAAGAATCCCTTATTTGAGGCGTCAAAGTAGACATTGTGCTTAAAATTCTGAGATGATTAAATTACTATCAGTACTTACATAAACATGAGGAGAAAGTAGCTGATATTAAAGTTACTGTTTCATTAGTTGATTTTACCACACTGCTTAAAAATTCCTAACTCTATCTTCACTTTTTTAATATTGCCTGAAACGGTTTATAGCAATTATTTCAGAAATGTGTCTTCAAGCTATATGCAAACTGTAACTGTAAAATAATAACATGATTTCCAGACTGAAATTTAGCAATAATTTATTCTAAATTTCAGTTTCGATCAATATGGTTAGGGGGCGAAAAGAGACTGTGATTTACTTTTAAGACTAGGAATGTATCGATCAATTATTTCGAAACAAATTATCCTTTTAATGAAATAAAATTCCGAGATCTAAATCTCGAAACTATTTGCTTAAATTTATTATGATATCTATTTTTTCTTATTATCAATACAACGTGCTATACTATCTAAATTTAAAACTACAATCTTAATTTAGATTCTTCCCCAAATTTCACACAACTAGTTTCGTTAATTTATTTTCCAGAGTTTGTCAAAATTTTAAAGTAAATATTGATTTCGATCAAGATAGAGTAAACGGAGGATTTCAACTGCACAATGGAAATTTGACCAGAATCACATTTATTAAAGATACAAGAAGAATTATCAGTAATAAATGAAACATTTTTTTGGATGCCATGGTGATCTATGAACTCTAACGATCATGTCTTAGAAGTTAAGAAATGTTAGGAATCCCAATCATGAATAACAGTTTATCATCAGGCATTTTTGTCTTAACGTTTTACAAACAGAGGTGTCTTAACATTTGACAAGTGCTCCAAAGATTAAGTTTATTAAAGTAATTTTAATATCCTTATCTCTCCATATTTGAATATCGGGATTTCTTGGATGCTAAGTAACTTGTAATGTTGCAAAAATTTGAAAAAACACGGATATGTTGTGCTTTCTAAAATACACTGAAAATAATAAATTTCAAGCAAATATAAAAAATTAGAACACAGTCTAAAAAAATTTGATTTCAACTAGAAATTCAATTCTTGATTTAAAGCAATAACAATAAGCAGATTGAAAGAAAAGAGAACAATTTTGTTAGATAAGTGAGTTTACTGTTGTAAGGAAAATGAGAACTGAGACAAAAAATTATCTTAAATCGTTTATCGTTTGCACCTATCATGCACTTTTTTTAAGTTTTTGATACAGTTTCTAAGTTGATATACTCTCTCAAACCTCTTAAAAAGGGAGAATTAAAAAAGAAAAAAAATTGGTTTTCACAATTTCTATATTTTTTAATGGGAAAGGGGAGTTCCATCTGAAATTTTAGAGCAATTTTTTAAAACAGAAATATAATTAATTATTTTGAAGCAACGTATTTTAGCATTACTTTTAATTATCTTTGAAGGATACAAAGGTTTGTTTTGATTTAAATTATATTACTACACGTTAAATGATTTTCCCTTACTGTATTTTCCCCTATGATATTTGACTGTATATTTTAGTTAAATAAGGAATTCTGAGCGTATTTCCTTCCAGGAGGCTAATGATAATGCACTATGCTTTTGCCATTTTTTGTGAGGTACAAAAACAACTGCTTAATCTTATTTGTTTCATTAATCGACTTACAAAGATGAACTTCTTTCTTTTCTTTCTTTTATATATATATATATATATATATATATATATATATATATATATATATATATATATATATATATATATATATATATATATATATATATATATATATATATATATATATATATATATATATATTAAAATTTGATTTGGTATTTATAATTACGTAGTATTAATATAAACATTTTGACTTTATAAAACCATTTTGTGTTGCATGAATGACTTCCTTATTTGTAATTATCAGGATTAGGATTCACATTTAATGGTTTTAATTAATTTTTAAACCTTCTATTTTGAATAATTAAAAAAATCCTATTTTATTTTTATACCTCCCGTTTAATAATAAGTAACTTAACTATATCTCTTTAAAAAATTAATGAACCATCATAAATTTTTTTGCAAAAAAACGAATTAAAATTAGCATTATTTTAATGAGGATATTTATGTTTCTTTTTTAATTTAAATATGCTCTTATGGAAAACAACTAATTAAATAGTGCACTAATTTTTCTTCAATAATCGGTACAGTAGCATGCATTTAACTATATCTTGATGTGTTTCAATTAGATTATATATATATGTCATAATATTTTCTGTGTGACTAATTTCAAGTTATCCTTCAATAAAATGCTGTAAACATATTTGCAAAAAGTCGTTTCCCGAGTTTGACTTAAAATATTAAGATATAATATAAAAAGATATTATTTATTATTCGTTTTTTTTTTACTTGGTATAAAAATAAATACACTTCAAAGTTAAATGTTGTCCACTTATTTTAATGAGCCATGACTTTAAATCATATGCCTTGAAGTATTTTCATCTCTTAATCTATAAAAACATTTTTTCTATGTTCATATTGGAGTGTAAACTTCCAGCAATAATCGTTGACTTAGAATACAATAAAAATATTCTCAGCTGCATTAATAATGATCCAGTCAAAATTGATTGGACATGCAAAAAGGAGCAATAATATTCCTTTAAATACACTTTTCCAGACTGGTTATAAAAAATGGGCGCTATTTGGAAGCAATAAAATTTCCAAACATTGTTCATTCTGGTGTTAAGTGGTGCTACACGAGTTAATGGAGTGTATTTAGTAAAAACTCAACTATGATTGTGTATCACATCACTGAACTTTTTACGCCATTAAGAGCAGATTGCAGATGGCCTCGACTTCCTAATTCATCATCGTTACAGTCTCGATCCTGCCTATAATTGAAAGAAATGATCCGAGAGACGATCATTTTTATTAGCACTTATGGTACCGAATTTCTGTCTATTTAAAGAAATAAAAATTTTCTTCGGAAGGAATAAATTTACATTTTTTTCTTAGTATTAAATAACTGAAAAAAAAACAATATGGAATCAGTGGTTGATAGTTACTCTTAAAATAATTAAAATATTTGATTTCCAGAAAAACATCATTTTTAAAGTGGTCATAAAAATTTAAAATACTTGCAACATGAAACTTAATTTAAGAATGCTGTCGGTTTTCTAAAATACATGCCTATTTTATTAACAAATGAATGTTTTACTGATATAGATTTGATGCGGGTATCTTTTGCTCAATCAAATAAGACATAAATTTAGTGTTTGTTATTTACTTAATTGAGAAAGATATAAAAGAATTTTTTTTTGCCCAAAACGCTTAAGAGGCTTTTAATAAACTGTAACTGTATACTGCTTACGTAAATTTAGCTTTTTCCCAGATTGGATCTAATTAATTGGACTAAATTTTTAGTTCAGCCTTTTATTTCAAAAAATTTCTTCAGTTATTTCTGTAATTCATGAAGTCTAACTATTAAATTCAATGATAGTCTTGTGCTTCATTGTATCACCAAACAATTTCTAAATGCCGATTGGGCTGTAAAATGTCATGATCAATATCTAGGTATATTTCATAAAAATTAATAACTAATACTTCTGCATATTATGATTTCATAGAAGTTAATATTATGAATCTGTAAAACATATTTTGAACAGTTTTTTCTAAGCTTTTTTTGAAGCTGATATGTTCTACAAAATACTTGCCTGTATAAGTGTACTAGGAGTTCACATAAGTATCTATAATTCTCTCTAACTAATAAAATGTGAGATATTTTGTACAAAGAAAAAGCAAAAATTTTATGTGATTGAGATTTTGCCTTATTAAACATAACGAAACGCTACGTAAAAATCATATGTGTTTTTTTTAAAAATCTACTGCAGTGGTGTTTGATAGCTTTTAAGAAAAAACTGAACTTTAATTCAGGTACACAGGCTATTACACATGACCCCAACTTTGGATTTTATAAATTAGTTTACAATCCCACATAATCTAACAAATATTTGAAATGATTAATGAAAAACATCTGTGACATATTATGACCATCTTTTAAGCTCTTGAAAGTGAAAAAAGTATTTATCGAGTGATATTGCAGATATAAGAGATACTTTAACTTGATTCCTAATAAAAATTTAAAGCAATGAATAAGAACTGTATTTAATCAGCCTGTATTTTGGTTTTAGCAAAACAGAGAGAATTTTTATTTAACCTATTTATTTCCACTATATTTTGTTCATATTGTGTTTCAGTTGTAATACAAGCAAAGAAATTATAATTTATAATTGATAAATCACTTGCTTAGTGTTCATAATCTACTCACAGATATTTTTATTAATAAGGAAAAATAATTACAATGATTTTAATCAGTGTGTAACCATGTTTTATTTAATTTTAATAAATTATATTATATTATATATATATATATATATATATACACACAATTAATCTGACAGGTTTTGTTTTAAACTAGAACTTTGAAGATGCGAAAACTTAAAAAACAAACAAACATAGTATAAAAAATAAAAAACTATCCCATTTTTAAATATATATAAATCATTTAAGACATGGGACTTTTTAATAGCTTTTACGTTCTCTTTTTTGAAGTAGCTAACCATGTTTAAGTATCTAAAATTGAGTTAGAATAAATAAGACAAAGTGTACTTGTTTATTTTTGACTATAATATAGAAGCGATATCTAGTAACAAAGAATACGTTGCTGCTTATTTAGGAAATAATTTGATACATACTCTGAAAGGCACTATTTGCTGAAAAGTATATGTTTATTCTTAACAAGAGCCTTGAATTTTCCAATTACATGTCCCATAAAATATATTGTTATTTATTTGAAAAAAGTTTACACTCACACACACAGAAGGACATTATTGTTTTAAAGTAATATGGTAGATTTTTTGACTGTGTGTGATATATCTGAACATGCTTCTGTTACAGATATTGAATATTGTTAACAGAAATCTAAAGCTTGTTAAAATATTATAAATAAAATGAAAACTTTAAATATACGGCTTAGGGACATCGGTAAGAATATCAGTTTTCTATTTTAGGCTTTGAATTGGAGAATAAAAAGGCTTTCTTTCTATTTCAAAAAACAATAATGTGTATAAAGAAGACATCTGTACCTTCCCGCAGAAAATTTTAAGCACTTCAGTGAAAAGTTTCAAATATAAAGAATCTTTCAGCCCACTTAACTGAAAAAATCTGTTCAATTGGTGAATTTCGCCTCACAAAAGTTAAAACAAAGCTTGAATTTCAACGAAATGACAACATTGTTAAAATATTACGCACATTTGAACATTGTATATTTTTTCTTTGATACATATAACAAAAAATATTTAATATTAATAGTTAAAATATTTAAAATAGTGAAAAACATTAAGAAAAATTCCTATAAAAAATTATTATTTTTATTAAAATATACCTTAAAATCCTGATTTATTTTCTTAGAAATCATAAAAGTTAAAAATAAGAGGGAAATAAAAAGCTTTTTTTATCTAAAATAAAACTAATTGCTTAAAAGATTTTATATAAAAATTTGAATTCAACAAAATATAGAAAATTTAGCCACAATATTTTACTTTCATCAATTAGTGAAATATGTATTTATTCAATATCCATTTTATTTAATTATTCTATCAAATAATTTGATTAAATTATATTTTAAGTTGAAATATTTTTTTTCTATTTTAAAATTCATTGATTTTGCTGACAAAGTTTATTTTAATGCTACCTTATAACTAAAAGCACGATGAAATATATTTGATAGAGTGGCTAAAGTTAATATTTTGCTGTAAAGGTTTAAATATATATCAGAGTGTTCTATCATGATTACATGATATGGTGGAATTAATCAATTTCTTTCCTAAAATGTAGTGATTAAGATGTTTTATTCTTATTTCATCAATGCTTTAGTTTTTCAAGCAGAAACGTTTATTTAATAATTAATTTATGACTTGATATTTTATCTGTAAATGTATGATAATTTGTTATTTTAAATGATGACTTAAAATTACATAGGAATATAATTATCAATGCTAAACTCACTTTCACATTGATAATTTGATGGGTTTCGAAATATGTTAAAACTCTTTTTTTTCCTTTTCAGAACTTGAAAAACCAAATCATGACGACAAATTTATGGGTAGAACAGGTACATTTTCACAGTTCCTTCATTATTTATTTTTGTAACAAGTACTTTTTAATGATTAATTTATTTGTTTTATTCCTAAAATATAATTACTCTTTGTTTGAATCATAGTACTGGCATGATTATAAATTGACTTGGGAACCAAGAGAGTATGGTGGTGTGGATATGCTGCATGTTCCTTCTGACCATATTTGGAGGCCAGATATTGTACTATACAACAAGTAAGAACAATTAAATACCAATTTCTATTATTATCTTTAAATAATTTAATCAGTTATGGCTAACATTTTCCATATTTCTAGACACTTTATATTTTAAACACATAAATTATGTTTAAACACTTATTTTTAATACTACATTTATATTTGTAATTTTTGAGGATTACAGACGTTTCGTTCATGTCACAAATGGAGAGAAAGGTAATAGAAAAATAATAAAATTAAGTTACAGTAAATATTGTGATTAAATATATCATAGTAAGAATGTTAGGATTGTTTCAGTCAATAATAGAAAAACATTTTCGTAAACTTAAATAGAATCACTTTTTGCAGAATTTGATAGTCAATTTTCAAGTTAACCTATTAGAAGTATAATTTTATTATCTGAATAAAATTTAAAAAAAACATTTTTATGTAGTGAGAGTTTTTTGAATTAAATTAAAATTGTAGGTTTATTTTGAAAATTACAATTTATTAAAAATCTGACAAAACATAAATTGTTTTTTTTTAAACTAACTGAACATTTGCATTGACATTACAAACTTTAGAACATAAAATAATATTTAATAATATAATAATTAATCCGTAATATAATTCATATCTCAATACTGTTCTGTAAATATAATTTTTGGTTATTAAAAGCTAAAATGTATAGTAATCATTAATTAAATCTATCTACATGGGAAAGTTCTAATGTCATTGTGTCCTGAATTGTTATCACTTTGGCAATACTTTAAATCCTAACTAATGTGTTTGTGTATTTACTAAAGTTTGAGTTATTATTAATGTTTATAGGAGTTCTAATTATTAATGGGAATCTTTTGAACAACAAACGACACTTTTAGAAACTCTGGCAATATTTAATTTATTGATGGGATCTCACTTTATTCTTTTATCCGGGAATGTGCTCGGAGCTTTCAGGGTTGCTGTCATTATCATAAGAGTCTTATTCGGAGACAATATTGACCTTCTCTAAATAGTGAACTTGCCGGTCGGTTAGGAAACTTACAGGCCTGCAAATTAATCGTCTCACCAAACTTTGCGATAAGTTTGATGATTCCAGCGTTATTTATTAAGTGAAGCAATTTCTCTCACTCTGTCTATTTGACTTTAAAATTTCAACACCTTTAAGATGTGTGTGATGTTCGCAAGAGTAAATTTAATGTGTTTCCTCTCATTCCAGTTGAGGGTTTGCACCCTATTTAATATAAAGTAGATACTAAAAAGTAGAAGTTAAGCATACACGCTATTTGCGTTTAATTTATTTTTCAATTTATTGATAAAGTTATGTTGAAAATAGATCTTACGAGAAATTTCTTAATTAATCCCTTAATTAATGATATTTAAGGACTTTGTAATTTTTATTGTAATCACTTCACAATTATTTTTCAAAAGCTGCTTAAAATTTAAAAAATGGGACTATTCTAGATTGTAAATATATATTTAAGTTTACCATAAATATATGTGGAGTAAAATATAAAATGATCTAGCATCATTTATATGTTAATGGCAATTAATGAAGTAATTTAAATATTAGCAATTACCATATGGCTATTAAAATTTCAAGAAAAAGTCAGTTGAAATATTTTTCATTTAGTTATATTAATTTTCAAAATATACCAGATGAAGCCGAACATTATGAACTTAGAAAACAATAAACTTTTCTTCTTTTCTCATTTCACTACTTTCTGAAAGTTTGATAAAATCTCATACACTTTGCTTATGTAAAAATAATAATAGATATATTTATGAAAAATGTAATTTAAATTTACTAAAGAGTGAAAATTTTGATTGAATAAATTTAAAAAAAATTAATTTTTTCATTAACTTTGATAAATACAATTAGAAATAGTAAAATATGAAAACAACAAAAAACATTCTCAAAGAATTATCTGAAAGTGAGAATAAAGATAGAATAGCAATATCAAAACAATTAAGATGTGGAAAATGGATATGTATATTCTCTTTAATTAAGAAATAATTAAATATTTCCTCAACGTTTCAATGTATTTCTAATCTACAGAGTATTTGAATAATGGAAAACATATTCACTGCAGTAAAATGTATTATTGCTTGGAAAATCGAAAAGAAATTGCAAACATCGTTATATTCCTGAAAGGACTGCACTCTTGGAAGGTGGAAGGAAGATACTTTCAATGCAGTACATACTTTATCTCATTCATATCTGTTTACAAAGCGAGTAGAACTTCAGAGTGGTGCGCATCGGGCTATGAGCAACTTTGCCATAAGTTGAAAAAAGCATTTCTTCAGCTCAAATTAAAATTTAAGCTAGCCATAATCATAAAAAAGTTTTCATTCCATTTCCTAGTGACATTCTCTATTCAATCCTTGCCAAGTATTCAGTCTGGAAAAGTATTTTACTTAAATAGACAGGGAGATCAAGTTTTACAACATTCGTGCACTTTATATTCAAATGGAAAATGTGTTCCTTGCTTTAGAGGGAAAATAGAAATTGGAAAAAGTAATGATATTTACATTGTTTTCGATATTTACACTCACTTTTATTATATTTTAATGATACTATTTTAATTTTATATAAAAAGCTGTTTTGCATCACGAAATGAATTCTCATCTATGGATCAGGGCAAAACAAATTGATACGCTTATAGAACACTTGAACATTTTCTTAGTGATTAAATATTGAATATGAAAACACATTCACTGAAAAAGGTTAAAGCAACACTTTTTCAAAAATTAAAATATGTATATAACGTTATTTTTAAAAACAGTAACATTATGGAAATCTAGGAAAAAGGGAGATCCACTGATATGCGTGGTTACACATGGATGAAAATATTGCAAGGAAGCAAAGAATTACATGTCTTTATTTTGAAGCGAGTAAAATTCCAAAATAGAGAGCATTGTGGAATAAGCAATTTCAAAGTATGTTTGATAAGTGTCAATCGGACTTTAGTTTAAATTACGGTTTATTTTAAATATAGCTTGGTTTAAATATGGTTTAATTTGAATTTGTTACAAATATTTTTATCGAAATTTTTCTGTGAATCATTGCCTAATTTACAGTTATCCAGAAATCAAAATCCTTGCATAAATTTACCCATTCCTTGAGGGGGTATCTAATTCATTCTAAGTCTAAAAATTCCGGGACTAACAAGAAATAGCATTATATTTTTAGAATCCGTATTTCTTAACAAACGATATAGTTTATTTAAAAACATATTATTAAATTACAAAATCAAATAAGTGTGTTCGTACAAATGCAAAAAAAAAAAAGATTTACATGCAAATAGATTAATATATTTATTTTTCTATCTTCTACAACACTCATAACCTGATATTAAAACTCTGAATTTAGCGATAAAATTTAATCGAGCTATAAACATATTATATATACTAAAATTTCAAAACCTATTAAATATATAATAAATATTTAATATATATTAAAATTTTTTTATATTTTTTATCTCGTGCTTGAAATAATTACAAAATGATCAAGGAATTCATGTTTTGTAAATTAATCACATTAAAAATATTTAGTATTTATGTAGCTATTTTTTCAATATTTAACAATTTTATGTTTTAAGATAATTTTAACTAACCTTTATTTGAATAAAAATGTAGAAATTATTTCTTATTTATATTTTAAATTTCCTATCAAATACATATTTGTATTTTGATTACTATATTTCTAACAAAAGTGCATTTATTATTATATAATAACTGAGACAATAATAATAATAATAATAATGAAAGTTTTTTCCAAAATGATCGTATAAAAAGAAAAGAATAAATGTAAAAAGAATTATATTATTTGAAGTATTTTTATGCACCTTAAACTTAAGAAAAATCTAATTTTAAATTTTAAATAGCGAAATATAAGAAAAATCATGCTTGTTACATTAGTTAATTTTATAAACAAATTAATATTGATTCTTTTTAATAAGTTATTCACTGTTTAGTGACTGATAGTTTAAAAGTTTTTATAATCGCTTATATTTATCTTACAAGAAAAGGAATTCTTAATTAAGTGTTAACATACTATTAAAGTAACTAACATAAATTAAATTAAAACTATTAACAAACAACACTTATTTAGTAAAAAAACTCAATACTGACAAAAAAATAAATAAATGCCTTTCGCTACTGCTCTCAAGATTGTCTCTCAGTGCATTTTATTTTTATTTTTTTATTTAAAGTTCGGAAGTATATATATATATATATATATATATATATATATATATATATATATATATATATATATATATATATATATATATATATATATATATATATATTGTGTTAAGAAAGTTGTTTAGATATTACTTTTACAAGATTAAAACTGTTTTTTAGGAAATAAATGAAAAATTTCATTCTGAATATTTTGTAAATTTAAGTTGTATGTTAGTTTTCACATGTTTTTTTCTACTGTTTTTCAATTTTGCATTTATCTTTCCCCTACTTCTATGGCACTTGAAATATTTTTATTTGAAAAATTTAATTAAAAAAATAATTAATGACATAAACTACATATATTGCTGTAATTATATATGAAAGGAATGTATTAAAACGAAAGAAAAAATTAATCTACTAAGAAATCTTTAATTTGATAATATTTTTATGGAGATATTATAAGCTGAAAAATGATTAATGTATGTAAATTGACATAAAGTAATTATGGGTATTATTAGTGATTTATGTGATTCCTATTATTACTGTTACAGAAATATAAATTCATATTATTAGAAACCTCTATGTTCTAATTCAAATTAGGAAGATTTTATTTGTGACAATTATTAATTTTTAAAAAATTAAGTTACTTCAAATTCGAGAAGATAATGCTTTTCATGTGTCATAAAACATGAAGGAAATTGTCAAACCAATTTCTATGGTAATAGTGGTTCAAAGGGAGTTTCAGGAGGCCTGTCAATATTTCGTCGTTCAGCGGTCCAGCATGGATTTCGATATGTAAAGTTATTAGGATTGTGTGATGGGGATTCTAGAGCACATAAATCTATTAAAAAAGACAATCCATATGGAGATATTGTTATTGAAAAATTAGAATGGGAAGTTCATGTTAACACGACTTCAAACTTTGAAGCAAAGCATGTAATGATTAAAGTTGGCTGACAATAAAGCATTGGGCTTGTATGGCAGATTAACTTACTCTGAAACTGATCGACTACAATTGTATTATTGATTAGCAATCCAAAAAAATCAACATCTTTTCTGCTATGAAGTAAGCTGCTTGGGTGACGTTTTTCCACAAAGTGTCAACTGATGAAAATCTCCAGCATGGTCAATATTCTAATGAAAAAGATACATGGTGACTGTATAACAAAGCTGTATTAAGCGGTTTAATAATTCATTTTTTAAATGTTTTCTAAATAGAGGAAGCTTTAACATAACGGTATAGGAATTATGTTGCGACAACCTACAAACTTAAGCACGTACAATTACTGATTTATAGTGCTTTTGATTTGTAATGGTAAATAAAATAAGATCATGTAAGCCATCAAAGTTAGAAATCTAATTATTGGGAAATTGGATTAAGTCCCTGACTATAGTGTGTATAAAAACATTTTGTGTTAACTGAAACAAATCCATACTGGTGTAATACAAAATGCAAACTACGTATTCTTTAATTTTTCATTTTCCTTACATTTCCAAGGAATTTAATTTAATAAATACGTAATTCAAGGGTGAATTTTATGTGATTTGAGCTGAATAAAAATATATTTATACTAGTTATTGAAAATTTACTGCTCATGCATTTTCTTAATGTATTGTTAGTTAATTTTATAGAACTTCTATTTTATTTAAATTAATTATGGCGCATTAGAGACATTTAATTTTTATGTATTCATTAAACAATTTGATTGTAGTGCTGATGGAAACTTCGAAGTGACATTGGAAACTAAAGCCCAATTAAATAACAGAGGAATGATCCAGTGGAAACCTCCTGCAATCTACAAAAGCTCTTGTGAAATAGATGTTGAATTCTTCCCTTTTGATGTGCAAACCTGTCTTATGAAATTTGGTTCCTGGACATATGATGGATTCAAGGTATTCCCAAATCTAAAAATATTCATTTTTTTTCTTTAATCACCTTACAGTAACTAAGGATCGGAGCTTCATTTTAGAAGCAACCTAATTTTACAATACTATAATACATAAAAACGCTTAAAAATTATTTTCAAGTCACAAGTTATTAAGTTTTAGTTATTTTTTAAACTATTAATATTTTAGCTTAGCTTTGATACCTTGATAAATAAATTTTAAAAATTAATTTATTTTCTAAAATGATAACGATATAGGATTACAACAATATTTTGTGACTGTTTAGTAAATTTTTTGATTGCCCATTTTTGTTACAAAGATTATTGAAATTTAACTATGTTTATTTCACAGTAAAACAATATTTAATTTAGCATAAATATTCAGGTTTAAACATAGGATTTCCAATTTATAATATGCAGAGAAGGGGAATCCTGAATTTAACCTATACACTTATTCTTATCACAGCTAAATATTATTTTCACCGTAAAAATATTGTTTTTTGAAAATGCAAAAAAATATTTATAGTTTATAAAAATTTATGTTTTCCGTACTATACAAGAAAATTTCAAAATTTAGCAAAACTTTGATGGAAAACTAAGCGTAAAATATATTTATAAAAATATTTATTTGGGTGTGTTAAAAATATGATGCAACATATTGTTGTTTCACATTTTTACACTTAAAGAAAAAAATTTAACTGCAAAAGTAAGAAGAAAATACTTTACATATGATCAGACTTAAAAATAATTTCAATAGTTGTCAGCAATGTTAGATAAAAATTTTTGTTTCATGTTGCGTAGATTTTAAAATATTTGACTCTATTTCCAAGGCAGGAATAAACTCAAATGTAAAGTTAAAGATTACTCTTATCTTGATCTCAGTTTTGGCAGGTTTAAAAAAATTTGTTAAATAAATTTGGTCTGAATTGTTTGAAAAATTCCTTCAATGGAATGCACTTACATTGTGATCAGAAAAAGAAAAAATTCAAGTTCCGCTTAAGTGTTTAAATAAAAAGAAAATAAAAATTGAATTAAATTTATTCAATTAAAAAATCTCGGTGAAAATATCGATCGTAAAAAAATCTGATTTTAAACTTAAGAACAAGAAAAATCGTTTTATTTTTTTAACTTCTAGTTGTGTTAAATTATTGGTTTGTACTTAAAGTTTTACTGCAATCAATATACTTTTTACGGCTTGTCTCCAAATGAAAGAGAAAGTTCAAATTACCCTCTTATTTGAATGAGACTGCGGGCAACAACAACAGTGTCATCAGAATTCTTGATTTAGGAATTCGAAAAGATTAAAGCAAATTAAAAAAAAACATTATTTTCACCTTAGCAACAGTTTGGAATCTTTCGGCTTAAGAAATGTAATCGATCGCCGCAATTAAGGAAAAAGTAAAAGTCATGTGAAAAGGATTTTCCATGGAGTCGAAATTTCCAGAGCAACAAAATCGTCAGCAAAAGACTGCAAAAAACTATCTATAAAGGAATTTTTCATTAAAGAATCATTTAACTTTTATTTTCTTATAACAACCATAGCATTACGAGTTTTTGATTGCCTTGATAATTAAAGAATTCTATTTTGTAGTGAAAATATTGGAAAGAAACTTTTAAAGAAAAAAAATCCTATAAGCTTTTCAAATATACAGTCTTATAAATAACAATAGTTTTAACAAATTCTATTAACATCAGAATTAGAACTCAATATTTAAATGTTCACTTTATTGTTACATTCATTAACTTCTTTTCATTCTACTTTATTCATATTAAATATTTTTATAAATGCACTTTTTAACTATAATAGTTCGAGTAAAATGCCTTAAAAGAAACTTCAATTTTCTGTTTTATAGAATACTATTTATAAAGTATTTCATCACTAAACACCATTTTACTCAAATTACTTAACAAAACTTAACATTAATTAGAACAACATACTATTCCATTCAGCTAACGAACTTATTCTACGTTTGAGACTAATTCATTTATCCTGATTTTTATTAAAAAACTAATGCTTACTAACTGATGAATATATTTTCTACATAATTTTTGTTTGAATGTTGTTTATATTAAAATTCCTTCGATTTTCATTTCTATTCTGATAATGATTATATTACATATTTTTTTAGTTTTTACAGTAGCATTCTTTACCTTTTAATTTATAATATTTATACAATTGCGAAACTAAGTTTCACTATTGAATTTTCTCAAAAAACTACCTAAAAGAAAAGCGATTTTTTATACTTTTTAATATTTGAATTGCTCTATTTTTAATATAATTTTCCCAGGTTTGTTTTTTATGTCTTAACTTTATGAAAATATTTTATCTTTAAGCACTATCTTAAATATCCAGGACTGACTGATAAAAAAGTAGCTAAATATCTCTTGTGACTGGAAATAACATACACTGTTAGATTTCGTGCTATAAATACATTTATTTTTCTAAATATATACCAATTTATGCTTGGATTTTGACTTATTGAACTAGAAATATTTCTCTTTATGTTGAATTTATAGAACAATGATTTATAAAGCAACATGCTTAGAAACATTTACTGGAATTTATATATATATATATATATATATATATATATATATATATATATATATATATATATATATATATATACAAAAATACAAAAATTTGGCATACAACAATTTGGAAATTTACATGATTGGTTTCTTCAACTTAAATATTTTTAAAGTTGATAATTGAAAAAGTAATTACAATTGATATTTTTTTAAATTTTATTTCGCTATGGCTATAAACAACAAATAATTATTTACAAAATTTAAGCATGAGAAAAAATAATTCCTTACTTTTAAAATCTTAATTGATTTTTTATTCCAAAAATTAGAGTATAGATTACAATCTCTGATCCCTATTATTCTCTCTCTAGTATCTGTTTATCCATCTGAATGAATTTGAACCTTTATTTCAACTGATTGGCATCTTCGCAATATTTCGTGGACCGCTTGAACACGCGATCATTTTTATTTATTTTTGATTCTACATTCAAAATTAACATTATATATGAAACCCTGATAGTATAATAAAGAAAGACTTCGCTGTGTATCAAGTCAAACCATTTTACTCTGTATTGATAGTTTCAAGAAGTTAACTTATATTTTGGAACTAATATTAAAACTCAAAATTTTTCAAAATTTATGAATTCTATTTACAATTAATTTAACTTAATAAAAACAATTCAAAAAATAACAATTAGCGTAATAATATTCTCAACTGCAGAAAAATTATCAGAATTTTTAAAATAGTTAAAAACAAATGTTACATTCATATCATTAAAACAGATAATACAAATAATATAATTAGAAATAACAATAGATTCATTTGATATTAAGTAAATATTTCTCAAACTGTGTAATTATAAAAAATAAGTTGATTTTTTTAAAAGATTGGTATAAATTATTGACCCACATAATATTTTACATTGAAAGATTTATTTAAATACATTTATAAGGTAAACATATATTAATCGTTGAAGTTTTGATATCAATTTTCAATTGGTTTAGTAAAGAGCTTTATTTCCATAGAGAAATTTTGGGTCTATTATACATATGTTGTTAATTGAATTCAATTACATAAAATTGTTAGCATATACCTTACAGCTTTATTTTATCGGATATTTATGCTACAAATTATTTTTTTAATAAATAGTTATATAAAAATTCACAATAAATTATAAAGGCAAATAAAGAGTTCACCATTATGAATTCCATTTATTCAAAAGGTACTGTGTTAGACAAGAAAGATATTGGAATAATTACTAAAAATAAATTATAATACATTTTACCATATGTCATCATTTTAAATTTAATCTCTTCAAATTTAATAAGTAATATTCATATAATATATTCTTTAAATATTATTAATAACTATTTAATTGAAATAAGTTGGTTTCTTTTATAGGATTTGTTTCAGAGCCATTTAAAATTATATATATTTCATACGAATATATATGCAAATTATATTTGCTTTTATTTGATAAATAAATTTACGAATTTATTTAAAACTTTTGTTAAAATCTCTCAGGTTGATCTACGCCACAAAGATGAAGTAAGGGGAACCAACTTAGTAGAGATTGGAATTGACCTTACAGAATTCTACCTCAGTGTCGAATGGGACATTCTCGAAGTTCCTGCCGTACGCCATGAAAAGTATTACACATGCTGCGAAGAACCGTATGTTGATATTACATTCAATATTAGCATGCGGCGAAAAACCCTGTTTTATACAGTGAATCTTATCATCCCCTGTATGGGTATATCTTTTCTTACAGTATTAGTGTTTTACTTACCATCAGATAGTGGTGAAAAAGTTACACTCAGTATATCAATTCTCCTTTCATTAACCGTTTTCTTTCTGCTCTTAGCCGAAATAATTCCTCCCACATCTCTCGTGGTGCCTCTTCTTGGCAAATATCTCTTATTCACGATGATTCTAGTCACCTTGTCCATTTGTGTTACAGTTGTGGTGCTTAATGTTCATTTTCGGACTTCTTCTACCCACAAAATGGCTCCATGGGTGAAGCGTGTTTTCTTGCAAATACTGCCTCGGTTACTACTGATGAGAAGACCTCTTTATTCAGCCGATCCAAGAAAATTTATGACAAGACCCTCCAGTACAGGAGAAGCTCAACCACCTCGGAGAGATAGTTATGATACTGAATTTGGGGAACAAGAACCACAAACCTCCCAATTTGGAGCCTGCCGGATTCATGGATTTGCTGGGAAAGGAGCAGAAGCCGATGCACCAACAACAGATGATGATGGCAGCTCATCTTCACAGAGAAATGCTGAATCAAGCCCACCTCCTGAAATAACTATGCGTTTGCACTTTTGTCCAGAATTTCAAAGAGCTATGGAATCAGTTCATTTCATTGCAGATCACACCAGGCGATATGAGGAACACATAAGTGTAAGTATAATATATATTCAAAACTAATTTTTTTCTTAAAAATGTGAAATTTACAATTGAAATAAAATTTGTAATATTGAAGGGGTAATGAAAACTAAGAACCTTTTATTAAAAAGATAATTTTCACTGAATAAGATAATATTTGCACTCAACTATTTATATCAGAGAAATTGGTACAGGTGTAAGTATGAAAATAATGGTAACCAATCAACTATGCAACTCAGGAGAAAAGCGAATATATAAAAAAAAACACGAGTCCCTGGCAACGAAGTAAGATCGGTTATTTCTACTTTCATTGACAGATTATCAACATTTTAGCGACTTTATACGAGGTTTCTTATTCAATGTATTTGAAATAGAGCATATGATCTCCAAGATATTGATAAATTATTGACTTCGGACGGGCATTTAATTGATGTACCATTAATACTGACTATTCGTTAAAACATCAAATCTTAAGCAATGCTGCGACTTTAAAAAGATTTTGAAAAATCTTGCTTGTGAACACTTGACCAGAATTCTTAAACGAGAAAGATGTACAACATTTACTCAAAATGATGTTGATTTCAATTTTGGTCACCAATATGGCTCAAGGTAGGAATTATTTATCGTATCATCTTTGCTATCCGCCTTCTGAATTGAAAATTCACGCTTATATTGCTGTTGAAGCAGTTCAGCTCCTGTGCCTTAGTTGCTTCATGAGACTTCCTGTTAAGATCAGCAAAGTGAAGCAAGCATAATTTGTCATGGACAGTGATTGGTAAGGTGAGGACATTCGCCCTCATTGTATTGCTCGTGGGTTTTGTTACTTGTCTACGTAAATCTGTGACGTCCAAAGTTTTTTCTCTACTGTGTTTGGGGTATGGAGAGGAGAGTGCCAGCTCAGGTGTTATCTGGTCACTTGACCGTGGTTCATAATTACAAGGGACTTGGTGATGAGCTATTATTCCAAATTAATTACCAATAAAGTACAGTTCAGGGCTTGCTTCTTTTTACGCTTTGCATGTATGAATGTTGAAACACCAGCTTAAAACACCTTTGTGTAATGTTAGGTTGCCTGGTCTTAAGTGTTTCCAATTGTATTGAGCTGATGAACAAATGAAAGTATGGAATGGATTTCATGAATGTATAAATCTTGGAGAAACCTTTAATTCGAAGAGTGACTATGATGAATCTGTAGCTGTTTTGATATAGAACCCTAATATGTCTAGAAAGGAATCAGATTAGTGATATGCTCATAAATATCTAGTATGATTACTTAAACTCATTAATTTGTATTTGTGTATTCCTGAAGACTCAAAAATTCAAGTAGGACATCTCTATATCCTACAAATAGAATGCTGCTCTTGATTGGTTCTTCTAACCTTAGACGCATCCAGTAGCTACTTAAATACCCAGACATGAACATTATTGTGCATATCTGAAATGCTTTGCAATGTGCCGTTCAGAAAATAACTTCTTCATCTCGTAATTTATGTAAAAATGTAGGTTTCTCTGCAGGAATTATTTTGTATATTGAATGAAGGGTGTAGTAGAGATCTGATACAAAAATGTTATTCTGTGTGACGGTATTTCGTCATGTTGTTAAGGGTCTTTTACACTATAAGTTAGATGCATCATTTTTCTAGCACTTGAGTATATGTCAAAGACTATTCAACAGCATCTAAAAAAAAGAAAATTTTCCAAGTAAAAATGACTATATATGATTTCAATTCATATACTTTTAAATAGTGTTTTGAAATTATTCAATTTCATGTTGGAATTATATTATTACAAAATACAATGGAAATTTATATACACAACTGGCCATTAAAATTGTACACCAAGAAGGAATGCAAATAACAGAATGATATTTATTGGACACATACATTATAGTGGAAAGAACAAGTGATTAGATTTACAGGATATTAGGATGTATAGATCTTGAGAAATCAGTACCCAGAGCAGCCACCTCTGGCTGCAATAACAGCATTTATCCGCCATAGTTAATTTTTGTTATTTTTTTTCTATATTTGACACTGTTTGATTTTTGCTTATAAATACATTACATCTTAATTCCCTACTTTCATCATTCTTCTCGAATTACCTATAACTATCATCAGAGCTGTATACTTCTTCAGTAGATTTCTCCCACAGATTTGATCAATACCTTGTACAGATGTTTTAACTTCATCTAATAGAGTTCTCAAACATTCCATCTCTTTTTCATACTATTTTGATTTACGTTTGTATTCCATTATTTAGCAATAAAATAACAAAAAAATATACAAAAACAAATTGCAAAAATGAAACTGAGCTGTTTATAAAAGAAATTTTGAAGCAATACCGGTCGCATGGGACATAGGGTGTCCCCTGATAACATATGAATTCCAAGAACCAATTGTCTCAATTGACGAAACAAAAGACAGGTAAAAAATAACAATATCAATTCCAAGGGAAGTGTCAGACAGAAGGATACTGAAAGCACACCTGATTACAGTTGAATAACTTTCGCAAGTTTGTTGATTTTCTAACCATGCAGTGTCTGACAGCTGTCTAGATGAAATGGTACAATTCGTCAGCATCATGCAAATTAAGTGTCTGTCATTCTACATTGAGATCAGTTTTCAGCATCCATTCTCAAATTTTCAAGCTTTCCGGCTCTCGTAAGTCTATTGGTTCAAAACCTGTTTTATCATGCTGCTATTACGCTGCACACGAGCTGTTACTGCATGAAATCCTCCTTTCGAAAGATGGGCGATTCTCCTTCATTCAAATTGCCCTCTTTCATCGAAGAAGTATAGCTATACCTTACATTTATTACTAGCAAATACTTTACTGTTTTTCAAAATCCAGCTACAGCCCTTTCATGATTCATGATTCTGATGTGTTGATCATTCACATAACCCTTTATAACTTGTATTTGCTGAAATTTCAGCTAACTACCATCTTTACTTCCATCATTACTTCAAAATTTAGCAATTTTTACAATCAGGTGTTTATATTGAAATCGAAGATATGTTAGTTTGTCTAGAGGAAAAACAATGTCTTTGTTATATGCTAAGAAACTTGATTTTTGATGATATTGATAATTTATTTATGTGAAAGCGGAACATAGTGGGTGGAAACGTGATTTTCTTAGTTGAAATTTTCTTATTTGTGATATGAAAATACTTTTAAAAATCCATGACATTTTAACAAAATTTGTTCAGGAATTTTTGGAACAAATTTATGCATACATGAATCAAAAAATGGATTTCTATATTACGCTGCAGTTAAAGAAAATATTTTGTTAGAATCATAGATCATCTTAGAGATAAATTTAAATCTTTAGAAAGGGTTAGTGATATATCTAAATATTTAACACCAACTTGAGTTTTACTTAGCTTAAATGAAAGTAAATTTTCCTGCATTTTTTTTCAAATTTTTATAATTTATTGATATTATTCATACATTTTCATAAGTTAATATAGTTTTCTAAAATATACTTTATATAAAAGGAGTGTAACATTTACGATGATAAACTTTCGTTAGAAAATAATGTTTACTTACATTAGAAAAATTTGAAACAACAATTAATGCAAGCTTATAAATAGTTATATTGAATACTTTCAAGTTTAAACTTCCTTTTATGGATTGCTTTCATGTACCGCATTCTAAATCTTGATTGTATCAATTGTATTGAAAATTACTGATTAAATTTGTTAAATGATAATTTTACTAAACTTCATTCTTTTTATAAATAAAATTTAGTAAATGTAAAAGATTAATGAATTGATAACCTAATGTTTCATTGCTACAATTCTCAATAATTCCTCGAAATTTTAAAAAAATATGTAAAAGGAATTTATTTCAAACATGGGAGATATATCTACATATTTCCTGATTACTTCCAGGGAAACGGTTTTCAGACCCACAAAGAAAATCCAAAATATGGTCCCAGCTGTGTATGTAAATCCCTTAACAGAGTGGTCAACAAAAAAGATCATTATCAAACTATACACGCTTCTAAGTCAAATAAAAAATACAAATGAAAGCGATGAGTGAATCGATCGTATTTCAAATTCACTCTTCGAATGTCACCTCAAATCACTTCAACAAAAAAGGAGGCTGCGAATGAGGAAAAAAAGTTGTCGAGACGAGAACAGAAGATAAAGAAAAGAACGAGCTACCGAGCTTCGGGCTATTGAACAAATTATCATCCTTGAAGAAATGGAATGAGTTCCATTTTGAGCGCTTCGGTTCAACTTCGGCGTGAACTCTAAAACTGGTATTTGAAAAGCAAAAGAATTCCACTTCTGTTCATTCTCTCCCCTTCTACATTTGTTTCTAACTCTCATATGAATGACGTTTGGAAGGAAAAATGTTCTCTTTTCCGCTTTTTTATTTCCAAAAATGTATTTTTAAGAAGTTCCGTTTCTGTGTAAGTCTCACTTGTGCGATATTGCAGAATAGTCTAAACCAAGAATGGACATTACTGTTCTATCTCAAAATGCCACGATAGCAAAATATTTTTCAGAAGGTACAAGTTTATATTACGTGACTGTAGAATTAGGATACATTTTTCAATATTTGTGCGATCAGAATTAAGTTTTTATCGATAACTTTCGCTCCCAAGATACTTAAGATGAGCCATTGTATTTTTAAAGTTCATTCTTTAATCATTTTGAGGAGATAATGGAATTTCTAAAGTCGTTTGTAAAGAGTTATATGCTTTCAAATGTTATGATTCTTATAAGCAAATTCATCTTTAAAAAAGGCTATACAATGGGATTTAATTGCATGTATCTCATGAGGGAAATTAAGGTTATTTCTGAAATTATTATTTCATTCAAATATTTTGCCTGCTTACAATCAATTGTTTATACAAATAGTTGAATTCTAAAGTTAAGGCTAAAGTTCGATTCCTAAAATATTCATATACGTGAATATTTAATATTTCATTCGTACCAAAAATTGAAATATTCTTGAAAATGAAAACCATGTAACGGATATATATATATATATATATATATATATATATATATATATATATATATATATATATATATATATATATATATATATATATATATATATATATATATATATATATATATATTAATATAAAGCAAAAACATATATAAATATAAAGTAATAAATATAATACACATAAAATACAATGTAGGAACTACAATACATTATAGGAAATCCAGCCAGCGCAAAAGCAGCTAAAGAAAGATTTGCCAATATAAATAAGATAAAAGTGAAGAAAATTGAAACCAGAAATATAAATTGAAAAGATACTAAAATATATGATGCAAAAGACAAGAAGAAGGCATAGGGACCACGTCTTCATCAGGAGGGAGATGGCCAGCTATGCAAAATGAACACTCTTTTCTGACATGCTCGAAGGACAAATGTCTAAAAATCTTTGAGCAATTCCCCCGAAGAGTGTTCGTATTAAAAAGTTAGAATGAATATATATATATACAGAAAAGATAAATATATATGCAAAAAAATAAAAATACTCACAAAAGATTAAAATACTCACAATATATGAAACAGTACAGTAGAAAAATACATACAATAGAAAAATATATAATATAAGTGCCAGTAAATGAGGTTAAAAAAATTTATATATGAGAATAGTAGGAAGTTGCTAAAAGTAAATTTGAAATTAGAATAAAGAAATGTTGCCAGAAGTAATTAAATTTAAAAAGTTAAAGTTGCTTAGAAAGTTAAAATGGTTTAGAAACATGTAGTAAATTTGAAATTAAAATGTGTTAAGGGGGAATTTAAGCTTTAGCTAAAAAAAAAATTAAAGTGTATATATGTAGGTGTTTTCAGGATTCTTGTACGAACTTCAATGCTTGGGCCCTTCTGTAGTTATAAAAACTACGCATTACTTCAATCTTACAAGCGATTCCCTAATTCCGACATATTTTGAAATAAAATTAATTGGAATTTTGTTTTTTTTAGGTTAGCTATTAGGCGTTTAATTTGATTTTTAGTATATTCATAATTGTTACAAATTATATAAATACAATTAAAATCATTAATTATAATGTTTCTGTATATTTTTATAGAAATATTGGAGTTCCAGGAAATTAACTTATTAACAGGAAAATTAAACTGATTAGTTTTGTCGAAAACATCTATATATGTAGTGGAATTATCAATTGTGATAAATAAATCCAGAAATTCTGCTTTAGTTTCACATAAATTAGTTTTAATGAGAGAAAGTTCTTCAGGGTGAATATTTTTAGAAGTATCTTCAAATTTTAAATTGTTGAAAATAATGAAATCGTCTATGTATCGAAAATCAAAAGGATATTGATAAAAGAAGTTTTTTTTCAAAATAATGTAGAAATAAATTTGCAAGTGTGCTAGAAAAGTTGGATCCCTGTGGAATTCCACAATTTTGAATAAAAATATTTTCACAGTTATATATAAAATTATTATAAACACACATTTTAACTAAATTATTCCAGTAGTCAAAACTAATATTTAATAAGTTTCTTTAGTCCTGATAATAATAATAATTCTGAATAAATATGTATGCATGCATGCATACATACATACATACATGTGTATGTATGTATGTATGTAAACATGATCGCATGTATATAATCATAAATGCACTTGTTTCCCAGTATTGAAATTGAAACAATTAGAATGAGCTGGATAAGTTGAAGGAACGTTTATTTTGATTGTTAATAGTATTCACAAATTAAATCTATTAAAAATTTAAGAGAGAAAGTTTCCCAAAAAATAGAACAAAAAACTTTCTTATTGAAATCTTGTTATATGTGCGTTGCATAATGGTAGCATTTACGTGAATTGAAATAAATGCCTTATCAAAAACAATGCAAATAAGCTTTTTATCTTCAAAGATTAGCAGCTAGTCACTTCAGCAGTTCCATATGGTCTAAATACTGAGATCACACACACACACACATATTTTGAATAGAAGAACCTTTCATATTAAGTATTCCAGTGACAGTGTTTTACTAAACGCATCTGACCATTGATTTGCTGATTAAAGGCTATTGATATCAATATGTCGCGGAGGTATAAAAAATTTGGAAAAAATTACTTATCACATGACTGAGATGTATTATATATTATATATCTAGTAAAAATGATAGGAAATTACAATAAATGAAGCTATAGACTATTGTTCTAAAAGTTGAAGGAAAGCAACATACCACAACGTTAAGGGGGAGTCATATTTCGAACACAATTAAACATTGCTTAATATATGGATATATGTCAAAAAGATACCGAAAGTTTAACACAATAAAGATTCCAGATTTTCATTAAGTCTTCACCATTATTACTTTCTTGCTTAAAGACAACTCTTCAGTCAAGCTTTTCGTACGGAGTGGTACCACCTGTTATTCATTAAAGTAGCGTTGCGGAACACAATTTCTTTTATTTTCGATTATCTTCCATTTATTTTTGAGGAAATTTGTAAAACTCAAGAATGGAAACAAATGATCTTGCAATTAAATGTCTCTCTTATGGGGCCACATTTAAGAGCTACAATTCATCAAAGCAAGATTCAGCTGCAATCATTTAAGGTGTCACCTGATTCAAATTCAGGTACATATGAGCCCAGAATATAGCAAATATTTGTTTTAATTAACCCTTTGATTTACAACTTGAGACACTAGATCTTATTTTTTACATATTGGTTGATCTAAAGATTTGTTTATATTATTTGAATAAAAAAATTCTGTATGTCAATAGATAACCATATGTTCTATATATATATTGCATAACACACTTTTATTAGAGATTGTATAGCAAAAATGAAAAATCACCTTTTTATTCATGCGTTTTCAGCATTTAATTGTTTCTTGTCTCTGAAATTTTGAAATGTTAGTTTAATGTGAATTCAAAATATTATATAATTTAATCCCTGAATACTTAAAATGATTGTGTAAACATTAGGCAATAGTTAAAAGAGGTATGCACTTGTACTCAGTTTTTATGCTCTTATATGTATCTATTCAATTGATACAATTGAAGTAACTACTAAAATTGTTTTAGGGGATTAGAAGATGAAGTATTCTCAAGTATTGATGAGTAAAAAGAACGAAATATTTTTTTCCTATTTATTTTGACGATTATGGTCATTTTAAACGTATGCTTATGAATCATTTACCAAATATGTGTATATCGATATCTTAAATTTATGTAATATCAATGACAAAATCTCATTTATAAAAACTTTAAAAAAAATCAGTATATTCTCTATTATAAAGTTAGAAAATTATTTTGTGCTTATATGAAGAATTTTTAAATTTAAAATAATACTTCATTTTATGATAACAAAGAAAAATTTATTTAAATTTTCAATTGCAGTAACTGTTTCCCTTATTTAAAATAATTTGCACTAAGAAACGAAGTGCAGAATATGCTTTAATAGCTATTTTTTAACGATAAATATTAATTTTGAATACATTCAATCTCAAATATTTACAATATTTCAATTAACAATAAAAGGATCAACTACAATTTGTAAAATATATTTAATGTTAAATAATTCTTAAGTATTTCGTACATTTGTAATTATTATTTTTTAATGGACACGCTTTAGGAAATAGTAAATGTGTTTTTCTACTATAAACAATTTTATAAATATTTTATATGCAGATTGCATAGAATATGCATTCGATCAATACAAATTAAGATTAAGTCTTAAATTGTGTTAAAAGGTCTGAATAAAACATAACGCTTTTTAAATTATTTAAATTGTTTCATTTTAGAATATTCTTCCTTTATTCGTTACATTATGTAATATTTTTCACAACACATTTTACTGTGAATTTTCTAAAATAAATTTCAACTAAGAAACATTGAAATAAAAGTGAAAAGTTTAAATTTGGATTAAGGATTTAAAATAAAATAACGCTTTTTTAAAATGTATGAAATGTGTTTCATTGAAAAAGTTAGTTCTGCAATTATTAAATCATTCCTTTAATCACTAAAAAGTGTATATTTCTTTCACATAAAATGTTTTATTTAAAGTTTTCCTACTAAGACAAATTAAAAAAAGGCAAATATATGAATGTTTTTATTAAGTTATGCAAATTCACCAGCTGTTTCATATTCTTATATTTCAATTCAATAAATCGAAACAATAAATCTTTTTTTTCTGTATTACCTTATCAAAATATTCAAATTATCCGATCACGTTTATAATATAAATGTGTTAATATTGTAGATTTTAAAAGTTTCGCTGGCATCTAATTATATAAAGGCTGAAAATTTTGTTAATACTATCAAAATTGTAATTTTTAACAAGCAGTTTAGATCTTAAAATATTTGAATAAGTATTATAATCTCTTATAAAATATATAAAGTGTTTTTTTTTTCATTTTATTTTGTTTAAAATCAATCCATATATTTTCAAACACAACTTGTCTAACAGGTATATCTTATTTAGTTAGTCTACTTTAGTTATCTCACTAATTAAATTTTTTCCATGAAGTCATTAAAATAGTTTACGTAATAACTATTTTGTTACGTAAACTATTTTAATGATATGCATAAATAAATGCATAAAGTTAAACAAGCAAGAGTTTTGGTACTTCTAAATTATATCTACAGAATTAAAATATACCTTTAAGTATACACATATAATAAATACCTTAAAACCTACATAGAATATTTGTTATTTGAAAACGTGTGTAAATAAATATTTAAATGACTGTAGTTATATAATATTAATAGACATTTCTTAATTCATATCTATATCAATATCACTCGTTTTCAAGATGCATAATATGTAATATTTTTATAGTTTAATTTATAGCACATTTACAATAACTTAACAATATTTTAATGTTTTGTTAAATTTAAACAGTTCACGATATTTGCTAATAAACAGTGTAAAAAAAATCACTATTTTACAACAAAATAGTACCAAAACGAAATGAAAAATGCTACAACTCAAATTTAAGTGCTTAAAATTGCCCCCATCAAAAAATGGCCTACGAAGCCCCGTCGAGGCGTTCAGGCATTAAGTATGGACCCCAATCAGCATGTCACAAATAATTCCATCCCAGATGTTAACGATGAAACGGTGTAAATGGTTGTAAGACCGTGTGATATGGGAATTTACTCCTGACCACATATGCATATTGTGCTGGTTGAAGAAACCATTCCGGGAAAAAGTAGCTTCCTCTGTGAACAGTATCCGTGATGGAAATTGTAGGTCGGTGATCCTTGTCTATAAATACCAACTTGCGAATGTTACACGTTGGGGATAATCCGCATCGCTTAGCGTCTGCACCTGTTGTATGTGGTACATACGGATGTTGGTGATTTTCCCGCAGTATTCGCATAATGGAGGAGCGACCGACACCTAGGTTGCGTTCCACAACGTGGATTACGTAAAATTGCGGTTAATACAGCGTTCTCGATGTTTGGTGTCCTGTTGTACGTTGCCGGCTTATGTGGCTGCTGATTCTATGCGATCCTGCCACCTGCAATCGGTGATGTAATTGTCCGAACAGTCTATGGTCGGGTACATGTCGGTTCGGGAGCCGTTGCCTACCGCTTCCCATCCATTTAGCCATTTAAAGTGCCATACACCTAATGAATGCCTGCCAATTGCTGTATTGGTTCATCCTTTCTCTGCCATGTCCGGGCATCGAATGATCCGACTGCCCGCGCTTGCTTCTGCCAGTGCTTAATATTAATCTAAAACACTTATAAAGTATTTTTTAGTTTCATGAGGTTAAATTTTGCTTACGAAGACTATGAAAACTTTAGTTTACTTTTTATAGTTTATTTTTTAAAACAAAATTTAAATTTTTATAGTACCTACTTATGCATTTTTTGACAGAATCGACCAAAATTATAAAATATATTTTCTCATATGACATAATGAGTACATAATCCTTTTCCTTTATTTTCATATTTTAAAACACTTTTCTACATTTATTTCATTTTTGTACTACAAACCTACATCTCAACGTTTAATTCACTAAATTTTTAGGAGCGTATGATACATTCATATGACGTAGCTTATCCTTGATTGGACCTTGCGCCATTAAAACCAACCAACCAACAACACATGTGTATCATTTAATACACACTGATGATATTTCTGTTTCCTTTAAATAGTTTTGAAAAGCAATATTAGCGAAAATGTTACAACTTGATATTATAAAAAAATTAACCGATTACTTTTTTCCAGTTTACAATAATTAAAGTCTATAACACGACCAAAAAAACAATATTTTTCAGAATAGCATTTTAGATTTTAGATTTAGATTTGCATAGAAAATTACTGTCTCTTAATTAACTAGTATTGCTATGCTATACCGGAGCTAAAGTTAAAATACTTTTTGAGGAACATAATTATAATGAAACGGAAAGAATATTTTCATCTCTTTAATTTACTATTGTTAAACTATAATTTCTTCTACATTAGCTGAATTGTATCAGTGATTAGATTAAAAAAACAACAAAAAGCTTAGATACATGTTTGTTTTCTATTTTTCATATTTGTACCTTGTATTGAAAGTATTTGCGTGTACGTTTGTTTAAATCATGAGTATGTTTTTTGGAATATTTCAGGAAATAAATATATTATGATCATAAGATTTGATCAAATTTAATATTTTTATAAGTACAAAAAATTTTTTTGAAACTTTTTTTTTAATATTGCATTTGTTTTAGAAATATTTCTCATGAATTTTTAATTTAAAGCAATTTACTTTAGGAATAAAAAGAGCTTTTTAATATTAACTGAATACGTTATCAGTTTAACTGTACACGCCTCATACTATCCCTTGACATTTCAATTATTTCTGAGAGAGAACTGCTTCTAATATAAAAGGTGTTTTTTTCTAAAGCAAAATATGCAATTACAGTTCGAAAAGACAGACAAATTTTAAATTTATCTGTCTTTTCGAACTCCAAAGAACATTGGCATATCCGTGAGACAGATAAACATTTAAAAATAGTGAATAAATCATTAGTTTTTATAATTAACACCTCCCACATTAAACAGAAATTCGATTCATATAATTATTGATTATAGTGTCATTATATCTAGAATAATTCAGAGGGAATAATGATTATTAACTACTCACATGGATACGTAATTCATGATTAACCACTTGGTTTAAATAACTAATGTTTTCCCGATTAACAAATTAGCATAATTAGAAATTCAAAAATTTTTTCCTTTTCAAATTTTGCTTTTATTATTTGAAAGTAATTCCTAATATATCTAATTTGTATAAGTAAAATATAAACATAATATGTCAAGCATCTTTTTGCGAGACAATGTCGAAATATTTTTCAACATGTTAGATATAAACCACAGTTCAAGTGGCATCAAATTACTAATTTAATTCCATACTTTTAAATATATGTAATGTTTTCATCTTATTCTAAAATATACTTTTCTATTCGATATTGATAGTTTGCAACAGCAAATGAAAAATGATTTCACAAATAACTAAAAAGAAAAAAAGTAACAGAAAGTGGTGTAAAAATTATGGTAAATATTACTGAAAAATATAAGACGGCTTGCATATTAGTGTATTTTCGAAACCTATTATTGAACATTAATCGTCAAACATTCAGGGTTTTAATTTCACTGAACTATATAAACTGATTTGAGTTCTGTGTAATTAGCTCAACCTAGCCATTTTATTTATATTCTCAATGATAAAAAATACATAATTTGCAGAAATTTACAAAAAGCAATTATAACGCTTCTTATTTTAATTAGTTATTCCATTTGCTGTTTTAAGTGTCTTTTAGTTTACCGTTCTGTACCGAAATAAATTATATATATATATATATATATATATATATATATATATATATATATATATATATATATATATATATATTGTTCAATTGCTTTAACAGCTACATTCATATGAGGAATGCGTTTAAAGAATCATTTGATTTATTAATGATATGAACCATAAAAAGACAATAAACAGAACAAGAAAAGACACACATTTAGATGACAGTGGCGTTATTTATATAAGAAGGAAGGAAAACATGTAAACTGTGATAGTAAAATATATGTTGAAAAATTTATTTAATCACAAAATTTACTAAAACAAAATAATTTCATAAGATTAATGCAAAACATTTTTAAAACGGAATTTCTCATTTTTGTTTTGTATATTACTCCATATTTTTCTTAGAATTATCAAATTATAAATACCTTTATTGCTTGATTTTTTTGAGATTTTTATTAAAAAATGTATGAAGAAAAACAGCTGCTTTATAGCCTTTACTGTTTATGAACACACATGAAAAATTCTGGAGATAAACAGAATATGAAAATTTTCGAAACGTAAATCTTCGTTTTGGTATAAGAAAAGTGTTACACATTTGTTTTAACTAGATACAACCCAATATTGAAATGTCCAGTGAATTTCTACTATAAAATGCAGTTTGTCTGAAGATGGGAAAAGTTCTTCTCAAACTGAACGCATTTATTTGCCGGAGAAAAAGGAGAAAATGTTATTATCGGCATGTTGCCACACTACACAAACAACTCTTAAAAATCCTTTCTCGTTCGAGAAACTGTCGTTATCCAATCGAAATGCGGTTTTGCGAGCAGGGTATGATGGAGAGGGAAGAAAAAAACGAAAAATCTTCCCTTTGCCATTAGATTTCCTAAGGTGACAGCCAGAGCGAGATAGAGCTCAGCTTTCCGAGTGGAAGGAAGGGGGGGGGGAGAAGTGTTGGCTGTTAAGCTACCTGGTCTGGCAGATCAATAAGGGAAAAGAGTGTGAATAGCTCTTTCTAAAGGCGACAGACCTCCGACCAAAGGCTATGATGGATGAACGACTTTATTAAGTGGGAGTATTTTATGTGTTTTTTGCGCTTCGGCAATTATCGCACTGACAATAGAATTCGGTAGTTAGTTCCACATGTGATGGATTGGGCCGATGCTTCTAGTATTCAAGGCCTTAGTAAATCGGTTCTCAAGATAGCTTTTGTAAACTTTAAATTTACACGAAACAAAGACACTGTTGGAGTTTTCAGGCCTTTGATGGTTGGTTAAATTTTCGAACAAATTAAACCTCCCATTCTGTGTCAGTGTATGAGTGAAATAAATCTGTTACACAAAAAGGATTTGCAATGTTTATGTTCACTAAGCAATGATAGAAAACGTATTTACAATTGAATGGCATCAAAATTACTTCTGTATGGAATTTTAGGAAACATCTATACCATGAATATTCTTTCAGAAAATATTGTTTTAAATTGGCTTATTAAAATATTTCCCACGATGTTTGCTCTAAATATTCATTAAGCATTTTCATAAGTATGACCAAATTCATAAACATTACCATAACCAGATGCAGCATCAATTTTAGAAGGTAGATGAAATTAATATATGGAATATAATTGAACTTCATTGAAATTAAGTGAGTTTAATACTTCATGAAAAGCAAAAATTGCAATAATAAAAATTTTTTTATCATGACAACAATCAATTTTGAAATTAAACATTTAGTGGATATTTGTCTCTTGTTTACCAAACTTTTGTTCACATATTCAATATTTAAATAAATATATTTTTTAAGAAACATTTTCCTTGAATAAAAACATATTTTTATTATGAGTATTTAAATTCTATTGTCGCAATAATAAATTAAAACATTATGAAAATATATTTTACTGGCATTCACAATTCTGATGGCAGCTGTATTGCAAAAATTTTATTTATTAAATAAAATACACTTGTAAGGAAGAAAAGTGAACAATAAATCCCTAACAACAAAATGTAGAAGAATGTCTTCTTAAGATAGGACTTACTATTTCAAATCAACAAGCTCTTATTTGAGATGAATGAAAATTAGTGATATTTAGATTAAGACCAAAACTACTAGACTGCGTATTATTAAAGAGATCATGAATTTGACTAATCACATTTTACTCAATTAAATTCATTGATAAATTCATAATATATGTAGGAATGACAATACTTACTTGCATTAAACTTTCATAAATGGCAGATAATCAGGAAATAGAATGTATAAATGAAATTAAATTTTTTATTCTAATATTAAAAGACTATAATAAATTAGAGAAATGTTTTGAAATTTAAATGAAATATGTATCATGAAAATGCTTAAGAAATATCTCCTTCATTTCAGTACATCAATGTTTAGTATCGGGAAAGTTTTATATTTTAATCTAAATTAAGCTAGTTAATATTATGTAAAATACCTATAAATTATTTTCTCGTTAGAATAATTGACTTTGAATAAAAATATAAATTTATTTATCATTTTGCAGTACGATTCAAAGGGAAAATGTATGCAATTGTAAAAAATAAAATTTATTTAATTTGCTCATTTCCAAAAGCAATAAAACACGTCTATCGAAGCAGGTATTTCTTACCACAGACTGGCTTAAAACTTGATAAAAATTATCAAATATAATAAAAAATTACTTTTTGTGAAAATAAATTTGTTAAAGATTGATAAACACATTAATAATTCGTTTTTATACACATTTCACACACATTCAATTGTGAGTTATTTGTTAAGACATAATTCACTTAAATGTCTATTTTCATACGACACACATTAACTGAGTAACATAAATACTTGATAAAAAAGTTTTAATCAGAGTTTTCATGAGGAAAGAAAGTTAAATAAATTGCCCTTAAAAATAAAGCTCATTTTGAAAGTTTAATCTTTCCTATAGACCTAATGAGTTTTAAAGTGAATGGAAAATTGTACCTTCCAAGGAAACAATGATATAGCATGTTCTCGAACTCCGTTTATACAATTAAGATTACAAAGGGATTTTTAGAACTTAATATGTATTGCTTTTTTAAGTATTTAAATAAAAAACTAAAAGTGTTTCATAAAAAAAACAATAGGAAATCTTTGTACGTTCATTCTCATATGTTCTATATATATAACACATTTTTAATCATAGTATTTGAAAAAAGTAACTAGAGAAATGAGTATTTAAATTAGATATAAAGCTTAACTATCCAAATTATATTTATAGGAAATCTTGATACATTCAGTTATTTAGGAACCGATGAAATATTAAGGAGTTAAATGTAAATAAGATAATACATGTATATCGAAAAAATGATTCGTTTATGTAAATAAACCCGGACATATGATTAACGATTTTCAGAACATTATCATAAGTATGTTCATTAAATATAATTGCTGCTATACGAGGGTTTTTCTTATATTATTTCAGCATCAAATTGAATTTAATGAAATTTGAATGTAATTATCAAGTCTCGAAGTTAGTGCTATTTATAATAATGTCTAGGATTTATTTTTGTAGGTTATTAAATATTATTTGATTAAAGAAACGCTGAGAATGAATACCAAATTTAAATAAAAATTAAGTAAATAATGTGAACAGGCTACTTGAGTTTTACTAGGCTAGAAACATAAAATAACTTACATAAAAAAGCACAAAAATAAAAGAGTAAGATTAAATAGGAAAACAAATGCAATGAAGGACGTGAATAGCAAATTGATGAGTTGTATACAGAAAGAGGAAAAATGTGGAAAAATGTTCAGAATTTATTTGTGTAAAGCTTAAACGTAGAAGGAGGGTTGTTCTAAGAGAGCTGTTCACTTAGACTAATGGTTGGTCTGTTTTACTATACCCTAAAGAAAAAACCCTTATTTAAAGAGACAAGTAGCTAAAGCAAAATTCAGTAGACAATTCAAGATTTCGTGACGAATCTAAAGTTTAATTAAATGATGATCGAAGCATTTAAATCGATGTGCTGAAGAAATTTCACATTTAGTGTCTAAATAATGAAAAAATTCAAAAACAGATGTCTAGAATACCCTGAAAAAATATTGAATATGAATGAGAAAGTAATTCTTAAAGGGTGTAAAACACATATAATATACTGGAATGCAGTCTGGCATTAAAAAAAATGAGAAAGTATGCAAACATATTCATTCACAATTTTAAATATGTCTTGAAAATTAATAAGGAAAATGAGCATGGCATATTTAGAATTGTAGGCTAAAAAGAAATTTGTTCATTATACCATTTTAAACACAAATTTGTTAAAGGTACATCTGTTAAATTCAATTAATAAAATTAAAATAATTAAATGTTGTCATCTAAAGTTAAATTTCGTCAATATTATGTAAAAAGTTTAAATTATATTTATTTATAATTCTTAAAATAAAAAATGCATTGATTTTTGATTATAAATTGCAGATTATTCTATTGAAGTAGCTAAAATTGAGTTACAGAAACTAGTATTTTAAAATATAAAAAAGAACATCATTTGGTTGAAACAAAAAGATTTGAAACTAGAGGCAAATATGTAGACTTCATTACACTGGGAAAAAGTTTCTAAAAGAATTTCTTAATTATTATGTTTACTAAAAGAAAAGAAAATCAATGGTAGAAAAACAATAACATTCAAGAAATATCTTTTTTTACTACCCATTCATTAAGACTTCTTAAAATAGGAATAATAAGAAAAGTTAAATTCAGACCAAACAATCTTCGATTAATTATTGGAAACAATTCGCCATATGGTTGTCTGACTAAAATAAAAATCAGTACCAAAAATTTTAGACAGAAACTAAGAGTCCTATTTTTGTTAAATTAGATTTAAATTAGCTATCAATAAAGTTAATGGAATAAGGATATTAAATTTAGATAAAGTTTCAATCAATTAATACTGGAAAAAATTATTAGTATTTGAGTTGATTTCATAAATTTGGGCATTTATCAATATTAGTGTTATTAAAGTGAATTACGCAAAGTATTGTTGGAATTCTAATTGATGAAGTTAGTGTAAGGAAAATTAAAAGCACACAGTATACGATATCATATATTTTTAAAGTTAAGTTACTGTATATAATTAAGTTCATAGAAAAATAGTTCATACAAGAATTATAAGGTATTTATTTTATTATTTAAGTAGTAAGAATACATCTAAAAAACAATCACGGCCAAAATTGAAATTTAAAGATCAAGATTGTATTTAGAAGTGTAAAATAATGATAATTATTATAAATTTTACTTACTGGAATTCAAGAAGAACCACTTAAAGAATTGCAAATTTATATATATCATTTTCCAATTAAATTTTAATACCAGCAATTTTTGAGAAAATGACTGCATAGTTAAAATGCTTAAAAGATTAATTCTTTAGCATAGCAGAGTGCTAATTTAAATGTGATGTTACATTCGCTTAAAAAACTTAAAATATTCTAATTTAGTTTGTCAAATGAATAGAAACAGTAAAAATATCTTTAACAATACCAACTTCCAAGGAATCTGAAAGTATACCTCCAGATTAAGAAATTGTATAGCAAGTCATTTTATATGAAATGATTTTGCTGGTTTCACTTGTTGTAAAATTTGCTATAATTACTTTCATTAGCAAAATAATGTTATATTCATTTGCAAAGTTTGTAGTCAAAATTTGTAAAATTTAAAATTGCAAAAACAATATTTGTTTAAAAATACAATTTTAAAACATTAATTTTAATATTAAATTAAAAATACCTTCGTATTATATATATATATATATATATATATATATATATATATATATATGTATATGTATATATATGTATATACACATATATATATATAGGTTTGAAAACTTTAGGATAGGAGAATTAAAATATTAAAATGGTTTCTATGATATCCATAGCTTGTTCACCTGTAAAATATACCAGTATAAGAAATAAATTTTTTTTTCATTCGAGCTTGTGGCAGTTTTTGTTATTCGCGATTTAAATACTTTGGAAGATTTATTTTTCCCTTATGATCATGGCATTTATGCTTCTTTTTTCTGATTTTTTGCTTTTTACGAAATGATTACACATACGTCACTTACTTCTATGAATTCTCATTGATTTTTCAATCAATGCTATTTTTTCGATCAACTAAGTTTTAATGTTTGTGCATTTTTTGTGTTTATCATTCTCGTTTGACCAAAAAAATAAGTAATGATTGAGCTGCATAAAAATGTCTGTTGCTATCTCTTTTAAGTCTAGATTTTAGCAGCCACAAATATTTTTTCTAAATTTTCGGTGCATTAAAAGTTTCTTCTTCGTTGATGTTTCTTTTGAATGACAAAATTATCTACTTTAATATTATCATCAATCAATCTTAATACACGATTTTTTTTCTAAAAGTTTGTTTACCTTTGTGCAAATAAAAAAAGTCGTATTTTAATAAATACTATATAGGGAACATTTTTGTTTTTTCTTAGATATCATTTTTTCTTGATTTATTAAAACATGCATAGTAAAAATCCATCGTAAATGAATATTACTTTTTATTTAATTAATAGTTTGGTATTTAAGAGTTTTCACATAAATTGCATTTCAAAAATTATGTATTTTGGGATTAAACAAATTTCAATAAAGTTACAAACTGATTTTGAATAAATCCGATAGCTGCAGGAAAAAGATCATGTATTTAATTAAATTGATAGTACTCCTCTGTATCGCTATATATACACACACACATATACAGATATACACACACACACACACACACACACACACACACACACACACACACACACACACACACACACACACACACACACACACACACATATAGTGCCTTTCTGTAACACTTTGAGATTAAATGTATTCTCGTATTCAATTATAACCTAAATTTTTATTTATTCTGAAACCAACTTTGCTTATCTGCTTTACTTTTTAACAAATTTGATTTATCAAATATTTCCTTTTTTCCATAGAAAATTTTTAGTTATTGTTTATATATATTTGGAAGAATCAGTTTATATTTTCTTGAAATATTATGACGAATTGTTAGATATTATTAAGGTTAAAATACTCATTTTTTGAAACAATTGATCCGTTTTCATACTTTCTATTTATAAAATTTTTGGTACTGAACCACCTGAACCTTTAGATCAATATTATAGACTCAAGATAATTTGTTTCTAACGGATTAAACCTCATAATGATGATTAATACTAGGAAAAGTATTTAAGTCCTGAATAATAATTTGTTCCTTAGGAAGTAAAAATGTTTGGATTTTCCTATGATAAATATGCCAAATTTGGATAACATTGAGTATCAAGTTATAAAAATAATGAGGATATATTGTTATCATATAGTCTGTATTTGGATTATCTAACAATCATAGTACTGATTTAAAAGTATTTTTGATTCACATGTTAGGTTTACTGAATAATATTCATAATATTATTCTGAAGAAATTAATCGATGTTGTTTTCCAAAGAATAAATATTCCTACGTAAGTAGAACACTGCTTTAAAGAAGTGAGTAATTATTTTCATTTCGAAATATTTCTTTGATAATTCATGATACTTTTTAACTGCTACATATACAATTAAGAATTTATTTTTCAGACTATAGGGAATTTATTAAAATGTGTCCATAACTTTTGTATGGAGATAATTTTCATACATATTAATTAATCATTGGTTGTATATATCATTCAATTACATTTATTTAATATTTCGAAATTTTCTCAAAGCATTCATTATATTCAAAATGTAAATAATTCTGTTATAGGTGAAAGAAGACTGGAAATATGTAGCAATGGTATTGGATCGTCTCTTTTTATGGATATTCACAGTTGCTGTCCTCGTTGGTACATGTGGTATAATATTGCATGCTCCGACCTTGTATGACACAAGAGAGCCCATTGATGTAAAATTGTCGGAAGTAGCCATGGCAACTATGCATCATCACAGAAGAACATGAAGAAGCTGAGTTTTAAAGATTTATTGGATCACAGTAAAGGACAAAATTTTAGAGATACGTTCCTAAATTCCTCATTTTCAATTATTTTTATTTGGGAAGCCACAAGGGACATAAAGGCCATCGTGAGACAATATTTTCTTGATTTAACTTGGTGGCTTATCATCTAGCATTCTTAACTCAAAAAGAGTGCAAGGTGCTACTAAATCAACAGTCTAGTATATATCAATGTACTCAGAGAAACTTGGTCCAAATATAAATAGTTTGTTCACTCCTCATTAATATGTTTGCTTTTGATAATTTTTTAAAAAAATTACTTTATAGTGGCCAAAATCAAAACTTAGCAACATGACTCCACCAAATGAGGCCACATCCTTGTATTATCATTAATGAATATTTTCTGCACAAGAATGAGTAAATATCAAAGAAAAATACACTATCTATTGGTGATTTTAGCATTCTATGGTTCCATGATAAAGAATGAGAGTGAACAAACTATATAATAGGAACTATATTTTACATACTCATCACTAATTTTAAAAGATACCGAAAATTAAATGGTATTGTGTAATTTTTAAATTATTTATGATTCAGTGCGTAGATGAAGTACATAATTCTTGGAAGATATTTGTAGTAAACTAAGAAATTTTTATTAGTTAAGAAAACTGAAAATATATTGTTTTTCTCAGCTGAATTATTTCATTAACTGACTCTTTTGAAACTGGTGAGTCAATTTTATATGCGAAGAATTAAACCAAGCATTTGATATGATCTTTATTCAGTATTAGAATAAGTTCAGAAAATTTAATTTAAAGGAAATGTATTGCTCTAGTTGAGAAAGTTAATATAGCTATTAAATGCTCTTTGTCTTTAATATTTGTTAAAACCGCAGATTTCAAATCTGCTAATATACAGATATGATAGATTTGATATGCATATACTAATAATATAGTAGTGAATCGTCCGTAGGTTAAAGTATATTGGAACATAAACTCTTTTAAAGTGATTACTATATATGAGTTATTTTGTAAAACAAAATATGCGATTGATTACAAAATAATGAACTTTAAGTTCTCTTTATGAATTAAAATGTTTCAACTAAAATTCTTTATCAAGTGTCTACTAATAATTGGTGTTGTAATTTGTCTTGTGTAAATTGTTTGTTAATCTTTCGTCAAGATGTCATGATCATTAATATGCGTAGAATTAGAAACTCAAATATTAAGTCAATGTTGTACTGCTGCTTCATAAATTTACTTTCGCTGATTAATTACTTGAACAATAATTACTCCAACAAGGAGCTTGAATTTTGAGCTTATACTTGATTTCTTGTGAACAGTCGGGAATGAGCAGTTTATTTTTGCAGGCTGTGTAATAATAATAGAAATGTTTTTTTTTTATTTTCCTTTTGAATTTACTTAGCTATGCAGAGGCGTTTGCTTTGCTTATTGATCCTTATCATAGAATAAATATGGTTTGGTGCTGAACAAATGAAAATGTTTCATTTGGTATGACTTCAATGTAATTGTATTGTACTATTTTGCGATGAGGTATTATTCAGTATGTAGCACTGGTATGTAGCCAAAATACACTGAACATATTCATATCCTGTGCTTGAAAAGGTATAAAAGAATTGCAAGAGCTGTTGACTTTCCACCAAAGAATAACATTCTTGGTGGAGTCTCTGACTGATATCTAAGTGAATTGTAAAAATTTGTGACTGCTAAAGGTTAATGTAAATGTTGGTGATTCTCTCGGATGTAAAGCCAAGAGATTGTATTGTGAGATTTTTTAAATAAAGTTGTGACTGAGACATTTGAATTTTGGTGCTTAGTTTGATTATTTTTACTCACACCAATAAAGATATTTTTTATCTGCTAAAATTTAATTTGAAATGAAAACCAGAGCTTCAGTTATTTTACGAAATTGATCACATTTAAAGATGGTATATGTAAATATCCAGTAAAATATAAGTTTATAAATGTAACCAAATGGAATTACGAATTTTAAGTTAATCAAAAAATATCTTAGTCATAAACTTTATAATGACATTTTGTTGGATACAAATGATTCATTAAATAGGGAAGCAGGATATAATATATTTACTATTAAAACTTAAGTATATTATGTACACAGTTTTCAGGACAGAACTTTTTTAATGAATTTACTTATATAATTTCAAATTTGATATAATGACAAAAACAAAATTCAGTGTCTATTAAATTATGCCATTTGTTTGCATAACTTCATTAAAAATGAAATAACTCATTATGAATATGAATTAAAGGTGTGTTAAAACTCCATAAGAAAATTGACGTATTGATGGGAGTATTATTAAAAAGTATAAATATATTTTGTTATTTCTAAACTATATTTTACTTCTTATAAAAATATATCATTAGAAATGAATAGTTAATTAATAATTTAATATATTAAATGTTCATTAACATTTTAAGGGAAACAATTTACATACAATGTAAATCGTAATTATATTGAACCAATTGATTAACTAGCTCAGCACTCCTAATTTAAATATTAAATAATATTTTGTATTTTATTGATATTTTTATGCAAAAGAGGAATTAAAGTAAAAAATTGTAAAAGAAGTGAATGGAGTATCATAATTCAGTGTCAAAATATTGTATTTATAAATTGGAATTTAAATTTTTTTCCATAGAATTGCAATGTCTACAAATGCTTAGACAACTTTACCTTCAAATTTTTAAATATAATTTAATTTTGAGATAGCTAATTCTATATACTTATGTAATTATATAAATCTAAAGAATATGATATTTTATTTGTGAAACTTAACTTCATTCGTTTGAAATGCGTGTTTCATTTCTTTTGTATTTAAGGTATAATTATAAATTATTTTAATAATTGCAACATATTGAATAATTTATTTAACAGAAATGTTGAATTATTATGGTTATTTATTATTTTGTTAATTAATAGTAGACTTTCCTAAATTTATCAAAGTAATGAAAATGAAAAATTGCAGTCATTTTGAAAGACAACTTTTTCCCTCATAAATTCTCATGGTATTAAATAAAATCATTTTTATAAATTTGAAAACTTTATTAAATCAAAATAACTCTAAATCTAAATTTTTACAAGTGTGTGAACACTTTTAAAAGAATACTACATTCTACATTTTTTTGAAAAGATTCGTTTAATTTTTTTGAGGTGTTAAAGAACTATGTACTGGTTTTATTTAATATTTCATTGTTGGCTGAAACAGAAATTTCATTTCCTGAGAAAAAATTAACTTTTTGTTCTGATCATTTTTTATTATTAATACTGGATCATGTTTTGTACTTAATTATTTTTGGGATTTCTATTCATGAGGAAAAATAAGCTTGCAAAAGATAAGTAATAAAATTCTAAACAAGTGCCATTTTAAAAAGTAATACAAATACTATTATTTTTAATTAATTTTTAAATCTGTAATTTAGAAAAGGTTTCAAATTTCTTTTGCTGGCAAAATTAATTTGAATAAACTTTTATTTTGGTGAAATGAAAAGTATTAAATAATAAAGCACTTTCCTCTTAAAAGGAAATGTGTTTTTAATGAAAAGTGAACATAATGAAAATGAACATAATTTAATGAAAATGATCAAAAACAATGAAACTACATTTCAATTCTTTTCATTGAAACTAAATTTCAAACTGAATTAAAAATCAATTTAAATCTTATTTCAAATCAGCTGCTTATTTAAGAGTTTTGTGTCACATTTTGAAATGAATGTAATATTTATGAGAAAGTGTTGAATAGGCATGAAACTGATATAATTATTAAAAAATGTGTTTCACTTATAATTCTGATTGTTATACCCATATTTTTATATATTACTAATTTACACAGCTATAAGGGCCACTATAACAATAATATAGCATTTCTGTGAATCATGCAGTGAAAAGTAATTAAATATAATACCTTATATTAATATTGGCAATGCAACAGAATTCATTCTGAATAATTTTTTGATTTTTACGGGAAAAAAAGTTATCAATATTTTAAATGCTGAAATATTAACATAAAATTTACAATTATATTTGTATTGGGTTGTTGCATATTCAATTTACATAATGTAATCTTTGTTTCCTAGATGAATCATCTTAAAATATTTTACCGCAAGTACTACTGTAAACCAAGTACCGATTTAAATGGTTACAGGCATCATCAGTGACTTAGTTAAACATTTGTTGAGATTACTGTGTTATTTAATGTATTAATTTGGAAAAGTAGGTTACGACTATAGATTATCTTGTACACTTGTGTAATTCATAACTAAGAAAGAACAAAACTGGTGATCTATTGCTCCAAAATATAAGTTTATTTTTTGCTTAGGTTATAACTTTATGAAAAGTATATATTCTATTAAATATTTCGCTTCCCACATAAATCCTTAAGTAAATTAAAACCTATACAAAGAGGAGGGGAAATTTTGAAAATATTTTAACGGAAAATAACATAAGTTGAAAAACATTCAAAGAAAACTGAAAATTAATAATAATAATACTTTCATAAAATATGTAAATATTATACAGTAAATATATTGCTCTGTTAATGCATTTGCATGATATAATATGTGTTTAAATAAAATACTTTATAACATTCCTTAAAAAAGTTTAGCAAATTTGGATAAGGAAAATAACAAGGAAAACTTAAATCTTATGATTAGATTTAATAAATATATTTTTCCAACCACCAACACATTTGTTGTTTATACTATGAAAATAAACGTAGTAAACAAGCAAAATATGTTTGAAAAAGAGTCTATACTCTAAAATCTTTGAAATATTTTTCAATTTCATGAATATTTTAAAGAAAAACCTAATTTATTAATATTTATGAAGTATTTACAGCATTTTATTTATTTAACTTTAAAGGAACTTGAAACATGAATTTTAAATAAATTTTACATTTATAATTAAATATAAACATTAAATATAGTTATTATTTACTGAAAAATTTTAACTTTCTTCATTTAATATTGAAAAATTGCTTTTAAATATATTACTAGTAAAAGTCAATAAATTTGACAATAAAGCCTTCAATATAAGAACACTACAATATTTTAAACATTCTAACAAAAATAAAACCAGACTAATGAAAATATGTATTAGCATTTAGCATTTACTTTGAATTAGTGATTCACTAAAAAACAAAAAGCCTGTCTTAACTCATTCACTATATATATTTAACTCCTTCACATTATAATCAATTATAAAATAGTTTTAATGATAAAATTTAAAATTTTTTTCTGTAAAAGAATTTAAGCAATAGAAAAATAATTATACCTCCTTCTAACATAAAATGTTAAAAGTTACTTACATTAGTAATTCGTTATGAAATCAGTTAGGGCATTTATTGTCACTAATTAAAACCAACAAATTTATCTAAAAAGTAGCTTCTTATGAACATTTTGCATCCTTATTTTAAAAATAGATAGAAATTCCTTTAAAATGGATAGAAATTATTTCTTTAAGAAACCTTTTTTAAGCATTTTATTTCTTCCACACAACACTTTTTTCAATATAATTTGATCTTACGGAAAAATAATAAGATTGACTTTTAACAAAGTTTTTATGTTGCTGGGGGATAGATAGAGATATTAAATACAGAGTCTTGAGGATGTCGTGTCCATGGAATACGTGCAAAAACCCTAAATGTCGCCGAGGATGTCGAAGACAGTTCTGGCGATCTCTAAAGCATTATCTAATACAAAGTCTTAAAACGTGAATATACACCATTGTCAAATTTAAAACAATTATTGATTAATTATTATAGATGTATTTGTGTTTTACTTAATTTATATATTTATTTTCCAATAAAATTTTAAAAATTTTGGAGAATCTATGAAGCATTTTGGAGAATCTATGCAATTTTGGAGAATCTATGCATAATCAAATTTTTCATACGATATGTTACACAGATTATTATATCATAGAATTTAGTCTGCATTGCCAACTCTGTGGGTTTTTCATTCATCTTACTAATGAATCAAACAGATGGAATAAGAAAACTCAATGATAGTATCAGAACAATTGATGATGACTTTTATTAGTCCCAGCATAATACATCTTGCAAGAGCCAATGTCAAGCATTATCAGAGTCCAGCACTCAGTAAATACATATTGAAATGCCTAGTGAAGGTTGAAAATATTTAATAGTGTATAAATTTTAAGCTAATTTAATTTCACAAATAAAGCTCTATTCATATTTTATTCCATGATATGATTCACATTCTTGATACATTTTTTCTCTTAAGTTCCAACTCTTTTGTGTTATTTAAAACTTTTGATATCAATAAAACCTTTAAAATAATAGAGACTATTAATTTATTAATTTTTAAACTATTCAATAGGAGATAATGATTCAGTTTTGAATAGAATGTAGATAGTTTGATAAAGTAAATTTGAATATCAAATTTTATTAAAACATTTGTTTAAAAACTCAATTAAGAATTTTATCTTCAAAGTAAATAAACCTAAAATAATGAAGTGCATTTTATAGCCAATGATGCGATAATGAGAAAACATTGATTCACTCCAAAAAGTTGATATTACCTTGTGCCAACGAGGCTGCAATATGGGGTACGCTTCGCCAATTTCCAACTGAACCGTAATTTGCTGTGGAGTCGGACATCCTTATTACAAACATTCCAAGGGTACCCGCTAATAGGGTAAGCACAACCATACACAACTCCTTCATGCATACAAGGAAACGACAAAGACAGGAGACAGAGAGAGAAATCCCCGAACACAGGAAGTCAGGTAGGTTGACTATAGACAGGGGGGGCAGCAATCCAAGAAGTTACTTTTGTAATTAAATTTAGAATAAAACTAAACTGTTAAATTATAAAATAGTGAGCAGAGTACAGTAACGGAGGATATAATTTTCAGAATTTTGAAGAAACAAGTATTTTATAATATTTCTTTCACCTCATATTTTTATTCCTTATTATTTCTATCTGATCTTATTTTTTACCTTAAATTTTAATGCTTATTCTAAGCTAAAAGGGTTTAATATGCTAAAATTACAAGCTACATCATATTTTTTAAGGAAACCTTAACAATGTAAGCTTATAAAATAATCCAAATTTTATGCTTATCTGACATTTTCAGAACACTGCAGCTTTTCTCACAAGTAAAATGAAGTCATAATGGTATTTCAATTACTAAACAGTGAAATTTTAAACTTTATTGAATAATTTAGTAAGTAACACTAAACTATATTGAATGGATTGAGCAATGTATTTGACTTCTTAATTTCCGTGACCTTTATAAATCAAAAAGAAAATATTGTTCTAACTATTAATTGAAAATGAAAATATGTTTTTAATCCTTTTATAAGAATATAGTTGTAAAGAAATGCATCGAGATAGTAAGAGAAAATATTTGAAAAACATGTCATAGAAGATACTCATTTGTATCTATGACATGTTTTTCAAATGTTTTAAATATTTTCAAACATTTCAAATATTTCTACTTATGCAAATAAATGTATATATTAGGAATTATATACATTTATTTGCATTAAAAACAGGATGCAGATTAAAATATCCTTTCTGGAAAAAAATCTGTATGAAGATGGAGTTTAAAACGTTTTTTGGTCAGAATTCATCTGTTTATAAAAAATAACGAAAATAGTTGTTAAAAAACTCCTTATCAACTATTAAATTTGCACTTACTGACTCTAAATACAAAAATGTTTCTTTCCGGTATCTAAATAATATATAAGCTTATCTACAGCCGATAGATTTTGTTATAATGAAACTTTATTGTGTTTTCTGATGTAAATATTAGATTCCCTTACCATCACCATTGTCAATTAACTGTAGGAGATTGAAGATAACATATTTGGAGTGCACCTAAATATTATCAAATACATTGCTTTTCTCTATGAATATATACATACATACATACATACATACATATATATATATATATATATATATATATATATATATATATATATATATATATATATATATATATATATATATATATATATATATATATATATATATATATATATATATATATATATAGATAGATAGATAGATAGATAGATATAGATATAGATATAGATATAGATAGATAGATATAGATATAGATATATATATATATATAATTAACTGAGCTAACACTTGAATCCACTTTTAAGATATCTATTCAAATGCCTCTTTCCTATTAAATTTTCGTATTTACCGATAATTTCCACTGATAGATTAATTAAAAATTTTGAGTGCATAAACTATATATAATTTACTTTGTTTTTTTTTACATTTTTTGTATTTGTATTTGAAAACAATACAAAAAAGATAAAACAGTTTAAAGAAAAATTTTATTGAATTTTGCTAATAGCAAAGAATTTAAGCCAAATCACACTTCATATTATAGAATATGTGCAGTAAAAATATACAAAAATACTAAATTAATTTTATATACTTTTCTTGCATAATTTAGTACATTGCATATTCAATACATTTAGCGAAAGAAAACTTTCATATGGAAGGTGATAACTTCATGGTGCATAGGCAGGGAAGAGTTGGATAAAATCCAAATGCAAGCGTGCAAAAAAGGCATTTGGTACAACTCGAAAAACAATGTTCTCTTCTCTTAAACTCTTAGACAGAGAAACTGCAACTTTATTATAGAAGAATTCCAGAAATCTAGTATATTTTTGGGTTTTTGTGCAAATATATAAGGTGCTTTGGCAATAAAACAAAGATAAGAAATAAAATATTTCTGTTCTTCCTTCCGATTAAAACATTTAGTATACTTTTTCTTCTGAAATACTTCGTGTTCTTTGAAATTGTTAAAGAGTATAATTTCTAGGAAATATTGTTTTTTTACTTTCAGTGAAAGGAATTTGAACGATATTATGAAATTCAAAGGCTGCACTCTTTATCCTTTTTAAGTATAATTTAAAAGTGAGATTTGGAATTTTTCAAATTTTCTTTTGCTTATATCTCTACATTTCATTTAACCTTATATGGAACATTGAGACTTCTTAAAAGCAAGTACATGTTTTAGATCATGTAATTCTCTGTCAACAATCAGCTGGTGATGTACATTTGGTTGCAAATACACATCCTCATTTATTTTGAACTCTTACAAATTAAAAATTATTGATAAAACATTAAGTATATTAAAACTCTAGAGATTATTTTTATAAGAATATCTACAATTAATAATAAAATATTAAATAAATTGATTGGTATTGTTAATATGTCATTATAAAGAAATCAGGATTTTAAAAAATTATTAAGTTGTATCAGTAAAAAGGCATGTTTAAAAATGTTAGTTATAATAAAATTTTATGTTGAGTAAGTTTATTTATAAACTATAGATTATAGATATCAAAAATTAAATTTTGGAAAGACATGATCCTTAAACTATTCAAATTGGTGATTATGTCCTTTCGAAATTTAATATTTGTAACTTAAAAGGAAACTAATTACTGTAAGTGTAAAAACTAATTTACATATATTAAAAGGCTCAAATACAAAATTTAGTTCAAAAGCTGTATATATTGAGAATTATTAATGATTTAATTTGGTTGGGATGAGAAAAATTAAGTGTATGAACAATTTTTGAAACAAAAAAATATTTATAACCAATTTAGTATTAATTTGACTCTTTAAAGTGGTCCATAATTAGAAAATCATTTTCATTGCAAAAGAATTCTATGAAAGTTACCCCAATCAAAATTATTAGCGTTTCACATTATAACTTATCTTAAATGCACGTATTTTAAAACAATAAAATAAGAGTAAAAACAAATATTTTTTGTTCATATTCATAGAGTTTATATTTTTTTGAATTCAATAAATCTTTTAATATTTGTTGTTTTATTATCAATAAAAAATAATGCTTGTCATAAATATAAATAATTTGTAAATTACATTCCATTTATTCAGTATTATAATTTAATCATTTCATGTATATAATTGGCTCTTACTTTATCTATAACATTAGGAAATAAACAAAATAATATAATATAATCTGAGGTTCCTCTTAACATTAATAGTAATATAAAAAAATTCCATTGTTTAGTAACAATAAGAATAAACTACAAAATTTTTATACACAAATACCTCCTGAAAACACCTTATGAAAATTAAATTCAAAACTAATTCACATATTTATAATGCGGCTTAGTTTTAAGCTCGCTCAATTTTATTTCATTTTTATCATTATAAATAAATATCATGAAAAAAATGCAAGTATCAATTCTAAAAATTGCATGTGCTATGAACAAACTATTACAAAATATTACTCAGAAAGACAGAAAATGGGATACCTACAGCATATTAGTTTCATTTATTTTAGGAATATTTTAAGATTTTTTGAGGATTCAAATAATTGTAAAAATATAATATCTTATAATAAATCTTAAAATATAATAAATATGAAAATTAATTTTCCTCTATAAATGTAAGCTTTCACAGAGGAAAATTAAATTATTTTAAATAATTTAACTGCTGAATTTATTTCATTTCAATCCTCATGGGAAAACTAATTTTTTATTCAAAGTGCTAATCATTGACTAAATAAATAAAGTTTGAATGTTGTCTGTGTGCTGTAATTACTTATAACCAAGTATTTAAATACTTAGAATTATATATTTAAATTACCATTACCATAAAATAATTGCCATGTCAAACGTTATTTGCGAAAAAAATTTGTCTTATCATATATTTTTGCGTATATTTTTTTATTAAAATGGAAAATTATTTCCATTCTCATGTGTTAGGAGTATTTCTTGTTCCTAATGTATTCGTTTCAGGAAAGCATTTTGCAAATTTCCATTAGTTGAAAGAAAATAAAACAACATAAAGGACTTTTTAGAAAGATTTCATTTTCAAATTCAATCTTATCAGTTAAAATAGTTTAAAAAAATAATTCCATTATTTAATTTATTTGTCATTATAATAAATGGTGAGAAATCAGGTAAATAGTAATATATTTTCAAATCTGAATAAGAGAATATGATATATAGTTAATATATTCCTAAACAAATACAAATTGTTTCATATATGATTAGACATTCTATATTTATTTTCCAATGCACATTAGTACATCA